>JALGBA010004208.1:190000-584864 GCA_023970755.1 Azemiops feae | reverse complement strand
GCTCCATTCATAAGTAAAATCTGCAGCTCCAGAGGACTCTCTTACTGTAAGTCTTTGCCTGTGCTGGCTCTTTCCCTTCCCCACTACACTTGGCTAGGCAGGGCTGCGTACCACCTGCCACTCATTAATGTACCACAAGTGGTACGCGTACCACAGGTTGAAAAGCCCTGCTCTAGAGGTCAGTGAAGAATAATACCCTTTTTCCCCCTCTCCATTTTGTTGCCATCTAGTGGTCATCTGGAGTTTTGCCTCACTGATATGTTTGGAAGTGGAAGGGAGGGGGGGGAAAGTAGAATTGATGGCCTTTCCACAATTCCTAACTCTGTTTGGCTCTGAGCCTCTTTTATTGCCTACAGGATGCAATGAAACAATTTTATTTGGTGACCCTGTGACAACCTTTGGAAACAGTGCCAAGTTGTTGTTTTTTAGGATTAAACATTTTGAATCTCTGGGAGGCTGGGTAGCAGGGAACCCCACACATATCCCTAATGCAGAGAATTCAAGCAAAGTGCAAAAAAAAATAGCTTCAATTTATCCTAGCGAAATCTTAAAAGGCTTAGGAGAAGGAGAGAAAAATGGTTAATTTGATGTCAGGCTCCCAAGTTGAAAAGTGGGAGAAGAAAGGCAAGAAAAGGAAGGGAGGGAGGGAAAATGATAAGGAAGCCAAGAAAAACTAAGAAAGGAAGCCATAAATAGATCTAGGCAAACACATTCCTGTAGTTCTTGCTTCTTGCTCTTTAACACCAAACATGATTTGTTTTTAATTTACCCTTCCCATCTGTTGATTTCAGGCCTGTCAGAAGCATTGGTTGAGGTCTTCGGTCTTGTGACAGTAATGAATTTTCATGGCAGCCCACATGGCCTTTTGACACCAAGCTCCATGAGGGGGGCCAGCTTTTGAAAGATGCTGCATCTGCTATCTCTTGGATGAAGGCTGCAGCTGTTGTAGGCTGGCAGATTGACACGTTCCCTCTTCTCTCCCACCCACAATAGTTCCTATCCCTTTCTAACTGTGTTCCCCAGGAACAAATCCCATCTTTGACAATGAATGGACAGTCTTTCTGGAAATAAAACAGGAACAATGAGGGAGGGGATAAGTTCAGGTATTGTCTTTACAGCAGAAGGACTCCACTTTGGGGCAGGCAAGGGCGCTCAGCCTTATGGCAGCCTATGGTAGCCCATTCCAGGCCTTAGCAGTTCTTGGATTACAAATGGATGGGCCAGAATGAGGGGGGGAAAGCAAGTTTTATTTAATGTAGATGCCATTAACACTGAATTATTTAAATAACAATCAATTAGGTTTGCCATTTTTAATAATTTCCCATCGTATGTCATATTAGATGTTAGAACTGGGTGGTGATTTTGGAAAAGCATCAAGACACACTTGAAAATTTTAGGGGTAGCATGTAGCCTTGCCATTTAGACTTGGGCATTTCTGATTTATATGAAACCATTTTTCCATCAGAGACCCTTGGAATGGACCAGAGCTTCCTTGGGGTCCTTTCCATTGTGTATCTCTCTTGCAAGATGTTTTTTGGTGCCTGTATTTTTCAATGTGTGTATATGTGTGTGTGTGAGAGAGAGAGGGAGAGAGAGAGAGACAGACAGACAGATGATGGAAGGAAAGAGAGAAACACAGAAAGAGAGAGAGAGAAAAAAAAGAGAGAGAGAACAATGGATATGTGGATATAGATATGGATATGAATATAAATGATACACATCATTATGCTGAAAAGACACTTTAGTGGGGTTTTCTTTCTTTACTCTATTTTCCCAATCTTCTTTCCCCTCTCCCTCTCCTTCCTCCTGCTCCTCCTCCTCCTCCTCCTCCTCCTCCTCCTCCTCCTCTCTCCCTCCATCCTCCAGCTGCCTTTAGTCTGAGCCTCAGGATGGTTTCTCCCCAGTGCGAGTCCAGGGTTAACCTCTGTTTCTCTTTCCTTGGAGGAGAACTACAATATGTGCCATTGATATTCTTGCCTTGGCATCTCTTGGGACCACATGGGGAACTTTTACAGATCTTCAGTTGCCATATTATACTGAAAGTCAGGGTGAGAGTTTGTACAGTCAAGGAGCTGGAGTAATAAAACAATAGAACAAGCAACAGGGAATACAGAAAGCTAAAGAGAGCCAAAGGTTGGAGCTGTCAGCTCAGTGATTGGCTCTTGAGCATTGTTCAACTTCTGTCATTTTACGTTGATCTGAAATCTTCCAGTAGCCTTTTTGATAGAACTGTTATGCATAGTAACGATGCCTTGCTGTGAATAATCCTGTTTCAAACAGCCATGCCAGAGACAATCTCACTTCAGCTTCAGATAGACTTGATGATGGGAGAAAATATGGTGCCTTCTGTTGTGTGTGTGTGTGTGTGTTTTATGATTTATTTCTTTTTCTTTTTTCAGAAAAAAGTAACAAGGAGGAAAATAGAACTTTCTAACTTTCTAACCCTTCTAAAAATATTCAAGGGAGCCTAAATCAATCTTGGGTGCATTTTAAATTGGATGTAAAAGGATGGGGGAATCAATCAATCAATCAGAATAGTGTTGGATGGGACCTTGGAGGTCTTCTAGTCCAGCTCCCTGCTCAAGCAGGAGAACCTATACCATTTCAGACAAGTGACTGTCTAGTCTCTTCTTAAAAATCTCCAGTGATGGAGCGCCCACGATTTCTGAAGGCAACTTCTGTTCCACTGGTTAACTGTCCTCACTGTTAGGAAGTTTTTCCTTAATTCTAGGTTGCTTCTCTCTTTGGTCAGTTTTCAACCATTGTTTCTTGTCCTGCCCTCTGGTGCTTTGGAGAATAATTTGACCCCCTCTTCTTTGTTGCAGCCCCTCAAACACTGAATACTTCTATCACATCACCCCTATTTCTTCTTTTCTTTAGACTGGCTGCTGCTGCACACTGCGGGCTCATAGTCAAGTGATCGTCCACTAGGACTCCAAGGTCCCTCTCACAGTTACTGTTTTTGAGCCAGGTCTCGCCTAATCTGTACTTAAACCTTTGATTTTTTCCTGCCTAAATGTAAAACTTTGCTTTTCTCTGCATTAAAACTCATTTTGTTGGATAGGGCCCATTGTTCAAGTTTCTTAAGATCTTTTTGGATCCTAAGCTTGTCTTCTGGGGTATTGGCTATTCCTGCCAGTTTAGTGTCATCTGCAAATCTGATGAGTTCCCCTTCTATTCTCTCATCTAGGTCATTTGTGAAGATATTGAAGAGTACTGGCCCTAAGACAGAGCCTTGTGATACCCCACTGCTTACTTCTCTCCATGTGGATGTAGTACCATTGAGGACTACTCACCACCTTTGATGCCATAGATGCCACCCTTGAAGCAATAGTGTCTTTTTGATATTAATGGGGAAAATATGATCTAATAATAACTGAAAATTGTCTGATAATAGGAAGAATAATTATGGTAGCAATGGCAATAGCACTTAAACTTATACACCGCTTCACAGTGCTTTACAGCCCTCTCTAAGTGGTTTACAAAGTCAGCATATTGCCCCCCCCCAAATCTGGGTCCTCATTTTACCTACCTCAGAAGGATGGAAGGCTGAGTCAACCCTGAGCCCATCAGGATCGAACTCCTGGCAGTGGACAGAGTTAGTCTGCAATACTGCATTCTAACCACTGCAATACCACGGCTCTCTTAGCAATTTATATAATATGATTTAGTAGGGGGTTTTGGCTATAGATTACTACTGCCTTCTTCCCAGATCTATCTATCTATCTATCTATCTATCTATCTATCTATCTATCTATCTATCTATCTATCTATCTATCTATCTATCTATCTATCTATCTATCTATCTATCTATCTATCTATCTATCTATCTATCTATCTATCTATCTATCTATCTTTCTTTCTTTCTTTCTTTCTTTCTTTCTTTCTCTTTCTTTCTTTCTCTTTCTTTCTTTCTTTCTCTCTCTCTCTCTCCATCCTTCCTTCATTCCTTCCTTTCTCCCTCCCTCCCTCCCTCCCTCCAGATTAATCCACAGAATTGGGAGTTCCTGATTGTCTCCCAAGTGCAATAAATGAGACAAAATTTTAGCTTTCTCACAATGACAACTTATTCAAATAACTGGATCTCAAACTTGCAGATAAACAATTGGGGGTTCTGGATTTGTTATCCTCTGGTTCACACATATACCTGCGCAGCACCACGGGTTGAGTTGTCTTACATGTAAAAATGAACACCATAAGATCTAGAAAAAAAAATGCTTCTACTCATACAAAAGATGACCTGATACTTTTCCAATTCTTGTGTCCCCATTTTCACTCCCTGCTCTGCATCCTGTGAATCCTGTAAGTGGATAGCTTTTTGCTTACTAATTATGTTATTTAATAACTCTACCACAGTATTAGAAAGACACCCCAGTATTTGTTGTTTTTTTTATTCAGTGTTTGCATATAGTTGCTGATTTGCAAGAGCTTCTTGGCAGCTTCACAAAAGAAATAAATAATTAAAGGCATAACATAACATAAACCAAACACTTTATTAAACCCATTTAAAATATAAATGGATTAGCATACATATTACTTAAACATTGTGAAAAGAGAGTTACGCCTCTGAAGGATTCTTTCAGTCAGTTGAGAGATCTAAGTTACAGTCTTGCTAAAAATATGTTTTTAATATAGACTGGACCCAACATTTTACCATAAGATAATTTATTGAAAGGGAACAAACTTTGCATCCAAAAAGTTCCAGACTCCACTAAGTTTTCCTTTTTAAGCAGTAAAAATTGAGAAATAGTGAGTAACAATTTATAGATGATCATAGTCAAACAAATGATATTATATAAGAAGCAAAGCCATGGTCTTGTGTGCTGTTGTTCAAAAGTTGGATGGACAGTTGTTTTGTTAATTGTGTATATGATAGATAGATAGATAGATAGACAGACAGACAGACAGACAGACAGACAGACAGACAGACAGACAGACAGACAGACAGACAGACAGACAGACAGATGATAGATAGATGAGAGAGATAGAGACACACAGACACACACATACACACACATACGGAGAGATGGTAGACAGATGGACAGTAGACTGATTGATGTAGCTTGGCCGATCCTGACAGTTCACAGAAGCAGAGGGCATAAGATCATAATTTCAAGCTTAACCCTAATTCTGTCACCTTTCTGAAAAGATATCATGAGTAGGCTGTTCTAAAGGAAGGGGAGCATTAGAGCATTACTGAGAAGGTTCAACTATGGGGTCCCTATAGATGTCAGTCCTCAGTGGTGGGAACTTCAACTAGCCTTGTTTCCCAGATATTACCAGATGGACAGTCACATTGGTGAAAGCCGAGATATCCAGGCACTGAATCATGTGAAGCTTTCAAGGTGAGGATCAGAACTATGAATTGGATCCTGGATTATTTGTTAGCTGAACGTGTTAACACTTCCATTTTTGCTCCATTGTGTGTCATCTAATCAGCATTCTTAAAACGCTACATGGTTGTGATCTTAATAAGAATCCTCCCCTAATTTACAGCCCCAAAAGGAAATGTCTACTCATCAGGCTTCAATGAACGAATACAGAAGCAGTTTCATAAGAAATTGTGCCTTAAGGTTTATTTGCAGGGTCACTGAATGGTTGACAGGCTGTAAATCCAAAGGGTTCAAGACAACAACAGACTTGGAAAAGAATGCTGTTTAAAGCATCTTGACCAGAGCCTTGATTTATTCCAGCAGTTTTCTTTGCAATTGTCCTCTTTCCTTGCAGTCAGATACTTTACCTTCCCTAGCCTGCTGTTGCTCCTGCTGCTAATTCCAAAATTATGTTTGCGAAGATTCCCCCCCCCCTTAACTAATCCATTATGGTCTAGTTCAAGGATAAATGCAGACAACTCCTGCTTTTAACTTTGCTTTGATCTTGCTATATCAACAACACAGCCAAGCAAAAATCAATAGCAAATGCAAAAACTTCTAGGATGGGTGGAACTCATGCCTGGAAGATTTTTGCTTTCTCCTTTGGGCACTAAGAGCACATTCCAGCTGCAATAACTACAGGGTTTATTTCTGCTTTGTGCACTGAAGAGAAAAGAAGCACAGTTTGAAAAGAGACCTTTGCTCTACTTATTAACATAACATTTTTACACTCTATCAAAGCGAGTAGGAAAACTGACCACATGAGTTCCAAGGAAATGAATGGGGTTGAACTGAGTTGGGAACAACTTTCTCTTTAGAACAACCTTTTTGTAACTTTTGCATAATACATCACAAATGTGATAGATTTGAGATAGATTTTCTTTGACCGCCCCTCTCCAGGTTGTCTGCCTACCTCGTGTGATTTTCTTTTGTTTATCCTTAGATGGTAGATAAATTGATAATAGGTAGTCTATTAAAAATTCCAAAATATTGCGCTGTTTGAAAATATGCCCACCTCTCCTGTAAAAAGACAAAGGTAAACATCTGGAAACATTAAAGGAGGTCAGCCTTAATCATATACTTTCTGATTGTTATAAGGAGGAAGTGAAGGCTTTGGTGGACTGATGCAATAAAAATAACCTGGTTTTGAATGTTAATAAAACAAAGGAGATCATTGTTGATTTTAGAAAGAGCTGGCACAATCATACTCCACTTTGTATCAAGGCTGCAGCTATGGAGTTACCTGGGGGTGCAGATAACTAACAATCTGACTTGGTCTCTTCATATGTTATCTTTAGTGAAGTGTGCAAACCAGCATCCTGCATCAGATGGATAGAGAACATCTTTCTCCTTCTGTCCTGGCCACTTTTTACAGAGGCATGATTGAGAGCATTTTAACAAACTGCATCACTGTTTGGTTTGGTGGTAGCAGTGCCTCAGATAGAAGGTCCATACAGAGAGTGGTAAGGACAGCTGAGAAGATTATAGGAAGCCTGCTTCCGGTTATTCAGGATACTGCTTATAAGTGCTATGTGCTTAGAGCTTGAAGCATTATTAGAGACCCCACATACTCACTTCATGGTCTGTTCCTGCTGCTCCCCTCTGGGAGGAGGTTTCGAAGTATTTATAGGAGAACTACTAGATGCTGTAACAGCTTTGTTCCTTATGCCATCCATCTTGTAAATTTGCAGGATTCTTTTTTTTTTACCATGTATATATATACATTCGAACTAGATTGTGATGTTTCTCTGTGTCATATTTGTGTGTGTGTGTATATGCATAATGGTATTTTTTTGAGAGACAATTTCATTTTAATGTATGCTGATTAATGTACATTTAAAGTGACAATAAAGTTTTCTATTCTATTCTATTCTATTCTATTCTATTCTATTCTATTCTATTCTATTCTATTCTATTCTATTCTATTCTATTCTATTCTATTCTATGATGATGATTGGGCATGGTGACCATAGTAGCACTTTTTTGTACAGATAGTCCTCAACTTTGTTTAGCGACCGAGTTACAACTGCACTGAAAAAAAGTGACTTATGACCAGTCCTCACATTTATGACTATTGCACAATCCCTATGGTCACATGACAAAAATTCCGGTGCTTGGCAACTGGCATATATTGGTAATGGATGAAGCATCCTAGGGTCAAGTGATTTGCCATTTGCAACCTTCCCTGTTCAGTTCTGACAATGCGGAAATCTGGATTCATTTAATGACACACAATTCACTTAACCACTGCTGTGACTTACTTAACAACCATGGCCAAAAAAGGTCGTAAAAGTGGATGTGCCTCTTTTAACAACCTCCTTACTTAGCAATGTGAAATTCTGGTCTCAAATATGCTCATAAGTTGAGGACTACCTGTAGGAACAAGCTACGTCCCATTATATGAGAGCACTCTGCAGATCCTATGACTTATTGCTTCTCCCCAAGAAAGCATGAATTATGTCAGTGAGACCCAGTTCCCTTCGTGAGAGGCTCCCTTGCTTGGGGGAGAATTCATCTGTCTTCTTCAGCCCACCCTCTGTTCTGAAGGAAGCATCCAAGTCCTTTTTGAGGTTTTCAATGAAAAATAGTGTCTCGAGTATGTATTTCATTGGTCTTGTTCCTGATGAGGACATTCGTTTTTGTAATGTTACCACTTTGTCTTTAGGTTACAGTTGCCATTGACAAGTAAAGCTTCACTATAATTAATGATTGCTCCACTTGGGTAGCTGCTCTATCAGGGCAAATCAAGTCATACTTGGCTTTCACAGATCTAGACAATGACTCTTGCCCTTTTCCATATTCTTTCTTTAGAGACAAGGCTGATTTGAATTTTCTTTTGTTGAACCAGAAGCTGCTGACAGCCCTGAATACAAAGGAATGTGATGGTTTTAATGCTTCCCTGGCAGTTTAGGAAATGCATATGTTATTTTTCTCCAAAATTGCTTTGGAAAGCATCTACAGACAAGGATAGTTATTTTGGAAGGTGCTCCTCCCATTTCCTTTCCTTTTTTAAAAAAAAAATTCCTCATTATATACTAGTATTTAATTAAATATTATTTAAGATATTTTCCAATTTTGGTATAAACACCAGGTCTAGTCCTGCCCAATTTGAGCTGTGGCTTCATCTCCTACTGCTGTGGACAGTTTGTTTGTTGCTTGTTTATTTATATCTGGTCATTATTATTTTTATAAACAACTCAAGGTAATTGATCTATCTAATGTTCTTAGTCCTCCTATTTTACCCACAAAAACAACCCTGTGAGGTGAGTTGAGATGAGAGAGAGTGATTGGTCCAGAGTCACCCAGCTGGCTTTCATGCCTAAGGTGAAACTAGAATTCATAGTCTCCTGGTGATTGGCCCAAAGTCATCAGCCAGCTTTCATGCCTAAGGCATGAACTAGAACTAGAACTCCAGATTTCTAGCTGGTGCCTTAACCACTAGACCAAACTGACTCTTGGCCTAAGTACGATGTGTTCCTTGGGTCAAAACAGACACTGTACTACTATTTACAAAATTAGAGAAGCTGTATCCCCCTTTGCAACAGCTTCCCCTATTTGCGAGGTCCAACAATTGAAGAAATACCCACGGCTGATTTAAGCCACACGGAATTCACATCACTGTGGAAAGTGGGAAAACTCTATTTTCATTATTATTTTTTCCCTATCTCAACATTTTTAGTCTGTGCTACAAGCAAGTACAGGAAGAAGTGTTAGATATGTTTACCAGCCTGAATTATTTCTAAAAATAATAAAAACAGAATATTCAACGGACTTCATTTGGAATGAGAGTATTAATTACCTAGATGGATGGTGGTGGTGATGATGATGAGGAGGACAACTTAGGAGTGGAAATGAGCTTTACTTCTATCTTAGAAATATAATTTCTACATCCTTCATCTTTGCAACTTATATTTCTTCCTGGATACATTAGTCTAAATGGTTTCCAAAAATGCATTATATTAGGTGGGGTAAGTTTGAAAAAGATGCATATATTAACTAAAATTGCCCATAACAATGCATGCATTAAGACACATAGACATGAAAAGGTGCATGCATTTTCATGCATATTTGTTTTTACAAGGGCTCACTGATTGGCAAAGGCATGAAATGAACTTCAGATTGACAGACTGAGAAACTGAGTCAAACTGAACTTGTCAGATTCTTCCAGCCCCCAATTTTGACCTAATGGCTTGTCTCCATCACTCATTGGAGATATTAGGAGTCAAGCTGTGCTTCCCTCTTAATGCATAATTGCCAGCATCTTGAATATAACTGAGGCATATTATGGGTTTAATGACAATATGGTATATTTCCAGGGTTTGGGCCAAATTGCATCACTAATGATTCACAAAAGGCCAAGCAATTAGTGTTGTGTTGAAAAAAGGACATGTACAGCTTCATGCTTGACTTAGATTGGTGTATTGTTAGAAAGAGTTACTCATGTATTTCTGGAGTATTACTGCCTAAGTGCTAATGCATACAGTTTCTCTTTGTATAGATCATTTTTAGTGGCAAATTAAAGATTTGGTTACATCTGTGAAAAAGCTATGCTAATCTTTAACTCCACTTGTTGAACATCTCAATTGAGTATGGTACCTAGCTTTTACTGTTGCACACAACAAATAAGAATCATTGTTTAAATGCTTTTTATTCATACATATATACATAGGGATTTTTCAAGAACTCCTGTCCGCTTTCATAGCAGTATTCCAGTATTTGTGGGGCTGAAGTAAAGAAGAGGGAGTCAACTTATTTTCCAAAGCATCAGAAGGCAGAACAAGAAGCAATGGATGGAAACTAATCAAGGAGAGAAGCAACCTAGAACTAAGAAGAAATTCCCTAACAGTGAGAACAATCAGTGGAACAGCTTGCCTTCAGAAGTTGTGGGTGCTTCATCACTGGAGGTTTTTAAGAAGACAGTCCCTTGTCTGAAATGTTATAGGGTCTCATGATTGAGCAAGAGGTTGGACTAGAAGACCTCCAAGGTCCCATCGAGCACTATTCTGATTGATTGATTCCCCCATCCTTTTACATCCAATTTAAAATGCACCCAAGATTGATTTAGAATATTTAGAGTAGAATCAAGCTGGAAGGGACCTTAGAGGTCTTCTAGTCCAGCCCCCTGCTCAAGCAGGAGAACCTAAACCATTTCAGACAAGTGAATGTCCAGTCTCCTGTTAAAAATCTCCAGTGATGGAGCGCCCACCATTTCTGGGGGCAAGCTGTTCCACTGGTTGATTGTCCTCAATGTCAGAAAGTTAGTTCCAGGTTGCTTCTCTCCTTGATCAGTTTCCAACCATTGTTTCTCATCCTTCCTTCTGGTGCTTTGGTGAACAACCTGGCCCCCTCTGCCCTGTGGCAGCCCCTCAGATACTGGAAAACTGCTATCATGTCTCCCTTATTTCTTCTTTTGTTTAGACTAGCCATACCCAAGTTCCATAGCGTTCTTTGTATGTTTTAGTCTCCACCTTAGTTGCTCTTCTCCAAATTTTTTCCAAACTCTCAACATCTTTTTTGTGATATGGTGACCAAAATTGGCTGCGGTATTCCAGGTGTGGTCTTACTACAGTTTTATAAAGCGGTAATAATGCTTCGTGTGATCTTGATTCTATACCTCTGTTTATACAACCCAGGATTGTATTAACTTTTTTGGTTGCTGCTGCACACTGTTGGCTCATAGTCAAGTGATCGTCCACTAGGACTCCAAGGTCCCTCTCACAGTTACTGTTTTTAAGCCAGCTCTCGCCCAATCTGTATTTGTACCTTTGATTTTTCCTGCCTAATGTAAAACTTTGCTTATCTCCACATTGAAACTCATTTTGTTGGATAGGGCCCATTGTTCAAGTTTGTCAAGATCTTTTTAGATCCTAAGTTTGCTTCTGGGGTTTTGGCTACTCCTGTCAGTTTGGTGTCATGTACAAATTTGATGAGTTCCCCTTCAATTCTCTCATTTAAATCATTTATGAAGATATTAAAGAGTACTGGACCTAAAACGGAGTCTTGTGGTACCCCACTGCTTACTTCTCTCCATGTGGATGTAGTGCTGTTTAGGACTACTCGTTGAGTACGGTTTGTTAGCCAGCTATAGATCCATCTGGTGTGATGTTGTCTATTCCACCTTTTCCTAGCTTACCAAGGAGTAGATTGTGGTCTACCTTATCAAATACCTTACTGAAATCTCAGTATACTACGTCCACTGCGTTTCGCTGGTTTACTAGTTTAGTCACTTTATCGAAAAATGAGATGAGATTGGTTTGGCATGATCTGTTTTTAACAAACCCGTGCTGTCTCCCTTGAATATTTTTAGAAGGCTTAGAAAGTTGTAAGTACAGGGCTGTTTCTGTACTTGTGGATTATAGTGGTTTAATCATTCTGGCCAATAGCTGAGCACAGAAGGCAATCAACCAATTAGTTGTTTGCTTGTGTTCAATTGTTGGTTAGTTATCTTTGCCTCCTCAGATCCAGCCCCAAATATACCTCCTTTGCTTATCTTCACATCAATAACTAGAAAAGAAGTTTCTTGCATTGTTAAATGTTTGTGTGATGGCTAGGCTGGCAAATATTTGTTGTCTTCCAACCTCCTAATTTTGTAGTTAATTCTTTAGTTTCAGATCTTGTCCTTCAGAATGACAACACATTACTAGGAGCTGGGAATTAGGGAATGAGCTAAGCTAGCCACTGAGAGGATAGGCTATGCCATTCACCCCTCCGGTCAAAAAGGCTGAGGAAGAAGGGGCCCTTGAGAGCCAGATTTGCAAGCAGGCAGTGCTTCAAGGAAATAGCATTCCAGAAAAGGTGACTGAGAAATAGTAATTGGAATTAAAAACAGAACAACCTTTCCTACCAGGGGCCGCATCAACCAAACTATTGGTCTTCTGATTCAACCCTATACTAGCCCAATGCTTGGGGGAAGAGACAGGTCTTCATGGAAGGATAAAAGCATAGGGGCTCTTCAAATCTCATGTGGGAGGCTACGAATGTGATTAACATAACTTATTCCATTGAGGCTCCACCCAACTCCAAACTGTCCCTGGGCAATGTACAATAAAATGAAACAAAATACAAGATATAGAGAATACAATGTAATAATAAAGGAACGAACAAGGAAATAAACAATGAGAAGAGATGGCAAATCTAGCTAACAGCACCCACATCCCCAAAAGTATGGACTCCCAATCTATTTAACCTAAAGCCTGGGGAAGATCCAGGTCTCCAGGGCTTTCTATAATAGCATAGCAATAGCATTTAAAGCTTATATACCACCCCATAATGCTCTCTGGGAGGTTTACAATGTAGAAGCATTATTTGCATATTGCAATCTGGGTCTTCATTTTACCAACCTGAGTCAATCTTGAGCCCCGTCAGGATCGAACTCCAGGCTGTGGGCAGAGTTTGCCTGCAATACTGCACTGTCACCAAGGCTCCCTAACGTTATCAGGATGGTAATTACATTAATATTGGAGGTGCCTCATTCTACATGGCATGAGCTATGATGGAGTTGGAATGGCTCCTGGGTCCTGATAGATGATACTGTATAATTGAAGAGACCCAGAACACGTTAACTCTGTCGTCTTGTATGTGGTGCCTGGGCTGACAGCATGGGAGACAGGCAGATAATCAGGCATGAGTTACTCTCTATTCCAGCACCTGCTGGGACCATCTCATTGAGGCATAGAAAAATAAGTTATTGTAGAGTGCAGTTTGAGAAATAAAAGAACTCATTTAGAAGTCAATGAATGTTACCAATTTAAATTTTCATTGCATTTAGGATGCCATATATACAAGTTACAAGAGAATTGGATTTAATCAGTAATAACTTTGGAATCTATTATTTCAGTCTAAGCAATGTCAGTTCCTGCTGAGTAGAATATTGCTATTTGAATCAGTAAACATGCTGAAATGCAATGGGAAGGTGGATTTGTTCATTCTGTTGTATAATGAAATATACTTTTTAGTAACTTATCGAAAGAACATTGCCAAAGATATCAATAAAGATTAATTTTAACTTTTTGTTACCATTCTTTTGTGCTAGAATTCTTTTGTGTTAAAAATGGTTAATTCTTCTCATTTTAAACTTGATTTTTTAAAAATAATCTAGAGTATTCTAAGCCAAAGAGGTTATTTGAAGTTTCTTTGAAATACATTTTCTCATTGTATCCACATTTTAGATTTCAAACTTAATTCAAACTGTGTTTTGGCATAAATGTGCTTTTGTCTTTGGTAGAAATATATCTTGACAGATTGATACAGCAGATTGCACATGTGCTAACCTCTTTTGAAATGGTCAGAGTATGGAAGTGGTTTCCCAT
Source organism: Azemiops feae (assembly GCA_023970755.1). Classification (NCBI taxonomy): domain Eukaryota; kingdom Metazoa; phylum Chordata; class Lepidosauria; order Squamata; family Viperidae; genus Azemiops; species Azemiops feae. The sequence continues at coordinate 571,183 of JALGBA010004208.1, read as the reverse complement.
TTCTCCTTTCCAAATTTAATTGTAATTCAAACTCAGCATTTTCTAACAGTAATCAAAGCTGAGCAGAAATAGCATAGAAATTTCAGTGGATTGAACCACTAGTACAAAGTGTGCAAAGTATAACAGAATAACAGAGTTGGAAGGGACCTTGGAGGTCTTCTAGTCCAACCCCCTGCTCAAGCAGGAAACCTTATACCATTTCAGACAAATGGTTGTCCAGTCTCTTTTTGAAAGCTTCCAGTGAGGGAGCACCCACAACCCCTGGAGGCAAGTTGTTCCACTGATTAATTGTTCTAACTGTCAGGAAATTTCTTCTTTGTTCTAGGTTGCTTCTCTACTTGATTAGTTTCCATCCATTGCTTCTTGTCCTGTGCTTTGGAGAATAGCTTGACTCCCTCTTCTTTGTGGCAACCCCTTTGATATTGGGTGACTGCTATCATGTCACACCTAGTTCTTCTTTTCATTAAACTAGACAAACCCAATTCCAGCAAACATTCTTTATATGTTTTATCCTTTTCTAACAATAATCAAAACTGAGCAGAAATAGCATAGACATTTCAGAATAGAAAGTAGAAAAATGGAAAAATAGTAAGACACGAGATGTTGTCTTGATAATTCCATGCAGTACCACACAGAGGTGCATTGAGTATAAGATGTTACTGAATGTTATACCAGTGTTTCTCAACCTTATCAACTTCAACATGAGTGGACTTCAGCTCCCAGGCACCAGACTAGAAAGTGGGGAACTGTAAGTTCAAGTTTTGCCTTAACCATGAAAGCCAGGTGGGTGATTTTGGGCCAGTCACTCTCTCTCAGCCCAGCTTATTGTTATGGAGAAAATAGGAGGTGGAAGGTATGTTGGATATGTTTGTTGCCTTGTGTAAAAATGTGTAAAAATAGAAAAAAAAAAGAATAAAAGGTGGGATACACATAAATTACTAAATAAAAACTTACGTTTTACCAATATAATCACACATCTATGAGAAACAGAGAGAATAGTGGAAAGATAGTTAAATGTAGAGAAAGGTTAGCTATAGAGATCCTCTTAGAATAATTGAAATCTAATAAAGGAAAATATTTGTAGTTCAGGGTGAAATTGAAATGAGGTGTCCTTGGTGCTGTCTGAACTTGGTAGTTTTCTTGCACACATTTCATAGACTGATGAACTAGCACTGATGATGTTACATAGTTTGGGTAATGAAATGTCTGCAAGAAAACAACCAAGCTCAGTGAGCACCAAGGACCCCTAATTTAAATTTTTGCAACTGTTGTTCCCTAGATCAAAATCAGGTCTTCCATTTGAGTTCTACCATGCCTTGGATCACAGTAGACAAATCTGAGGCTGACCATGAGTTAATTTATTAATATGTCTGGACATTTAATAATGCTTTGTTAGCAGAAAACTATCTCTTGGAGCAGAGCATGCTACACAAGGGTATACAAACGGCCATTGGAATAACCAGGTTTAAGCACACCCTTTCACTATTTAATTGTGACCATGTTATTGTGTCAGATGTGGAAATTATAAATTTACTACCCTGAAACCGCTAAACTCTGTTTGCTAGCTTTTCCAAGTCAGTATCTTTCAGGGTAGCCTAAATCTCTGAGTGGTTCCAAATATAAATGTGGTCAATAGCAATAGCACTTAGACTTATATACTGCTTTGTAGTGTTTTACAGCCCTCTCTAAGTGGTTTACAAAGTCAACATGTTGCCCCCAACAATCTGACTGACCTCGGAAGGATGGAAGGCTGAATCAACCTTGAGCTGGTGAGGATCGAACTCCTGGCAGTGGGCAGAGTCAGCCTGCAATGCTGCATCCTTACCACTGTGCCACTACAGCTTGTCAAGTCAGTTTGTGGGCTCAAGATCAGGCATTGACTGTTTTGGGGTAAGCAAATGACACAGAGTAGAGGTTTGTATACTATGCTGAGAAAGTATGAGTTTAGAATACGAAAAGAAGATAATTTTGTTTTGATTTACAAATCTCTAAAGCCATATTTGTTTCAGATCAATTGCTTAGCTAATATGCTAATGGTCATGTGAAACTGCCAAGGACAGAAAGAAATAGTGAGATCTGTCCCTTCAGAAGGGTTCCTTTCCCCTCAATTTGCAAATAAACACTCCTATACACCGTTGCCTTTTAATATTTATTTCCAATCTTTTAATAAAGCAATGCCCTTAATTTTGGCAGTGATGCAGAGAGGTTCAGCCCTCAGATTCCAATTAAATTCCATAGGAAATTTCCTATAATTAAAACCTATGCATTATTGAGGCAGAACCTCTGGAACAGAGGGAGCAGAAAAACTAATTAAGAACCATTCCCAATCACCCAGCTCCTGCAGTCTATTAAATTATACCCTGTTTGGAAAAGATGCAGTTATATGGGGCAAGCTGAGATGTACTGAAGAAGGCAGCATGACATTGCAACATGCATGACAAAAGCACACAAGCTAACCTGGTGATGGGCCACATCCCACAAGAATAAATTGGCTTTGAAAGTTTTGTTTGAATGACATTAAAACAAACGTACTCGTCACTTCGATGTTGTTTTTAATGGAATAGGTAATATTAAATGCATAGAGAAAGAATAGTGAGACCACCAAATCTCATAAGACATTGGCATTTGTGGCTAAATCTCACAAGTTTTTAGACAGGAATTGTCAGGTGCAAGAAACCAGGAACCAGGATAGAGTTCAAAAAAAGTCCTCCAAGGTCCCTTCCAATTTATTCTATTCTATTCTATTCTATTCTATTCTATTCTATTCTATTCTATTCTATTCTATTCTATTCTATTCTATTCTATTCTATTCTATTCTATTCTATTCTATTCTATTCTATTCTATTCTATTCTGTTAATTTCATGTTGTCTGTATGCAAGAATCTGAACTACTAACAGTCAAGCAAATTGGTGCTAGATAAGAGTCAACAGAATTCATAGAGGGCTGGACTTAGATCTCTTATGAGAGCATATAATTATTCTAAACTGACCAAGGTCATCTAGACCAAGATGAAGGCAAAAACCTTTTTGCCGATTTTTGGCTATATGGTGGTCCTCAAAATCTGTTGATCATATACGGTCCACATAAAGGAAAAGTTGGCTTATGTGATATGGACTTGGAATATAGCCCAAATGAGCAATTGAAATATAAACATTTCATATTTATAGCACCCAGAGGGGAGAAAAGTCATTTGACTTGTGATCTGGTAGCATGACAGCTTCTAGTACATTTTCCGTCTGTAGACACATCGAAACATATAAGAAAATCAGAGATGCTGTGCAGCTTCAGAGTAGCCAACTCTCTTGTGGTTAAATTAAAGGAAGCCCATGAGGCATTAGCAGCAGATGTGCTGCATGAATGGGGCAGCTGTGCCCTTAGCAGAATCCTTACATAACTAGTCACTTGTGGTCCATCTTAAGTGGGGTGGAACTCAGAAGCTTGTGCCAGAGTCTCTTGGTACAGAAAAATCAGGTAGTTTGATTTAACTCTAATGAGCATGTTTGATGTGAGCCAAATGATGTGATGTCCTTGAGTGTCAGCCCTGGGAAGGCTATGCTTCACTGGAACCAATAAGCATTCAAGAATCAAGAAACTCCTTGACATCATTCTTTCCCTAGAGTTCCCTGTCCTTCCTCCACCTTCTCTCCCTCTCCCTCCCTCCCTCCCTCCCTCCCTCCCTCCATCCCTCTCTCTCTCTCTCTTTCTCTGCATCAACCTTTTCTCCCTCTTAACCATTTATCAATGAAATCATTTTTGTCACTGTAGGAAAGGGCTGCACAACTTGTAGAGGCAAAAGGGCCACGTTGACCAATAAAAATGTGTAATGGTATATGTGAATGACCTTGGGAGACAGTGAGAAGAGCCACAGACTAGAAAACAGAGAAGTGGTAGCTGAGTTTGCAGAAAGAATGGGGACCTGGCAAACGTCTCAGAAGGGACCTCCCTACTTTCTTGGGATATAAAGGGGATGGGGGGAAGAAATGTACTTTGAGACTTGCAAGATTCTGAGAGAGAAGTAGAACTACAGTTCACTCCAGCCTCAAGGATTTCTAACTTAAGAAGGTTCAAACCTAAAGCAAGACAAGGCCTGCTGCAATTCACTTGTCCTTCTCTTGAGTTATCCTGCATTGAATTGTCCCACGGCAAGTTGGCTACAGTGAGTCAGATGAGTTGAGTCAGCCACAGCGAGACGACTGAGAGGAGTTGGCTGTGGAAAGTTGTCCCATTCCGTCTCCAGCGGTCCTTCACAATCTATGGCTCCCAAGGCACCCGTAGCCCATCAAGCAGCCTTTGGGGCTTATGCAGTGGTGGGATTCAAATGTGTGAACAACCAGTTCTCTGTGTGGATGCCACTTCCGGAAGTCCATTCAGGGCCTGTGCAACAAAAGATTAGCTACCGTTTCTGCCGAAATGGGGCGAACCGGCTGAATCCCACCACTGGGCTTATGAGAATTTTTAAAATGATGAGTAAATTCACCACTGTCCCTAAAAGAAGAACTGCCAAGTATATTTGAAGCCTCCAAATCTCACCAGGTAGACCAAGCAGGACACACAGCCAGATGTGCTAATTTTACTTTATTATAAAGTGACATTAACAGAATCTTAGAAGTCTCAAAGTACATTTCTCCCCCCCCCCCTACAATTCTCTTGAGTTATCCTGTGCTGAATTGTCCCATGGCAAGTTGGTTGGGGCAAGTTGGCCAAGGCGAGTCAGCCGGGATGAGTCTGCTGGGGTAAGACAACCATGTTAATTTGGCCACAGCAAACTTTCCTAGACCCTGTTGGAGAAAGCAAGTTTTGACATTGTTGAGAATATTTTTGTTGTGCTTATTTTGTAATAAAGCATTATTACAAAAAGCAAGTGCCCTAATCTGCAAGATTAAGTGATTAATTTTTCCTAGATTTCACCGATGCAAACAGTGATGGTGGTTTAATTGATTTTTCTTCCCAAAATAAGAAAGAAAACAATAAACTTAAAAATGCAGCATAACTGAGATATAATTAGACTGAATACCTGTCCATGACTTGGATTGTACATGTAATTCTGATAATTGTATTGAGTGTGGCTTAAATTATATTTAAAAGCAGATTAAAAAAAGAAACTCCTATTGCTTTTGCATGCCAGTATGAATCCTAAGGCACCTTTCTTGCCTTAATCCCTTTACGAAAATTCTGTCTCATGGTATCTTATCTTTGGGACATCCAGATCCATGTAAATCCTTATTTTATTACCTAGTATGTAGGTTGGATTTCCATTCTGGGAGATTAATGACCACATATTTCATAAAATATTCAGATCAAAATTTGCCGGTCTTCTTAGAGAAGTCAGAGAGTCATATTAATTTTTTTGTTGTTATCATGGGAAGAATATTGAACACATTCTATCTGCAACAAAGCATGGAGCTCTGCAGAACCTGTGTCATTTTTGTTGCACTTCTTGGGATATTCATAAGCATACAGAATGTTCTGTATTTATGCAGTCATTCCAGGAAGTGTTGCATACAAGATGCACCATCTGAATATTGTTATGTTTGCTCATAGACACGAAAATCATACACATTTTTGTATGCATTTTTCCTTGATATACTCATTTTCACCCTGATGTATATCTTTACTTATGCAGTTTTCCTCAATGCAGTCATTTTCATATGTAAACTGTGGAGTCCTTGGTGCTCTCTGAGCTTGATCATTTTTCTCCAGAATTTCATTACCCAACTAGGTAACCTCATCATTCAGGAAAACAACCAAATTCAGAGAGCATCAAGGATCCCATAGTGCAACCCTGAGCTACAAATGTTCTCTTCTATTGGTACATATGTAAATATTTAAAATGAGAATTGCACTTAAAACACGAAGCCCTAAAAATTTCATTCTGGTTCATTTTGGAGTTCAGTAATTGTGAATAATACTGGGTCTTATTAAAGGTAAAGGTTTCCCCTCTCCAGTCATGTCCAACTCTAGGAGTTGGTGCTCATCTCTGTTTCTTAGCCAAGGGAGGCAGCATTATCCAAAGACATTGCCATGGTCATGAGACCAGCATGACTATATGTCAAGATACACAGAACGCTGTTACCTTCCCACCAAAGTGGTACCTATTTATCTACTTGCATTTGCATATTTTCAAACTGCTACTGTAGGTGGGCAGGAGCTGGAGCAGGTAATGGGAGCTCATCCCATTGCTCAGTGCTCGGGTCTCAAACCTGGGATATCAGTTTTCCAGCTGTTAAGCTCAGCATCTTTAACTGCTGATCCACTCTGCCCCAGTTCTTATTAAAACATGAACTAAATACAGCCCCTATTTATTAAGTGATACATATACCAAGATTGAGCTACATAGTCCAGGTAGATCATTACTTAATATTATATTCTTGGTCAAATTCTTCAGTTTTATCTCAAGACCAAAGAAGTCATCTCCTTTGTCCTTTTCTTGATAACATTAATAATGCTATTTAATCTCACATTTAATTTTACATGAATATATTTTGACAAGATGCTACAGTTTTTCATTGGTTTGAGTTAATAGTTCCTTTGGGATGCTAATTACTCAAATGACAGCCACTTTGTTGAGCCTTCAGGAAGTTCCTCATGGGAGTTGTTTACATTTTTTTTAATTGTTTCTTAATATTGTTGGTTTATTATAAATCATGACAATTTGGCCCCACAAGATGTACTCTGTATTACAATTACATTATATTAATAGATTTGTAATTGATTTAATTTTTGCATGGTTTGAAAGGCATCATTGACTATTCCCATGACAAGTAATGAACACACAAGAACTGGAATGTGATGTTTTACAGTGACTTTCATTACGGTAAAAAAAAATGGAACTCAAGTTCTCAAAAATAAGATATAAGCTTAAAAATGCAATTAGTCAGAAAAGGACATTGAATTAGTTTGCAGTGATGAAGGTGTTGTTTCTAATCATCTATTTCCTAGGAAGACACCCTGTTGAACTAATCAGACTTTCCAAGAAAATAAGCATTAGATTTATATATTTTTCTCTGGGGGCTACCATTGGTCTGAATAAGAACAAAGTGAAAGTATAATCCAGAGAAGATGGAACTATTCTGAAGATGGTGAATATTCTGAATAAGACAGAAAAAATTAAGAGATTAGTTTTCACTTTCCTGTTCTATATGGTGATCCAATTTATAATAATGTCTTTACATTGGCACAATTATACACATACTCATGGGGAAACATAGCTTAGTTGCCCTCTGTGATTTCAGACAGTATTTTCCCCAGAAATACTAGAGATTCCAAGTCTTAAATCTAATATCTGTTCTATGAAAAACATACTAACAAACTATGATTCTGGCCCAATTGATACTACATGCCCAATTCTCACACAAGGATCTTTCTCCACTGCTTAATTAAAGCAATGCCCACTTCTGCTTGAATTAGCAGAAAACTACATGAACATGAAATTTGCTGTCCCCACTGTTGATCTCTATCTTGCCACTAGAGTAATTCCAAGAAGATGGAAAGGATCCATTATGTACTGGCATTCATGTACCTTGGTAGGACTACACTTGGAATACTGCATGCGCTTTTGGTTGCCATGATATAAAAAGATATTGAGACTCTAGAAAGAGTGCAGAGAAGAACAAGAAAGATGATTAGGGGACTGGAGGATAAAACATTTGATGTTTTATCAGCTTTATCTGTTCTTCCAACAGATGCAGTTGGAATTGGATATGTCTAGTCTAGTGAAAAGAAGGGCTAGGGGTGATGTGATAGCAGTGTTCCAATCTCTAAGGGGCTGCCATAAAGAAGAGGAGGTCATCCTATTCTCCAAAGCACCTGAAGGAAAGACAAAAAGCTGGCTAGAAACTAATCAAGAAGGGAACCAACCAAGAACCAAAGAGAAATTTCCTAGCAGTTAGAACAATTAATCAGTGGAATGACTTACCTCCAGAAGTCATGGATGTTCCAACACTGAAGACTTTTAAGAACAGATTGGACAACCATTTGTCTGAAATTATGTAGGGTTTCCTGCTTGAGCAGGGGGTTGGACTAGAAGACCTCCAAGGTCTCTTCCAACTCTGTTATTCTGTTATTCTGACTGTGATCCCCCAAACATATTTTGAGCATTTAAGCATTGTACAGATGGTCCTTGGCTTACAATGACAATTGAGATCAGGAGCAGCCTAAGAAAGAAGTGCACATGACACTGTGCTACTTAGTTATGGCAATCCACAAGTCCTGGTTACTGTTGTTTTAAGCAAGAACTGTCTGGTTTATTTTGTGAGGACTTCACATGATTATGACATCCAACTTCCTGCTGGCTCCCTACTGCTTTTGCTTGGGGGAAGCTTGTAGGTAATGCCACAAATCATGATCATGTAAACACGGTTCACCACAAGAACAAAGATGATTAGGGGACTGGAGGCTAAAGCATATCAAGAACGTTTGCTGGAATTGGGTATGTCTAGTTTAATGAAAAGAAGGACTAGGGGTGACATGATAGCAGTATTCCAATATCTCAGGGGTTGCCACAAAGAAGAGGGAGTCAAGCTATTCTCCAAGGCGCCTGAGGGCAGGACAAGAAGTAATGGGTGGAAACTAGTCAAGGAAAGAAGCAACCTGGAACTGAGGAGAAACTTCCTGACAGTTAGAACAATTAACCAGTGGAACAACCTGCCTCCAGAAGCGGTGAATGCTCCAACACTGGAAGTTTTTAAGAAGAGACTGGACAGCCATTTGTCTGAAATGGTATAGGGTTTCCTGCCTGAGCAGGGGGTTGGACTCGATGACCTCCAAGATCCCTTCCAACTTTATTATTATTATTATAACCTAAATTCCATGGACTCATCATTCAGCACTGACATAACTTTGAATGATCACTGAGGGAATGGTCCTAATCTGGACAGATTTGTATCTGGCTTTTGAAATCAATTTGTTAAATCCACTGGTACTTCTAGCTCCTCAGAGGCAATTCCCATATTTTCTGTTTCCGCAACACATTGCCTGTTACTTATGCTACACTGGAACAGCTCATTTTTCAATTTTTGTTTTGGTACAAAACAGTAAGAAAATTCCTTCCTTCCTTCCTTCCTTCCTTCCTTCCTTCCTTCCTTCCTTCCTTCCTTCCTTCCTTCCTTCCTTCCTTCCTTCCTTCCTTCCTTCCTTCCTTCCTTCCTTCCTTCCTTCCTTCCCAGACAGATCTGGTCTTTTTCTTCCTTCCTTCCTTTAACAGATCTCTCTCTCTCTCTTTCTCTCTCTCTCTTACATGTTGAATAAACAATGTTGATCATAACTCAGTAAAATGAAGATTTTCCAGCTGTTTAAAACATTTCCTAGGACTTTAAAATTGAGATTGTTAGGGGAAAAAAATGAAAAGAAGCTCCTTTGGGAAGACAAAGCATTTGCTTTCCATCAAAGGGCTACAAATCTCCTGACTTGTGGCTGTTGGTGGCAAACACAAATTCTTGGATGCCTCTGCATCACATCTGGGCAGCATCCAAGGAGCCTATGAAGCATTGTATGATACATTAGAGCTATTGTGCTTTAGGAGAAATAGGCTAGCAATCTACACTCTGTGTATGGTGCCCCTTGCCCCTCAGACTTTTTTCAGAGGCATCCAAGAATTTGTGTTGTTCAGTCATTTGGAGAAACTCACTTAACTTTTTAAAAATAATCAACAAATTAACAAAGATTATCCCTCTATACCAATAATTTACAGCCAATCACTATGATTCTCAGCTTGTTGAAGGATGGGGAACCTGGAGCAATTACAACTCCCATCAGTTCCAGCCAGCATGTTAATAGACAAACATTATGTGAATTGCAAGAAACATTTGGAATACCACAAGATGTCTTACATTTGATTGATATAAAGAACAGATCACATGATAGATTTAATCCCCAGAATATACTTCAGACTATGTCAGGGGTAGGCAGCCTTGGCTCTTTTATGACTCGTGGACTTCAACTCCCAGAATTCCTGAGCCAGCATGGCTCAGCTTGGAAACCTCTCCCTTTCTCTTCAGCATGGCTGGCTCAAGAATTCTGGGAGTTGAAGTCCACGAGTCATAAAAGAGCCAAGGTTGCCTACCCCTGGACTATGTGTTATGGTGACAGAGGATTAAAGATTGATTTTAAAATAATAATAACATATTTAAAAATGCTAACATTGTTCTTGTTACTATTTCATTGTTGGTGGCATCATGATGGGTATCACCATCACCACCACCACCACCACCACCACCACCATCATCATCATCATCATCAACATCAATTTCCCCACTTTTTCAACTTACAATGAATCAAGGGAAGGAAACAAAAGAAACAATAATAATATTAAAAATTAGGAGATGCTGCACTTTGTATACACCCTAGGACAAGTTATCATTAAATTGAGCTTGAACGACCTTTGAAAAGTACTATCAAGAATGTAAAAGAACATCCCACCCTCTGCTTTGTAGGCAAAAATGAACACATTAAGAATTAGGCTAATTTTTGCCTCCTTAATCTACATAAGAATCCATACTGGGACTGTACACTCCTCTTTTGAATGTGATCCAAATATATTTTGTTTCCTGTGGACGGTAGTGTCAGATTGTGATTTGTGTACAGGCATTAGCAAAACTCTTCTAATAAGGTGGAAACCATCGGAAATCAACCTCTCATATTTTTTTTTTAGCTCCATGGATACCACTTTGTGAAGTACCATTGATCAGACAAGGCTGGCACAGAAGCCATTTTCAATAAATATGCTCTTCAATCACACTTCCATTCTGGAGGGATTTTCAATTTTGCTGCTGAAATCAGGCAAACAGCTGCACAGCTACTACCGCTTGTGGTGAAGCAATACAGTGACCAAAATGTCCCCTCCCTCTCTCTCCCCTCCATTTTCAGTCATGTTTGCACTTCATTTCACCCAACATGTACATCTGATACATTGACATCTGTTAAGGAGGCAGTGGAGGGAGAGCCATGCATATGCATTGTAGGGAATCCTGCCCGCATTTCAATGAGGTTGTCACTATTGTAATAAAGCCATTCATTATGAAGCCGTTGCAGGGGCAACGGCCAATACAGTTGCCAACCCTTCAAAGCTTAATATTTGTTCAGGCAACAATACTGTCTCTAGCAAGGTTTTTCTCTTAAAATGGGATTCAAAAAAGGTCCAGATAATCTATTCCCTCTGGGGTTGCAGTGCCACCAACCTTCTCAAAAGGGAAGGAGAGAGACTGGATGAAAATTGTCCAGAATGGTAGGGTCCAGCAATGGCTTCTTGAGGAGCTCTCTTTTTAAAAGGAGCCAGGAACATCCCTTCCAACAAGGATGGATTCATCGTTGCTTGGACCCTCCCACATGATACTTCTGGTGTGTGGCTTTAACTAGTCAGCAGGGACATGTATCTAGCATAATGTATTTACATTACATCCTGTCCACTTCCTCAGGTCCAACAGAATCAAACCATTTCCAGATAACTGGGCAAGTCCACTCCCTGGGCATGTCCACAGGTCTTGTACTATAACCAAGCCATTCCTTACCAACATAAAGTTTTGTTTGGATGTATTGATGGTTAAAAATGCATCAGAGGACTGAAATCCAAAATGTTCCAATGGCAGGAAGAAAAAAAGGAGATATTTATTTGATGCATGTAACTAAAATCTATGAGATCTGATGTTATGTTTCTAAGAGCCACTTTGGTGTAGTGGTTAAGGCTCTGGGCTAGAAAGCAGGCAACCATGGGTTCTAGTCCTGCCTTGGACAAAAACCAGTTGGGTGACCTTGGGCCAGTGTCTCTCACTTCCGTGGACTGACTCTCTCTCTCTCTCTCTCTCTCTCTCTCTCTCTCTCTCTCTCACACACACACACACACACACACACACACACACACACACACACACACAGACCAGGAATGGGAATGTAATTTGGAACTACAGAAGGAGCAAATGTTTGCTGATAATTACTTAATGAAAATAAGTAACTTCTCTTCAGCCCTGTAAGCAAAATGAAGAAAGTCTTAATTGGTTGAAGGCAGAGATCTAACATTCAGCCACATGTACAGTATAGAACTTTTTTTTATGTGTGCTATTAACTTGTAAAACCTCCAAAAGCTTGCGTTCTTTGAGGCATCCATTTCCATGCAGGAGTTTTATGCCTGCAAAGGAAGAAAATAGGCCTCTGAAAGGGAACGTCTAACAAGAGATAGGGCAGAGACAACTTAGCAAACAAGGACACATTTTTTTTTACAATGCATTTTATTGCTTGGTGCATTTATCTTCTTCTACAGGAGATATATAAGAGCTTTATTTTTAGTGTGATTGAGGGGAGGAAGGAACAGAGGCAAAGTCATTCTTGTCAGTGGCATAAACAATGTTTTCTCCTTTTAAAAGTCTTTCCCGATTGAAGTTAAAGCTTTTCACATTTCAAAATGTCAGTTTCAGTCCAGGGCCATACCACTAGCAACAACAGCAACAAAAAGTTTCACACCTGTTATGTAGGATACAGTGTTACAGTCACAACAATGAGATCATTTGAAAAGAAGTTTTAAGAGCAGAATTATTGAATAACATGATTCTATAGAACAGTGATGGCGAACCTTTTAGAGACTGAGTGCCCAAACTGCAACCCAAAACCCATCGTCGAGTGCCGGGTGGGTGTGGCCCATTGGGTGGGTGTGGCCAATTGGGTGGGCGTGGCTGCGGTGGTAACAGCAGACAGGGTGGGACTAAAAAGTTCAATCAATCAATTCCAACTTTGCAAGATCTTTTTTTTCCCGCGAGAAGTTGAAATTGACTGATTGAACTTTTTTTTTTTTTTTGCACACGGCGGCAGAGGCCTAAAGCGAAAAGGTTTTATAAAACCCAGCTGAAGGCCTAGGACTGGGGCGACGGTGCATGTGCCCACAGAGAGGGCTCTGAGTGCCGCCTCTGGCACCCGTGCTATAGGTTCGCCACCACGGCTATAGAACCTCCATGTTTAAAGAGAGTGTGCTGATTTCTAGCAGAGAAGATAAAATTAATAAGGATCATTATTCCATATTCACAAACATATATTGCATCTGCTATAATGTGCTGGTCTCCACTTATTCCAAACAGCTAACATATAGGCTGCACCATATAAACTTATTCAACCATTGATTCATTAGCCAAAATTTATGGGGCCGTGCGATTAGATTCATTCAAGCCATTCAGTCAGAAATCATAGCTTACAGACCACATTGCCTTGGTTCACACAATAACCTGGTCCATCAGGACAATGGCAAGGAGCACAGTGGCTCATATGTTTAGAGTGCTGTGTTGGAGGTTGGCACATCCACATTCGAGACCCAAATGCTGCCATAGGGCGGGGTTGAGCTACTGTCCTTTGCTCCAGCTCCTGCCAGGGACATGAAAGGAGCCCCCAACTGGTGTCCCCTGGGCAATGATGATGTCGCTAGTTAATCTTTTCAACTCAGAAGTGCATGAGTGCAATGCAAGTACAATGGCCATTATCAGTCTAAGAAGATACCTTCTTTATATGAGACATAAGAGAGCAGCCAAAATGGCAGTATCCAAACAAGGAATATAGCCCTTGAAAGGATGAGTCTTCAGCAAGGTAACATTCACCAACATTTAAGTCAATTCAACAGTCCTGACAGTCATTGTTCTATGGATATGATTGAGAGCTCTCCAGGGTCCTGAAACATGTGTCCAACTGCTCCTTTACCTCCTTATTTCCTTATGTCTCCCTCTGGACAGCTCCTTGCTGTTGCCTGCCTCCTAATCGTGGTTTTTCCTGTCATCCAGTTTGAAAGAAGGAAGAACCTAGACCAGAGGAAAATCACGTCAGAGAAATGTTAGTTCTTTATTCCTCAGTTCATTAAAGGATTAAAAGCCCACAGCAGAGTACTCCAACTGATCTAATGTGAACTCAGATTTTGAACCTGGATTGGTGCAGGGAAGCACTAATTGGTGGTTTCATTGATAAGATGCATGGCTAAATTGCTTTGGAAGATTTGCTTCAGTGGGTTATGTTTTATTTCACCTTTACTGGGAAACAGCCTATGTTATTCAGCCGTTCAACTAGCTGACAGGTTGTTTAAGGCAGGCCTCATTTTGTTTAACTCCTTGTGATAAATGTGCACTGCAAAGCCTTCCATTAGAAGATCCAAATTCTTTCCTGGCATTTCCAAACATGTCAGCAAGAAAAACTCCACCACTTTGGTTGATGCAATTACAATTACATCAGTGTTTTGCCTTAAACATCTGAGTCATTGATGCATTCCCCTCTCTTGGCTTTCATAAAATATTTAAAGGGCTCTCACCCACAAAGAAATATGTCAAAATTTAAAGCGACAGTTGCCATGCATGAAATCATTGTTAGGTTAGATAATTGCATGCAAAGTTCAGGTTCAGAATAGCTCATATTGATTGGGGGAACCCAGACAGATGTGTGGTGGGACTTGATTGACAGCCAACATGGCTTTGTCCCTTGGTCTCTTAATGAACTGGCTCCATGAAGTCTGGTTACAGCCATTAACACTGATAGGTCCCCATTCAGCACATGTTATCACCTGGGATACTTAAGAAGAAAATAGATATTATAGCTATTCATTAAATGAAGTTGATGGATATGGATAATTTGGCAGTGAGGGAGATCCCAGGAATAATTGTCTCATTTAATTACAGCTAGTCAAGTACAGCATAATGAAAGACCAGCTCCATAAGATGAAAAAGGTACTTATCAAATTTGCCAAAAGGAGTGGAAAAATAACCCAAGATTTTGAAGGCCTTGGAAACACAATCTCATTTCTCAGCAGGGCTCTATACATTGCCAGCTATGAAATATGGATTGTAATGTTGATGCTTAAATTTCTCCTCTACATTACTGTATTGTCACACCTTCTTGATTTTCTTACCAATCCTTTCTGATGTTCTTTTCATCTCACTAGTAGTGTTCACACCACTGTGTAAATATTCAGTCTGAAGATTTAAATTCAAGATAATCTAACTGAATCCCTCACATGAAATCAAACTTTCAAACTGAATTGCCAAGTCAAGTCTATGTATTGGGCTGAATTGATTAGAATCAGTTGATACTATGAGTGTTTATCCATCTCTAAGCATTCACAGTCTTCCCTTTCCCTTAATCAAATCAATTAAAATATTTGGGGAGATTATTACTTTAATAGATTGTACCACATACATATCCATGTTCTAAAATCCAGAGTTTTATTTAGTTATCTCACCTTTCCAGTTTTGGAACAAGACTTGTGCCATAGACCCATAGAAATGTGCTCGGTGTAACAAGCTGTATCTTAATATTATTGGTAATTTGTGGTTCAGTATGCTATGTAAACTCAAATAATTGCAAGTCCTTTGTTATTGTTTTTGAGGCATTGGGGTATAAGTACAACAGAGGTATAGCAATGTATTTTTAAATGCGTCCCTTGGCATATATTGCACTTCTTGGCCTGCTAGATTTTTATCTTTAAAAAAGTTTTTAGTAGAATAAAACATCAAATACTGTAGGGAGATAAGATCTTACAAACCAGTAGCATTATCTTAAACTTCTAGAAAGCCTTTGGCCCTTATATAAAACTTAGAGATTTTCTTAAGAAAGCAAACAAACAAAAATAGTGGCTGACTACCATTCTATGCTTGGCTTAGGAATGGGCCAATTTGCTAAGGAAAAACACAAATCAGAGATCATTTTGGAGGACTAGGAGGGAAATGCAGAAGCCATGCCTCTAGCTTTCCTTTTGCAAAAGTATCTTCTATGACTGGACATAATTCTGATGAAGGCAGTTACTTTGTGAATACAGAAAATAAACCCGCATCAGGGCAGCCATTGTGTGAGAGCACCCACAGCATGTTCCCAAGTATGCTTACACACTTGTTTGGTTGATTATGTGCCATCAAGTAATTTTAGATTCCTAGATTGATTTTTCTCCATGATGATCTATCCTTAATCTGGTTTTTCAGGTCTTCCGATAAGTCCACTCATCACCACTGCAGCTGAGTCCATTCTCTTTACTGCTGGCTTGCCTCTTTCTTTCCACCTTTCCCAGCATCAGAACCTTTTCTAGAGAGATAGGTCTTCTCCTAAAGTGTCCAGAGTAGGATAATCTTGGAACATCTTGTCCTTCAAGGGGACATCCGCTCCCACCCTTCTGACCTTCCATAAAGACCTGAAGACCTGGCTCTGCCAGTTGACTTGGGGCCCCAAGGAGGGTGTATTACACTGGAAGTGGTTGACTGATTAAGAGAAGGCCCCAGGTCCCCCCCCCCACACACACACAACCTGCTCCCTTCCTCCACATCTTTGTAGTTTTTACTGTTATAAGAAATACTTATTCTTTGTGGTTTTATTGGGTTTTAATGTTGTAAGCTACCCAGAGTCACCTCGCTGTGAGATGAGTGGCAAACAAATCTAATAAATAAATAAAATACATCATAATACCATCTCTTTTGACATTCCAGACGTCCCTCAAGACCTGGTGGTATCATCAGGCCTGGGGCTTCAGATGACTTCATTGCTAGGTACTCATTCTTATTTTGCTGAAATCTTCTGTATTTGTTTTTTAATATATATATTTTAAAATCTGGAATTCATATTATATCTATCTGTCTGTCTGTCTGTCTGTCTGTCCGTCCGTCTGTCTGTCTGTCTGTCTGTCTGTCTAATCTTGCTTCTATATGACTTGTTGTTCAACTGTTGCACGCTGCCCAGAGTTTCGTAAAATGGGCAAATGTAAAACATAATGTTTAATAATATGCTGACTCTGTAAACCACTTAGTGAGTGCTATAAAGCACTATGAAGCGGTATATAAGTCTAAGTGCTATTGCTATTTGTTCAATGACCCATTGGTTTGTTTCCTTGGCTATGAGCAACCTTTGATAGAAATGCCAGACCTCTCCCAGCCAGTGGGAAATGATGGCAACTTGGCCAAGTTAAAAGCACTCTATCAGTGAGGGGAATGCAAGATTTTTCATTCATTCATTCATTCATTCATTCATTCATTCATTCATTCATTCATTCATTCATTCATTTATATTTCATATTTCTAAACCACTCAGCTCCCTCAAAGAAGAGCTCTTAGGGGGTGTACAATGTAATATAATTGATAAATGAAACAACATATAAAAATAATTAAAATTAAATTAGGATTGACAATTGTAAAATTCTAGACTAATGACAATTAAACATCAAAAGGGTAAAAAAACCCCACCTAAATGACTATTTAATGTTGGTTATTACAAGGCGGGGGAGCTTTCATGGGACTAGCCAGCCCACAGTTGCGTGGTCCTCTGGCCACTCCCCTAACATGTAAGTCCACAGAGTCAAGCTTTGACCCCTTTGCAGAAGGCCAAGAGATTGGGGGCCTTCCTCACCTCTGGGGGCAGGATGTTCCACAATGCAGGGATAAGTACAGGTAGTCCTTGACTTACAACAGTTCATTTAGTGACTGTTTGAAGTTACAATGGCACTGAAAAAAGTGACTTATTATTGTTTTCACACTTACTACCTTTGCAGCATCCGCATGGTCACATGATCAGAATTTGGATGCTTGGCAACTAGTTCATATTTATGACAGTTGCAGTGTCCCTGGGTCAAGTAATCATCTTCTGACAAGCAAAGTCAATGGGGAAGCCAGTTTCACGTAACAACCATGTTACTAACTTAACACCTGCAGTGATTCACTTAAACAACTGTGGCAAGAAAGGTCATAAAATGGAGCAAAATTTATTTAACAACCATATTACTAACTTAACTGCAGTGATTCACTTAACAACTGTGGCACAAAAGGTCGTAAAATGGGGCAAAACACACTTAAGTAATGTCTCACTTAACAACAGAAATTTTGGGCTCAATTGTAGTCGTAAATTAAGTACCACCTGTATTACTTCTTACTAAGTGGGTTAACCTTCATCCACTGTTAAAAAAGATTCAGTGCTGAGACTTCCGCTCTAGGTTCTAGTTTACTTTCTTTCTCTAACTCAACATAGTTCACTCCAGTGTTGGGATTCAGCCAGTTCGCATCGGTTTGGCAGAACCAGTAGCTAAATTTTGCTGAGTTCGGAGAACCGGCTGAATGCACACTGCTTCCGGAAGTCCGTTCTAGGCCTTGGAGGCCTGGAGGAGGCCTCCCAAGCCTAGAACGGCTGACCAGAAGTGCATGGATGCCACTTACAGAAGTCCGTTCTAGGCCTTGGAGGCCCAGGTCTGCATCCAATAAGAGAACCGGTTGTTCAGGTATTTTAATCCCACCACTTGTTCACTCTATATTTAACTCAGCTCTAAAGAATCAGTAACACTTCTTGTTGGAGTGCTAATTTTTCTTTCTCCCTTTAAGGTTTTACTTATCCTTAGCCAGCAGTGTGTGAGGTTTGTGTGTGTAGGTCTCCTTCTATTCCTTCAGAAGAACTAAGATAAGACCCACAAGGTCTGAAAGAAAAAAAACGAAACTTTGCTCCCAGAACAAAATAGAGGTATGCTTTGATAAATTATTTCAGTATTCATCTATACTTGTAGTGGTTCTCGGAGGCTGCTGCTGATAAGAATAATGTTTTATGATATTCATCAGCTAGGATTTTGGCCCTAACCAAATTGAAAGGCTGACTTTGGTAGAATAACTTTGGAAGCCACAGGAGAGGGTAAAATAATTGAGGAAAAAGAAGATAAGGAGAGAACAATGGCATCAGGAAGAACTATCTGCAAGTCTGTAGTCATTCTTTTAGCAGTGCAAACCTACTGTCTGCAAAAAGGACATCAAAAGCAGACATTATTTTTTAGAAATCATCATCATCCAGGTATTCACTAGAGGCATTTGAGATACTGGACTTCTAAATTATGGTATGAAGATAGATACAGAACCACCCTATGGGATTGTTCTTCCATATCTTCTATAAAGTCAAAGCTAGATTTGTCATCAAGTACACATTTAAAGGATTTGTTAAGTAAATGACTTCATCTATATATGAAATGCATATATGCATGTATGTATATATGTGTGCTTGTCTCTGCATACATGTCCATCCCAAAGGTGCTTTTTCCAAAAGGCAACTGGACTTTCTTTCTTTTTTCCTTTGTAAACATGTCTGGTTTGGTACAATGACTTCAATGGATAGTTAGGGCTGCAGAAAAAAACAATTGCTACCAGCCTGCCTTCCATTGAGGACTTGTATACTGCACAGGTCAGAAAGAGGGCTGAGAAAATGTCTACAAACCCCTCACATTCTGGATAGAAACTATTTCCATTCCTCCCATCAGGACTTCCCATAGGGCAGGGATAGGCAACCTTGGCTCTTTTATGACTTGTGGACTTCAACTCCCAGAATTTCTGAGCCAGCATGGCTGGTTCAGGAATTCTGGGAGTTGAAAGTCCACGAGTCATAAAAGAGCCAAGGTTGCCTATCCCTGCCATAGGGCATTGCATGCCAAAACTAGACACAAAGAGATTTTTTCCCGTCATGCCATCACTCTGCTGAACATCTAATTCCCACTGCGCTGTCTTATGTCTAAGGCTATTTACCCATTTAGTAGGGCTTATTATTATCCTTCTCATCTTTTCTACTACCTTCTCTTATGATTATATTACTTTGCTTCTGCACCAGAGTCAAATTCCTTGTGTTTCCAATCACACTTGGCCAATAAAGAATAGTGTGTTGTATTGTATTGTTTCATTTCTCATCCAGGAAACTTCTTCAGTTTTGAAGAATGAACTGAAGAAGCTTCTTGGATGAGAAAAAAAAAAGTTTTCAAAGAAAAAAAATCCAAGAAAGTCTACTTGCCTTTTGGGACGACTATGACCTGGATGATTGAAAATCTCCGTAGACATGCATGTCCATCTATCTGCTCTCATATGTAAGAACTACTGGTGATATTCTAACATACCAGGCTTTCCTTTGGATCACATTCTTATGTCAATATAACAGTGCAATTCTCAGATCAAATACTGTGAATGTACACATATGCATATTGCAAAGTATGTGTGTATGGCTGTGCGTGTATGGATGTTGCAGATGCACAGAAAATAAACGTACTCAAGGAAGTTGTCTTTAAAAGGTGCAAGTACTAGAGAAAATTGAATAAACTGATTACAAAATTGTAAGCTATACAAAACTACAGGCAGAAAGTAATATGATATTAAAAAAAAATTTGCAGACACTAGCAGAAATGGGATTAAATGGTTCTCTGATTGAAAGCTTGCACATTTGACATAGATTAGAAACAGAGTCCTTAGTCAATACTTAATGCACTAGGCCTGGTGTGTGCTCTTATAAATGGAAATATATGATTTGGCCTTAAATAGGAGATTTTGAGGTAGCAACCTTTTTAAAAGTGGTCAGGAACATGGCATCAACTTGGAAAGACAGTGTGGGAGAAACCACCAGGGATTGGTAGGGAAGGCTTAACAGTTGTTAAATTAATAACAGAATTGGGCTGAAAACTCAGCAGTATTGTGTGAAGATTTGTTTATTTTAGCATAATCTACACATTAGATGCATACCATTTCTGAACAGATGTTTACAAACCAATGTAGAAGAAGAATGGAACTAACTTATGAAATAATTGTCTTATTCCCTTCTCTCCCCCAGCCTCCATCTGTTAGAACTCAATTTATCCAAGTTAAAAAAATATGCATGTGTCTCCTGAATACTCAAAAATTGTTGATGCTAATTTAAAAATTGTTGATGCCAACTGCAGTGAGGATAAGTTAAAGCCAGGATGCTAGAGAAATGGAATAATTCTTTCTTTTTGTACCCTTCTGTGTTTTTCCTTGGCAAATGAGAATGTGGCAAAAGATTTTTATGAATGGGTACAATTCTGTAACTGTTATAGCTTTGTATCTTCCATCCAAAATGTGTGCCAAGGTAAGTATTTTCAGAATTATATGAGTCAGAGGCAACAAACAATTTGTTATCAGCATGATCTACAAATAAATGAGGAAGGAATAAACACAAAATCCTCTCCATCCCATTTTGGTAGGGTTACTTGCATGCTTTCCATGTTGACAGATTTTTTCTGTCATGTTGGTTTTTGTTGATGGTTTATCTTTTGCTCAGATTAATCACTGGTCTGGGCATCTGAAGGGCAGATTAATTGATGAACTTGAACAGTGACCCAGAAATACCAACTGCCATACTTCCTGTATTTAAGATGATATTTTTGTAAGCTAAGCAATATTTCAAACTTGGTGGATTGGAAAGGAAAATTTCTCACGGTTAAACACACCCTTCTCCTATTATAGTGCTTTTTAAAGGATTTTCTATGCTATCAGGCCATGTGGGAAAACTCTACAAAAATAAAAATATTTTCCCATCTTCCTTCCTTCCTTCCTTCCTTCCTTCCTTCCTTCCTTCCTTCCTTCCTTCCTTCCTTCCTTCCTTCCTTCCTTCCTTCCTTCCTTGGAAGAGCTGCTTCTGTGAATGACAAGAGTTGATAGGTCTTCTTCAGTTCTTTCCATCTGGACAGAATATGTCAATGAAGACTCAATCATCCAAGCCAAAAGTATCTAAAAAGGTTAAATCATGGCAACTGGGACAACATTTCTTAATCTGAAACGTTTTATTATTTTGGCTGATGAAATTACTTGGATGAGTAACAAAATGTCTCAGATTAACAAACTTTGGTCCATTTGCCATGATTTAGCCTTTTTAGATACATCTGGAGAGAAGAACAAAAGGGCCTAGCATATTAACTGCTCAAGATATAGGAGAAACTGCCTTTAACTGCTGTATGTATTCATCTAGGAGCAAACTACTTATGGCTGTTCAGATGCTTTGGAACATTGCTTCTCAAACTATCTGTGATGAGGATCAGATTTGTTAAATTTCCAGTCTGTCACGGACCAGTAGGATGCTGTAGCAATGTCAAATTTCTCTAAAAGTCTTTAAGTGCTTATTCTTGAATTCTATACTTATCTCACGGTAGACCAATCTACAGGTCATCACCATGAACCGCACTTTGAGTAGCATTGTTTTAGAGTATGGTTCCTACAGTTCCTTGTTACTGACTATGCTGGCCAATTTGAAGATCAAAATATCTTTAAGTTCCAGTTTGGCTACCTCTTTGTGAATGTTGATTGTTACTTACTTTTGGGGGAGTAGAGGAAAGAAGGAGAAGGGGGAACGATATTGTGCTTTAGAGCAATATTTCTCAATCTCAGCAACTCTAAATGAGTGGGCTTCAAATCCCAGAATCCTCTAGCCAGCCAGCTGGCTGCGGAATTCTGGGAGTTGAAGTCCACCCATCTAAGAGTTGTTGAGGTTGAGAAACACTGCTTTATACCACCAAATATTATATTGTATTGATTTCAGTCTGTGATTCAGTGAAAGAACAAATGATTTGCATGAAAAAAATTCTAGATTCTACCTCCAAGATTTCAAAGCTGGTGTGAGAGATGGTGCCCCCAGAGGGAGAACCAGGGCAATAGCCTACGGTGAAATGGTAATTTTCTAGGAAGGAGTGAGCACATTCTGGGGGCGGGGGGGGGGGCAGACAAGAGGCAGCCCAGCCCAGAGTTGGACAGGAGACAGAGGAAGAGAGTAAGGATAGACACTCTCTAGAATCTTCCAGAGTGTGTCTATTATGGTAAGAGTAATAAGGGTTTAGTCTGGCAAGATTCTGTCTATTGGGTGCAAACTTTGGCTGGATTATTCTGGGTTGTTCTTGGGCTGGCCTGGGAGGAAGATGGCTCAACATGTATTTCCCTAGAATCTCTCATGATATATCCATAGGCTTGGAGTAGTAAGGGTTTAGTTTGGCTAGATTCTATCTGTTTCGCATAAGCAAATGAAGAACTGAACTCTGACTGAATTATTCCTTGTCATTCTTAGCCTTAGTTTGACAGTAAGGTTGCTAAAACCAGTGACTGGAAACAGCCAGGAAGCCACTCTCTGTCGTTATTGATACTGTTGTTCTAGCACGACAGTGATTTGATAGAATAAATAATAGCCGCATTTGTTTCTATTCCAAAGGTTCTATTTGAGTTGTTTATTATTTTGAGAAGAATGTTAACTCATAATTCACATTAGTTGGGTCAAGTGTTGTGAGAGGTCCTCTGGTGGTTTGGGTCAGATATTATTAGTATGCTGATGATACCCAGTTATACATCTCAATGTCAGACTGGCTAAGAGATTCTGTCAAAGTCCTAGCTAAGTGTCTGGAGGCTGTGCAGGTCTGGACAGGGGGCAACAGATTCATACTCAATCTTGACAAGGGCAAGAGATGGACACTGATTCTGGGGAAAGTTTACATTTCATCTTTAATGGGGTTGCACTTTTCCATTCACAACTCCTGCTCAAGAGGAGTGGCAGCCATGACCAAAGTAGCTTTTCATCTAGTGTGCCTTTCCTGATTTGGGAAGAAGGAGACTTTTTGGTGCCAGGAGCAAACAGCCCTTAATTAGGCATTTGTCTCCTTATATTAATTGAACTTTTTCTCCTTTGCATTCTTCCATGTC
This sequence comes from Azemiops feae, assembly GCA_023970755.1. Taxonomy (NCBI): domain Eukaryota; kingdom Metazoa; phylum Chordata; class Lepidosauria; order Squamata; family Viperidae; genus Azemiops; species Azemiops feae. The sequence continues at coordinate 547,771 of JALGBA010004208.1, read as the reverse complement.
TTTCCATAGAAAGCACCCTGAGGAAGATTAATTTCTTTAGAATCAGGAATTAGCTAAGCCTAATTTTGTTTCCTATATCTGAGTATTCAAAAAGTAATCTCTCCACCAGGGGCCAACAATCTTTCAAATGCTATTTATTTGTTTTCATGAGAAATTCATTTGTTTTGCTTGTGTATTATTTGTGAAAAGAATATGTTACCTTCATCTTCAGTGGCCCAGTCACAAAATAATCACCACAATTTTGTAAGATTTTTAGCTTATGGAAATCTTGAGATATTTTGACAATATAGTATAATTTAGGAACGTTAAATATTCTATTATTGGATGATATGTATGTATGTTTGTGTGTGTGGTGTGTGCATGCAAAATACCACTTTGAGATCTAGCACAGGTTCTGATAAGCACAGGTGTTGTGTTTTTGAACCCACCCTACACAATAAGAAGAGCCCTGACATAGCTCACCACAAATCCCATCTATTTATTCTTCACTTTGGTGGCAACCCAGACCTTCTCAGAAGTCCATAAACAGGGCTTAGTTTGCCTTCTCCCATCTTGGTGTCAACCAGAGAAGTAGGCTTTAATACTTGGAATGTCCAGCCAGCATAAGCTTGCTGAAAATTTCGTATATCTGGAGGTACCAAGATTTGGAAGAATTCACTGGGGTGTGAATCTCCTACAGTGCAAAGAATATACTTCTATCCAGTGCATGTCTCTTAACAAATGGATTTTGCAGACAGAGATTCAGTATGCAAGCTTTAGTTGTTCAGAATAAACACATTCATAGATGCTTCCATCAAGTTGAAATGTGCATAATTGAGACAAACTGACCCCATACCAGAACCAAAGGAAATTGCTGGATGCTGAAGGATAAATATGATCTCAATGGAAGAGAAAGTCAGTCCTTTTATGATTCTTCTTCTGTAGCATCTTTCTTGTTTTCTGCATCCAGGGAAGTTGCAAGGGCCTTTCGAAGCAGCCATAATGACTTTGTTTAGCAGCTCTTGTTTTATTTTGATGCCTCTGCCAACTTGCCTTTGGTTTCTTCACAAGCTTCTAAAGTGGAGCCCTGGTGGGTATTCTACTGTAATTCTTTCTCTTTCTTTCCTTACCCCCTTCCCACCATTATCGTGCTGTGACTACATAATGGAGAATTGAGGAATGGAGATAATAGAATCACTGACATCTGGTTAATTGCTATTCCAGCTGGAGGTTGCTTGGCAGCTTGAGTGGAACATGATTTGTGGAGGAAGAAGTTCTAGTGAACCGTGATGGACAGAAGTCATTGGGGGTAAAAAAAAAAAGGGGGGGGAGGAAGAAGAATGCTTCATTTTTTTCCCTCCCACAAAGAGGCCTTAAGGGCAAGGCCAATGTCTGTTACATTGTACAACTTCTAAAACAACCAGGTGTAGCTAGATATATACTCCCCCCCCCAATAATTTGATTAAGAATTATACATGCATAGAATAAAAGACGACATAAACTAAAAAAAAAAATACAAACAGAAAAATACAAAATACAAAAAGAAAAAAAGAAAAATGGTGGGGTGTGAAAGGAAAAAGGAAAAAGAAGTAACGTTCCCTTCATCCCAGCGGATAAAAATAATTTTAATAGCTGATTATTTAATAGCTGAAAACATAATTGTTTTCTCCCCACAGGGCCATCTCTTAGATAATGAAGACAAAATCAAAATGCTGAGTCGATCAATCTTTGTCAGCAAAAGTCCAGAAAGGACCGCCAGTTATAAGAATTTTCTTCATAATCTCTTTTCTCTGCATACTGTAGATATAAAATTAAGGCGATAGAAATAGCTATAATTAAAAGCTGTCCTAAAAACAAAATTAAAACTGATTGCATTTGGAGAATTTGCAAACAGAATCACAACATAGAGAAATGACATCCCCTTTTGTTAATATAATAAAGAATTGATATCGGTCCATTTCCCCTTTTGAGTATTTGAAAATAACATTTGAGTGAATCACTACAGTTATAAAATAAGAATTGAATTGGGCAACTTCTCAATAGTTCTCCCAAACACTTGTAATTAATAAAATCACACACAAGTCATGAATTCAATATTTTCCTCCTTTTATCATCTTCATTATTAAAACAGTTGTTTTCAATTTCTAGGGCCACACTCAAGGGTTTGGGGGATCCAATACTTACCTGTGGCCTAAGATTTATACCTTGCTTCAGCATACTTACAGGTTGTCTCAAATTATGACCACAATTGAGTCCAACATTTCTATTGTTAAGTGAGACACTTGTTAAATGAGTTTTGCCCCATTTTACGACCTTTCTTGTCACGGTTGTTAAGTGAATCATTGCAGTTGTTCAGTTAATAACATTGTTGTTAAGTGAATCTGGCTTGCCCATTGACGTTGCTTATCAGAAGGTCACAAAAGGAGATCACATGACCCAGGGTCGCTGCAACTGTCATAAATACAAGTCACTTGCCAAGCCTCTAAATTTTGATCATGCGGCAAGGGTCATAAGTGTGAAAAATGGTCATAAGGCACTTTTTCCAGTGTTGTTGTAATTTCAAACAGTCACTAAATGAATGGTTATAAGTTGAGGACTACTTGTATTGTGTAAAGCCAGCCAACAAATATACACCTAATTCCCCCCAATATATTTGCTTTTCATGTGAAAAGCATGGAAACCATGTAATACATGCCAGAAAGTTTTTCTTTCCATGATGATGATGAAGAAGATTTACATAAAATCTACCATAGATGACCCTCATTTCAAAAAGATGGGTTAATAAAAATTGCCTTTGGCAATTTGGACTAGAGTTTTCCAACATGAAAGCAAATTTTTAATTAAATATGTGCTTCGATGCTTCCAGTAAAATTTGGCTAAATACCTTGCATTTGATCTTGTAAACGACAAATTCTGTTTGATAAAAGGAAATGCTTTAAACTCCCATGGTTAAGAACATTTCAGTAGAAGCAAAATGTTTCATTTGGAGGATATAAAATAAGAAATTAGGAAGGATTAAGTTGTGGCTTTTAGAAAAATTATTTTTAAGTTAAACAATTTTAGGGATGGTAACAGTTCTTTCAGCTATTATAATGGAATATGAATGTTCGGAATGCAGCAAGCATCTCTCTTCTTACCACAGAATGAACATGACATATTTTATCAATGCTGGAAACTTATTCACCCTCACTAGGAAAGAGAGATAGAAAGTGGGAGGGAGAAGACGTAACACTTTTACAGATAGTCCTTGACTTATGACCAGTCACTTAGCAACCATTTAAAGTTACGACAGACCTCCCCAAAAGTACTTACAATCTGGATTTGAACTTCCAATGGCAGTTTCCCCCCCCCCCCACAAAAAAAATTGGTTACATGATCACATTTTGGGCACTCAGTGCTGGCCCACATTTATGACCATTTGCAGCATCTTGTGATTATGATTTATGACTTTTTTTCTTGGAAACTGCTCTTTACTTCTGGTTTCCAACAAAACAAACAAACAAACACCCATGGCGAACAGTGGCTTTGCTTGATGACTGCTACCTTGTCTACTACTGCAAAAAAAGATGATAAAATTGGGTGCAGTCATATGATGACCTGTTTAACAATCAGTATGACTTACAACCATAATTCCAGGCTCAATTACAGCCGTAAGTTGAGGACTCCCTATAATGCTTCTGTCCTGCCAGATGCAATTCAAGTTGCATATAGCACAAGGCCCAGGTATCTCAGAGACCACATACTTTGGATGGAATCTATCACTTTGGTGTGATCAGGGTGTGAAAGGAAACTAAGGATCCTGTCCCTAAAGAGATATGGTCATCGCGGATTCTGGTTTTGATAGATTCTATTCTTCCATTGAAACAATCTCTCTCCTCTTTGTGCTGAAAATAATATTTCTTATTATTCAGGTTTTCAAGGAACTTTGAAGACTTCCTTCTTTTAGTGGGCTTTTAGGATGGATTAGAACAGGGGTGTCAAACTGCCGGCCCGCAGGCCAGACGTGTCACGTGGAAGCCGCGCCCACCCCATTGCCGGCAATGGCAAAACCGTCCTGATACGTTGTGCGACGTCACATGACGCCACAAGTTTGACATGTCTGGATTAGAAGAATAAGTGTGTTTGGCACTAGGGATTGATGAGACAGAACTGGGATTGCTTGGTTAATTGGAGTTGTGTTGTTTTAAGCCTACCCACTAATGTAGGATTTCTAAGCCAGAGTGTTTGGATTGAACTGATTTAGATTTTTGGAAGGAGAATAGTTAACTTTTTTTTCAATTTATATCAATATCATCAATAGTTTTAATGAAAGTCACATAAGCTATTAATTTAAAGAATAGCACACCTGGAGAACATCAAGGCAGGCAAGGCTAGATCAGTTATTCCTTGGATCTGCTGGTCCATTGCAGGGATCTCCAAACTTGGCAAGTGTAAGACTTGTGGGCTTTAATTCCCAGAATTCCCCAGCTAGCATGAAGTCCACAAGTCTTACAGTTGCCAAGTTTGGAGACTCCTGGTCCATTGCAGTAAGAACATGCATCAGGTCTCCCCTATCGTTATAGTGCAGGATTTCCATTTTAAATTATTGCAAGCTGAGGGTGGAAATCATTGGTTTCTTGGAGGCTAAAAGCAAGTGCTCCAGCAAATGGCATGTTTTTTAGCTGCATAGTGTTTGCCTTTAATGCAGGTTGTTCTTGCTTACAAATTGCTAGGATGTGAAGCCAGATTGAACTAAGCTGCCTGCATGGAGAGAACACCTGGTAAATTTGCCTTCCATCACTGTGGTTCCAATGTGTACGCATGGTTGCATTTTCCAAAAAGTGCTATTTGCTTTAGTGATTTATGTTTGGAAAAAGGAAACCAGCAAATGAGAAGAATGATGCTAAGGGACAGAGGGTTAAAAATCCCCTCATTAAAGTGGGACTTTCATGCTAATAGCTGTTCTTATCTTCGGAGCTATGCAGTTAAGAGATTGAGCAGTTTGCTCCTAAAACAGGCATAAATACAAATCCCCAAATTATTATCTAACACAGGGGGCCCCAACCTCCAAGCTGCCAGTCCGTGGCCTGTTAGAAAACTAGGCCATGCAAGCAAGCAAATTTTCATCTGAGCAGGCACGAGATCTAAGTAGCGCGTGAAACTTCCCCCACCTCCGCTCCATGGAAAAAATTGTTTTACGTGAAACCAGTCCCTGGTTTAAAAAAAAAAAAGGTTGGGAACCACTGATCTAATATATAATGGTCTTATGTGGGAAACTGATTCACTTAACAACCATGTCATTCAGTTAACAACTGGGGTGATTCACTTTACAACTGTGGCAAAAAAAGTTGTAAAATTGGGCATGACTCACTTAATCAATCTGATTAGCAATGGAAATTCTAATTATGGTTAGAAGTCAAGGAGAGAAGCAACCTAGAACTAAGGAGAAACTTCCTGACAGTTAGAACAATTAACCAGTGGAACAACCTGCCTCCAGAAGCGGTGAATGCTCCAACACTAGAAGATTTTAAGAAGAAACTGGACAGCCATTTGACCGAAATGGTATAGGGTTACCTGCCTGAGCAGGGGGTTGGACTTGATGACCTCCAAGGTCCCTTCCAACTTTATTATTATTATTATTATTATTATTATTATTATTATTATTATTATTATTATTATTATTATTATTATTATTATTATTATTATTATTATTATTATCATCATTATCATTATCATTATCATCATCATCATTATCATTATCATTATCATTATTATAGTACCTGTATGGAGTTTTGAACAAACATTACAAACATTTCTGCCATGCTCTGGAGTACTTTTTATTTTCAGATCTGCCCTGTTGAAGAATATGGCTGAGAAACCCATTGTTCTTTCATTCATTCATTCATTCATTCATTCATTCATTCATTCATTCATTCATTCACTCACTCACTCACTCACTCACTCACTCACTCACTCACTCATTCATTCATTCATTCAATTTTGTCTACTGGAACAAGTTGACTGTTGGCAGTGCTAAGGATATAAATTCTTAGAAGAACAAACCAAATGTCAAGGACTTGTAGGAATCCTGCCAGAATATAAAATAATTTTATATTTAATCAAATTGACACAGGAACTAAACTGTGTGGAATCTTAAATATGTCTTTGCATCTCAACATTTCCATCTGTTGGCTGGAGTGGAGGGGAATAGGAATATCAGAACATCCGGTGAAGCATTGATTCACCATTCTGAAATTTAAAGAAACCTGGATAACTCTGAAATGTAAAGTATAAATCTGAAAAACGAAATCAAGGCTTCTATACATTCTCAATAGTTTCTTTTGTTACATGTTGGGGAAGGGAGAAATATTCAAACACTTATCAGCTTCAACCAAACTTTTACTTAAAATTTATCCTTGAGATACGTTTTTCATCCATCTTCCAAAGGAAAATATAGGGAGAAATTCTGGAAAAAGGGGAGATGATAAGATGTGCAAGAGGGCAGTTACCTCTATTATGAAGAAACTTCATGAAGCAAACCATTTAAAAAGAGCTACCAGGTTAATTTGAGGCAATGTGCTATAGTTTGCATTTCAAATGATTCAGTTGAATTGCCTGAATGGAAAAAAAATTCAATTCAATTGAATTTTCAAAGCAAGAATCTATTTTAATTATATGCTTTAAAAGAAACATTATTTTAATTAGAGAATGAAGTTGCACTCTTCTACAAGGGAAAAGGCTGAAAAAAAAATGTTCATTTGAATTCTTCATTTTGCAAGTTTAGCTTGAACTTCTTTTGTTGAAACATTCCAAAATAAAACTTCAAGAAATAAGCACATTCACTTTTAGAATAAAATTTGACTTGTGAAATTAAAACTATAGCTTATATGTAAATAATATTAAATGAAGCCAGCCATATTTCCATGATTGTATTCACCATCATTTGAACCATTCTCCATGTTCTAGAGGAGACATGTCAAACTCGTGACGTCACGTGATGTCGCACGACGTATGAGAGCTTTTTCCCCATTGCCGGCAATGGGGTGGGTGCAGTTTCCTGGTGACACGTCCGGCCCATGGGCCGGCAGTTTGACACCCCTGTTCTAGAGATATTGATCGTGGGAAAGACATGGGAATTTACTTCCCATTTTTCTTAACAAAATGGAAGTGAGTTCTTATAGAGCAGGGGTCTTCAAACTTGGCAACTTTAAAACTTGTGGACTTCAACTCCCAGAATTCCTCAGCCAGCTAGGAAGAATCTGTTCTGGAGGAATCACAAGGCCAATTCAACTCTATGAAAGAGGTTTTCAGTAGTTAGGGGGAAGTGTCTTCACTGAATACTCGCTAAAGAATGAATTTCCAGCTGTAAAGGCTCCAATTGCCATCTAGTTACTTCCCATGGCTTTCTAATATAAGGCAGGACTCTCTCCAAGAGAATTCAAGCCATTCAAATTGTTCCCTCGAGATGTGCTCAATTCCAACCTTCATCATGCTGAATATGCATGTTTTTGTCCACTTTTATTTGTATACATTTGCTGCATATTTCAGGATTGGAGCAAGTAACATTACTTTGCCTTCCATTAAAAGAAACAGCAAAGCAGTGTTGCAATAATGTATGCAGGTCTTCCTCAACTTATAACAGTTCATTTAGTGACCGTTCAAACTTACAACAGCACTGAAAAAAGTGACTTGTGACCATTTTTCACAGTTACAACCATTGCAGCATCCCCATGGTCGTATGATCAAAATTTGGATGCTTGGCAACTGGTTCATATTTATGACAGTTGCAGTGTCCTGGGGTCATATGATCACCTTTTCAGACCTTCATATAAGCAAAGTATTACTCACTTAATAACTGCAGAGATTCACTTAACAATTGTGGCAGGAAAAGTCATAAAATGGAGCAAAATTCACTTAGCAAGTGTTCAACTTAGCAACAGAAATTTTGGGCTCAATTGTGGTCATAAGGCAAGGACTACCTGTAGTCAAAACTCACAGTATAGCTGTGAGAATTGGATCATAAGAAAGACTGAGTGCTAAAGAACTGATGCGTTCAAATTGTGGTGCTGGAGAAGACGCTTAAGAGTCTCTTGGACTCCAAGGAGATTAAACCAGTCAATACTAAAGGAAATGAATCCTGACTGTCTTTTGGAAGGACAGATACTGAAGCTGAAGCTCAAATACTTTGTCACCTAATGAGAACTCATTGGAAAAGACCCTGATGTTGGCAAAGATGGAAGGCCAAAGGAGAAGGGAATGGCAGAGGATGAGGTGGTTAGAGTGTCATTGACATAATGAACATGAATTTAAGCAAACTCTGGGAGACAATGGAGCACAGAGGGGAACTGGTGTTCTATGATCCATGGGATTGTGAAGAGTCAGACATGACTTTGCAACCGAACAACAACAAAATTAGTGGTAGGCTTTCAGTCCAGCCCTGATTGATTAGAGTGTTATCTCTATCTCTATCTCTATCTCTATCTCTATCTCTATCTCTATCTCTATCTCTATCTCTATCTCTATCTCTATCTCTATCTCTATCTCTATCTCTATCTCTATATATCTATATCTATATCTATATCTATATCTATATCTATCTATATCTATATCTATATCTATATCTATATCTATATCTATATCTATATCTATATCTATATCTATCTATATCTATATCTAGCTGCCCATCTTCTAACCAACTCCAGGCAGCTTCCAATACTAGACTAGAACTTGAAAAAAAATTCCAGAAGAAAACACTGGAAAAATATTGTCATATTGCTGGCAAACAGCCCTATGTGGACATCTTCTTGGCCATCAGATAGTTGGCAGATCTAGACCATTTTGGCTCAGCTTGGAAGAGCTAAGCTGGATTGGATCAGGTTAGTAACTCCAGGCTATAGACTAGACTTGAAAATCATAAAACATCTTGGAGTAACATTGTGGTAATCACTTCCAAATTGTTGCTAAGAGAACTCTCTCAACTCAAGAGAGAATTTATTTCACAGGACCCCCTTTGTGTTATAGATATGGCCCTCCAATTCACACAGGGTGAAACTCCTGCCAACATCTTTCCCTGGTCCCTTCTCAAGGGAAAATGAAGTGGGAAAGTGATTACATATAATATTTTTCTGTTCCAGCTCTCTGCTCCCTGACATTAGATTGGCAGCAGTCTTTCTGGGAAAACTTTTAAAAACAATGCGCTTCGGGAAGTCCTTGTTAGAACAAGTGAGCACTACAATATTCACTTGTGTTTTTGCTGGTTTTATGTTTTCATTCTGTTTTTCTCATTCTGTGTTGTAGATGACTAGGCGTCCTTTTGTTGAATCTGGCAGTGTATAAACACAACCAAGCATAAAAAGATATATTTACATGTGGCAAACTGCATTGCAACATTCAGGGAAGTGCTGAAATTGGCCTATAACGACACTGCAGCTCACACAGAGCCTTGGGACTTGAGGCTTGAATAAATTTGCATTAATATACAAATCAGTATAACCAGGGGGGAAAAACAAGAGTAACATTCTTTCCTCCTTGAGTTGCTGTAGCCAATATCAGATTGCTTCTGCATAGTATCAAACTACAAATGGACTATGGAGTGTGTTAAGAATATGGGTCTGCTTTAGGATTTGTAGAGGGTATCATATGGCTGACCTTGTCTGGGTTTAGAAGTTAAGCAAGTTTGGGATTGCTTAGTACATGGATGGGAGACACGTCCTTCCTCCAAACTATAGGCTAAAGTAGGAAGTTGAAAAGTATCCCAGAATATTTTTCATATCCATAGTGTTGACTAAAGAACTACATGAATGTATCTTGAAGTCACCAGGAGTGCAATTAAAGTCTCTTGGGGGACTTTATCTTACACTTGTTCCAGGTTTGTATTCCAATCCAAGGAATTATGATGTTCTAACAAGGACATTTGCCGAGGGAGACCTATAAAAAGGGGAGAGGCCTGATTGTGTGGCCAAGACTGCCATTTTGCCTTTTATGACTTTTTCCTTGAGTTCTACAACAGCCCAACTAAGAGCTTGAATTAAAGCTGTGGATTCCAATACCACAAGCCATAACTGAGTGGATTCATCTTCAGAAGAAACTTTCATCAAATTTGCAACAGTTGTTGCTGCTACTCTCATACCGGGAGCACCAAAGTGCTTCCAAGTTGAATAATTAGTCAGTAACATCGCAGTTGCTCAGGGGATGCCCAGTTGGGGGCTCCTTTCATGTCCCTGTGAGGTTGCCCACTGAAGTGGTACCTATGTATCTACTCGTGGTCAATGGCTTTCAAACTGCTGGTTCAGCAGGAGCTGGAGCAAGTGACAGGAGCTCACCCCGCCATGCAACCTGGTGTCAAATGCATGGTGAATTATGCATCAACATAGGCGCATGCTAATTTATGCACTATTGACAACATTTTGCACCATATCAATATCAAGCAATTATTTTGGCATAAAAAAAGTAAATTGATGCTATCAAAAAATTGGGAATATCACTTTATAAGATTTGGCCTATCATCTTGCATCGTAGGTTTTAGTATTAGAAAATAGGGTGGGGGATGTTGATTAATAAACTCCAATAGGTAATGAGGGATGTTCCTTGGACACATTGCTACCTATGACACAGGACACTGCACTGGCTACCCTTAGTTTGGAAAAAACCCTTTAGGGCTCTGTAAATTTGAAGGAATTTGTGTTAAGAACATACAATGCTTAAGTAGATTCCAAATAAAGGAACAAGATCCAAATTGGAAGAAACTTTAAGAAGTGCAGTATAAAAAGCAAATATAATATATTTTGTTGTTGTTCAGTTGCTAAGCTGTGTCTGACTCTTCGCGACCCCTTGGACTGAGAATTCAAGGCCCTCCTATCCCCCTCTGTCTCCCAGAGTTTGCCCAAATTTATATTCATTGTGTTGATGACACTATCTAACCTCTCATCCTCTGCCATCCCATTCTCCTTTTGCCTTTCATATATATATATGGACAGCTGATTATGTGGTCCCACAAAACATTTAACATTATTATGTGATTTATATACATTAACTATATTATACATTTTATAAGCGGCCCAAGACAATTCCTGTTCATTACATGTGGCCCAGACAAGCCAAAATGTTTGACATCCATGAACTAATTAGATACATCTAGTGCAAGTCTTTCTGAATAATATTGTACAAACTGAATAGTACTTACTATTAAAAGGGTTTCAGATGAAATTTAGTTTCTTAAAAATGCTGCTGAGTGGTTCTTCTGTCTTCTGAAGCAAGAGAGCACAAACATGTTCCATTTTTACCTAACAAATCTTCAGATAACTAAGCTAACAGATATCGTCTTAAAATTTCTTTTCCTGGTAAAAATACTCAAATTCTTTCAACTGTATCCCATTGAGTGCTGTATGACTAAAGTAGCTTAAAATGTCAATCAATCAATCAAGAATATTATTTCTTACAGTAACATCCTCCTTTAACATACCCACATTTGCTCTTATCCTTCTTATAATGTAGCATCCAGAAATGGGAATATTTCATATTTCACACCATCAGAACAGAGAATAGACTGGGTTGAATTTGTCATAAAAGTAAGATGGGAAAAATGTAAGAAAGATAGTACATAGATGTGATAGAGGGGGTTGAAGTTGCTGGAACCTTGGGTGAAAGTGACCACGTCATGCTGAAATTCAATATAACGCAAACACAAACAATAGAAAATAATCCAACCAGAGTCTTAAACTTCAAAAGAGCTGATTGATTAGTTTCCATCCATTGTTTCTGGTCTTGCCTTCTCGTGCTTTGGAAAATAGGTTGACTCCTTCTTTGTGGCAGCCCCTCAAATATTGGAACACTGTTATCATGTCACTCCTAGTCCTTCTTTTCACTAGACTAAACAAACCCATTTCCTGCAACCGGTCTTCATATGTTTTAGCCTTTAGTCCCCTAAATCACCTCTGTTGTTCTTCTCTGCACTCTTTCTAGAGCAGGCATGTCAAACTGCCAGCCCGCGGCCCGGATGCATCACGCCGAAACCACGCCCACCCCGGCAATGGGGAAAAAGTTGCGATACATCGCACGACTTCACGTTTGACATGCCTGTTCTAGAGTCTTTTTAATAATATAGTGAGCAAAACTGGATGCATTAATATTTATATTTACAAATATAACAATATAAATATATTTATAAATAATTTATATTTATATAATAATGGAAGCTCACATTATTTTCTTTTAGGACTGTGGTGTACAAAGAAAGGTAACTGTGCTTGGCTGTTGAGAAAGAAACAGTTAGGAAATAGATTTTGAATACCTGGGCAGGTTTTGTCAGGTTCATGGACTTTCCGGTAATTCAGACACTTATATTGCCTTGATAGTGAGATGGCTGTGTCATGATGAATAGCTTCTCGATGTTTTCCTGGTCATGATTTATGGGTGACAAGTTTAAGCTATCATTAACCATAATTATATTTAATTGAAGGGGAAATTTTCCTAATGTTTGCTAGCAATGACAATGAAAATAAATAGGTTAAGAATTCATTGAATGGATAACCCGGCACATAGATCATTCAGTGGTTTATATGTGTAGCAGTTCCCATGTTTTAATAATGAATACCCGAAGGAGATAGTTGTTACACATGGGCTCACTTTGGGAGGAAACATACAAAATGATATTTCACAATGCTTAGCTACCATTTATTTTTTTGCACCTTCCAGTCAGTGTTGATTCTTTGTGACTGCCTGGACAAGTTTTCTTGGCTATGATTTTGGAAGCAGTTTGCCATTGCTTTCTGTGCAGGGCTGAGAAAGAGGGACTGGCCCAGGGTTATCCAGTTGACTTCATGCCTAAGGTGGGACTAGAACTCACACTCACTCTCCTGGTTTCCAGCCTGATGCCTTAACCACTATACCAAACTGGCTCAAAGGAAGATAATTGACCTTGGGCCAGTCCATTTCTCTCAGTTCTAGGAAGGAAGGAATAGCAAAGTGTTAAGATATTTAATTTAATAGCTGGAATGGTAAAGTGGATAATGGGCCAGAACACACAGTGGTAGTTGATTGGTTGGAGAACATGGGCGCCTTCATGAGGCAATCTATGTTATGATTGGCTGCTGGGTGTAAAGGGGGCGTTTCCTTTTTCCTCACCTTTTTCTTCTGTGTGTTTTTTTTTATGCTGTTCTGTGATTTACCTGATGTTTTACCTCATGATATAGTGATATGCCTGATGTATCTTATTGGCTGTAAATATAGATGTTAAATATATTTATTTATATAAAACTACAAGTTTGTGTCAGCATCTTTGACTTCATTTGGGACACCTGCTGCACAATGCCATGACACAAACCACTGCTGAAACACTTTCCCAAGAAAACTGGAGTTATTTGTCCAGGTAATCTCTGAGAATTGGACATATCTCTCTCTCTGTATACATTTATGTATGTGTGTAGAGTTTCAAGACATAGATATTTGTGGTTTACCATTACCTTCTTCTCTGCAGTATTTATTGATGCCTTTGCCGTTGTCTCTAAAGTGATCATCAGCCTCCTGCATCTTCCTATATGGCTAATGCCCCAAATAGTTGCTTACTTGTCTTATCTGAGCAGTTCAGATGACTTTCATACCTTGGGTGACCCTACTGGAAGTATATACTGTATTCTTGGCATTCACACCCAAGGTTATTCCCAGGAATATCCCTCTTGCCATAATGAGACATTATGACAGGTCTTGGGAGGCTACACAACTCATCATAATTCTCTACATAACCAGTTTTATAGCCAATTTCTACCCAGTGTTTCTTAATTGTTTCTTTGTCCTACAGATGGCCCATAGGCAATAGAATGAAATAAGAAACAAAGGATTTTCTAGCAGAATTTTCAAGACTTGCTAAGCTCGGATAAAGGGATGGAGTTATATAAGGTTCAGCTGCTGTGGGAAATCTGCCCATCGACTCAGTGTGTTGTGTAAAGAAGCCCATTTATTTGTGTCTAAGATGTTATGAAACACAGCAGTTGTGTGCTGTTTAGTGAACTGTGCTGAACATGGCAGAGATCCATGAGTATAAAATAGAAATATATTTTATAAATTATGCTTGCAGCTTGATAAAGGGGATACTGTGATTTTCCCCCCTTAGTTCCTCTTAAAAGCTCAAACAAATCATTTTGGAGTGTTGGAGAACAGTATGAACATTGAAAAGGACTGGCCTTCCTTTCAACTTTGTTTTCCATCCTTAAAAAAATGAAATGATAAGGTCTAGGTCCTGGGGGTTGTGTGTTCTGCATTTATGTTAGGATTGTGATCTTTCAAAGCTTGGATCTGAATAATGACCAATGAATATTATCTTTAAAATGAGATTGACTGTATTTTGAGGTATTTATCCATAACTGGGAAGTTGCAGTTCTAAATCAGGTTTGGGAGATGAAAATGAATTGTACAATTACTAAATAAAACCCCACTCCCCTCTAGCACTGATATTATCTAGTTAGGTAATGAAATGTCTGCAAGAAAACAACCAAGCTCCAAGAGCATCAAAGAGACCATAGTTCTTGACCCCGAGCTACAACTATTTTCTTCTCTTGGTATGAAATACACAGTTGAAATTCTAAATAAAAATCAGTAGAGACAAGGTTTAGAAGGCAGAGGACAAAGGAAGAGAAAAAGGAATGAAAACCAGCCATAGACACAGCTCAGACTGAAACCTATCTTTATCCCCACTGAACATGACTCACACTGAAAGCAGGATGAATATGAAGTAGATTAATGAGACAGGTGTAAAGGGCTGCTAAGGGAAGATGGGGAAAAGCAGAACCACCGTCAGCCCTACTGCATCCGTCAATGATCTCATGCTTTAACTAAAGACTGATTGCATACTATTAAGTGCTCAAAGTGCTAACCCACATGTTTTTAATTTTATAGTTCTTGTGATAAGTAAGTGCTCTGATGGATTAGATCCAGCTAGCTGGTAGATGGAGCTGTTGCCATATTTGAATGGATGAGGCAACTGATCTTAGGTCAGCAAGGTGTGCTATTCAATGTGAAATCCTGTCAGTTGGTCACTTTTGGTATTCCCAGTGTTGTGCTGAAATCTGGGAGCACACATTATGAATCTAATTTAGAGCCTGACTGTGCAATCATTGACCAATCCTCAGTCCTGCAAAGAGGTCAGCCCATCTGGGTCTCATAACTGATTGGAGTATGAATCAGGAAAAATAGATTTTCACATTAGCTTCTACAAGGAAATACATACACACATACATTACCACCAAGAACACTCTCATCAACACCGACAGGGCAAACCATTGTATATAAACAGATGATGTTATCTAATTGGGTAACGAAACATCTGCAAGAAAGCAGCCCAGCTTAGACATCACCAAAGATCCCATAGTTCAACCGTGAGCTACAAATGTTCTGTTTTACAGGTGGTCCTCAACTTATGACCACAAGTAAGCCCAACATTTATATTGCTAAGTGAGAAATTTAAATGAGTTTTGCCCCATTTTACAACTTTTCTTGCTACATTTGCCAAGTGAATCACTGCAGTTGTTAAATTAGTAACATGGTTGTTAAGTGAATCTGGCTTCCCCATTGTCTTTGCTTGTCAAAAGATGGTTAAAGGGGATCATATGACCCCAGGACACTGCAACCGTCATAAATATGAACCAGTTGTCAAACAACGAAATGTAAATTACATGACCATGGGGATGCTGCAATGGACATAAGTGTGAAAAATGCATTTTTTTAAATACCGTTGTAACTTTGAACAGTCACTGAATGAACTATTGTAAGTTGAGGACTATCTATATTGATACATACCTCAGTAATGTTTTCTATATTTAAAAACAAGCAAACGAGAAATAGAATAAATGACATTTGCAGGAGAGAGAGAGAAAATTTTAGCTGGAGAAAACATGCAAAAGTTCATAGAAGTCAGTGTAGCAGTTTTTAAGTGTGCCTTTTTAAATAATTTTAAACTTTTACCTTTTCATCAAAATGGGAGGAATGTTATATTGTTTTTAAAGGGTAAAATATGCCAACTCTCTGAAACACTGCTGCAGGTTCCCCCCCCCAACTTATAAGAAAACGGGCCTTTGATGTTTGTTTATTTCTTGTTTTCAGACAAAATCTAACAAAACTTTTGACAAATCACTTTTCCCAATAAGCCATTTGAAGCAATCATGCTATGAAAAGTGGTTAATCTTTATTTCATTCATCAATATGAGTTTTATGAAATTAATTTCCAAACTATATATTAAAAAAGGATTTTACTGAGTGCAGCAGTTTGGATGGGAGGCAGGTCAAATTAGAGTCACCTCTTCCATCTCAAGCGAGCTAAAAACTATCCTGAATTGCTTTGATTGATGTTGGGTTTGGCTTGATCTGTGCTAAAGGAAAGCTGAATCTTAGTCCATAGCTCAGAATACTAATTTCCTCCCAACAGCAGTCTTTGTACATTGCCAAATCTTTCTCTGATGCCAGTGATTTCTCTTGAGAAACAGGAAATTATTGGCCATCTCACGTCCTTGGCCAACTTGACCAAGCATTAATTTCAGAGATGAGGGAGCTGTCTCAGTCCAGGGCCAAAAGGAAGAAAAATGGCATCCATCCTTCCTTTTAGAAGTTGCTTCCAGTCTTCATAAATATTTCCGCAACTCTTTAGGAAGTGACTATGGATCAATAATTAGCATAAACCTCAGACAAAGAAGGATCCAAATACACTCCAGAAATCTTAAGTAAAAAGATCAATTTGCAAATGATGAGAAAATTCTCTGCCTAGAGCAAATTGCTATTTCTAATCTAGGAACTATTTCAACACAAAATAATCTTAATTCTTCTAGGGATCTTAAAGAAATTTGATACAGATAATAGGAGTGGATTTGTGAGGCCCAACAAAATAAAAATGACCTGGCATTGAAGCAGGTCTCTCTTCCCCAAAATCTACACTGAATACCTTTTGCTGATGAGATATGCACCAGTAGCCCTCAATTTACAACCATTCATTTAGTGACCATTTGAAGTTAGAACGGCACTGAAAAAAGTGACTTATGACCATTTTTCACATAGCCATTCCATGGTCACGTGATCAAAAGTTGAACGCTTGACAAATGTTTCATATTTATGACAACTGCTGTGTCCCAGGGTCATGTGATCACCCTTTGCAACTTTCCAACAAGGAAAGTTAATGTGGAAGCCTGATACACTTAACAATTGTGTTGCTAACTTAACAACTGCAGTGATTCACTTAAAAACTGTGGCAAAAAAGGTCGTAAAGTGGGGTAAAACTCATTGAACAATGTTCTTGCTTAGCATTGGAAATTTTGGGATCAATCATGGACTACCTGTATTAGAAAAAAAATGTATGCTTGGGAAACTACAATAGTAAAAAAAATGGAACTGAAGATCTTTCGTTTTTTTTTTCTTAAGAAAAAGTATATACTTGGAATAATTCCATTTTAAAAAGAACTACATCATGGTAATTTTTATAAAACACTATTTGGAGAAATTTGCATTTAAACAGCAAAATCGTGGAGTTTTATATTAAAAAACAATCACTCCTATGGTAAGTTCTATTTAAAAAATGCATACGTTTAAGGGAAATAGGTGCATTTTAAACTCCTAAAAATACCCTTTGTTCTTTTTTTAAAAAAAAAGATACAGTAGACTACTGCCTTATACACATAGATAGAAAAATAAGTCTGTTTTTACACACATCCATATTTTCTTGCACTTTTACAGAACCGTAGAGGCCACACCCTCTGCTTCTACATCTTGCATATTATATCTTGCATATATATTCTCCTTGGTTTCGAACAAGTGGTTAAAAAATAATAATTCTTTGCCATTGGTCTGAAGGTTACTGTTTTGTTTCACCAAAACAATTAAAAACTGCTAATCCAGAATTGCAGAAAAAACAGCCTCTCCATATCCCTCCATCCACATTTCCTTCTTAAAGAGTCTTTCTATTATGCCTTCTCATATCAGATGGTGTTGTAGCGGATTCCCTACCTGAAATCTGCAGAGAAATTTGCCATTATCTTTCTGATTAATTGTAAGATGGTTTTATCTTATAGTTAACAGCACTTGGAACATTTTTGCACACAATGACATTAATTATTAAAAGCCCCTTTTTAAATAAAAAATCCAAAATCTGGTCCCTGAGTATGGGATTAAATACTAGAGTCATTATATAAAGACTTTTTCCAGTTGGGAGATATATATATATATATATAAATATATTTATTTATTATTTGTTTGTTTGTTTGTTTGTTTATTTATTTGGTTTATATCCTTGCAGCTTGGCACAGCACTCAGGGCAGCGTACACTAGTATATCATCAATAAAACTAATGAAGTTGATATAAAAATAGCAGTACATTTCAAGGTTCTGTGGATGCCTTAAAATATGCATTTCTTTCCTAATTCATTGTTGAAGCCTGCATTTTTCAAATAATAAATTTTAGGCTTCAACCAGTATCAACACTGGAGGTTTTTAAGAAGAGATTGGACAACTATTTGTCTGAAATGGTATAGGGTGTCAGAACTGTCACCTCACACCGATGCTCTCCAATCATTCAGCACCAATCTGCCATGAGCCCTGGGGGGAGTGAGAAAGAGAGAGAAAATGCTTGGGGGGGGGGAAGTAAAAGTAATAGACATAAGTGTGCCTCTCAGGGCGTTTCAAGGTCATTTCCCTGGGAGAAGAATGCAGCCGCAACACAGCCTACGCTCAGAGTCACTGGTTCAAAAACATCTTTTTGAAAGTGATTAGAGGGTGGGCGGAACAATGATGGGATGTGCCTAAGATAGGCAAAGTTACACTTAGAGATTTGGCATGCAAACTTAAGTTCTGGCTTTGCTTTACTGTAACCCACTTGACCTTTAGTGAACTATACCTTTCTCAACAAATGGAGTCAAAGATCGTTCTTATTTAAAGGCTCTAGTTGAGGCAGGACTGACAAGTCTAATCCCCTTCTTGGGCAGGGGTTGGACTAGAATAGGGGTAGGCAATCTTGGCTCTTTTATGACTCGTGGACTTCAGCTCCCAGAATTCCTGAGCCAGCCATGGACTAGAAGATCTCCAAGGTCCCTTCCAACTCTGTTATTCTGTTATTATCTTTTTCTCCTTTCTCAGCCCAGGCACTCTAAATATGTACCAACCTCAGCTCCCAGCATCTCATCTAGGGACTTCTGGGAGATGAATTGGACATATCTGAAGGGTACTGTCATTGGGGAAAACTGGTCCTTGGGTTTTCCTAAACTCTGGTCTAACTAGGTTTTGGCATGTATTTTCCAGATCCATCGGGACATTTCTATCAACAACTGTCAGTTATAATAATTATATATGTATATAGCAGGTATGTACTATAGCTGATATTGGAAGTAACTTGATCTATAATATAGATAGGACATCAGAACGCCTAGTGGCAGGTAATGTGATTCAGAAGACCAAGCTGACTCTTTTAATGGGTCACCAGGCCAACAGGATATTGCCAGCCTTGCAATTGGGAAGTGCCAATAGAAAGCCACCACCCTTGCCAATGAAAAGCTACTACAGGTAGTCCTTGACTTACAACAGTTTGTTTAGTGACCATTCAAAGTTACAAAGGCACTGAAAAAAGTGACTTATTATTGTTTTTCACACTTATGACTCAGTTGTCATGTGGTCAAAATTCAAAGGCTTGACAACTGAGCCATATTTATGATGGTTGCAGTGTCCCAGGATCATGTGATCACCTTTTGCAACCTTCTGACAAGTAAAGTCATTGGAGAAGCCAGATTCACTTAACAACCATGCAGTGATTCACTTAATATCTGTGGCAAGAAAAGTTGTAAAATGGGGCAAAACTCACTTAACAACTGTCTCACTTAGCCACAGAAATTTTGGGCTCAGTTATGGTCTTAAGTCAAGGACTACCTGTAATGGGTTATTTCTTCCAATGGGAAGCTGCTGGCCTTGTAATTTCCTTTGAAGTCCTGCAAAGTAATAGTTCCACAACACTGTGGGAGAACTTTATTCATATTCATACAGTATAGAAGACGTTTCGGAGTTGCACCCTGCCAAATTATAGCCCAAAACATCACTGTGCTTGGTTGCAACCTGGTTTCTCTCTTACAATTGAATGGCTTATTTTTCCTTCCTCGCTGGGCAATTTATCTTTCCTAGTATGCATATGTTGCTTTTAAAGAGGAAACATGCCGAGCTATCAGGAGCTGTATGAAGGAATTATAGCAAATTTCATCACAGAAGGTAGCAGGTGATTACAATCAATAATCAATCAACCCACTTGTGACAGTTATCATACATCAACTTCAAGGCAGAGAATTCTGACTGCTGTTTCAGTATGGGAGACCCGTTTTGGAAGCACATTTATATTTTAAGAGTATTGTATATTTCTCTCTGCTGGAGAGAAGGGAACGAGTCATAAACTTCTCAGCTATGCTGTCCACATTTCAGAGCAGCCATTAAAACTTGTGGCAACAAAGAGATTGAATTGAATATAATGCAACTTGGTGTTTTCATGTTGAAAATCTGTTAAGATTCTGGTGGATCTCCCATTAGTGTCAGCCTCAGTAATTTTGCATGCCTTGACCAACCAATTTTATTGGGTTTAATATGTCCATTGCCAAATTCTGGTAATTTTTATTATATATTTATTAAATTTATATGTCACCCTTCTTGTTCTCCAATTTGACTCGGGGCAGCTTACAATAAAGACATAAATATAAAAATGTTAACATTAACATGATTAGGTACAAAACTAAAAAACCAAGAGCAGGTTTGGTACAGTGGTGACATCCTCCCTATTAGTTCACCAGCATAGAGCAGCCCCATCTGTCAGACCTGCCACAACTTAAACCTCTAAGCAGAAAGGATCCTTGGCTCCATCGGTTGGGAAAGGTATAGTTTTATTAGAAGTCAAGTGTATTGCAGTAATGCAAATCCAGCACTGAGAATTGAGCACCAAAAACCTCAAAGTCCAACACTTCCCCCCCCCTTAGCTATCTCTCATTGCCCTCCCCTTGTAACCAATCAGGTTCAGGCAAGATATTTTCATAAGGGTCAGTCCAAGCATAGTTTGGTATGCAGCCCCCTCCTTCTTCTAGCTGGCTGACCTTGAGGCAGCATCTTGAGGAGATAAAGCACTTACTTTCATTTCCCCCAAGCACTCCCCTCTTCATTCCCCCCTCCACACAGTTCATGGCAGTCTATCACCACACAGCAGCGAAACAGAAGCAAGCATAAGGTGGCAGCTGACACAATCAAGACCACAAGCCAACTGGCTGAGGCAAGTTTGAGTGCCCTTCCAGAAGGCCAAAAGGTTGGGAGCAGACCTCACCTCATCTGGCAAGAATTATTTGATTTGTAAAATTAATTGGCTGCCCATCTTACCTAGGGAAACGCTGGCTGTTTACAACCATACAAGATAAAAATTGTGCAGCTTTAAAAGAAATAAATACTATGAAAAGTCAAATACTGCATCCCAATTAAAAGATGGGGAGGGGGAGTAGGTTGGGGGGGAGGGGGAATTTCTTGCCAATCTATCAACCACCTTCACTGTGATGCTCCTCCATTGAACCCCAAGCTAACTGGTAGAGCCAGGTCTTTATGCTCTTATGGAAAGTCAGGAGGGTTGGAGCTGTTGGCTTTATAAAATACAGAATATAAAACCTGAATCCTTTACCAACCAACTTCTGTAACCCAAGAATCCTTCCATTTCAGTACACTTAAGCTTTCAATTTGCTTGATGTCTGTGGAGATTCTCAGTCATCCAGGTCATAGTTGTCTCAAATGGATTGCTTCTTGGATGAGAAGTAAAATGTTTTCTTCCTCCTCCTCAAGGAAAAAACAGTCCAGTTGCCTTTTTGAAAAAGCAGCTTTGAGATTTCAGTTTGCTGCTTTTTTAAAAAACTTTCCAAGGAACTGGATATTTACCTCTTAAATTTCCAAATCTTCTGACACTGATCCTTTAACATGTTCAATAAGGTAAGGTAAGGTAAGGTGAGGCAAGGTAACGTAAGGTAACATAAGGGTTAGGCAAGGTAACAATTTTTGCCAAATGATCAGACTTTTTTTTTTATCTAACTATCAGTGATTCACACTTACAGAGCAAATATAATCAGGCGTGGCTAGGAAAGTTGGGCAGAAATCTCTCCTCCATTTTCTCCAAAGTTTTATTCCCCTGTTTTTCTGTCTCATTCTCAGAAATTGTCAAATTTTAATATATATTTTTTTTAATGTCGGGAAGAAAGAACTTTTAGAACTGCTGAGAGTCTGTGGTCCTCTCCATCCTCTTTTCCTGATCTAAAGAGAAAAAAAAAACATGGAAGGAGGTTTTAATTTCCCCCCCTCTGACATCACTGTTTGAAATTTAATAATAATAATAATAACAATAATAATAATAAAGTTGGAAGGGACCTTGGAGGTCATCGAGTCCAACCCCCTGGTCAGGCAGGAAACCCTATACCATTTCGGACAAATGGCTGTCCAGTCTCTTCTTAAAAACTTCCAGTGTTGGAGCATTCACCGCTTCTGGAGGCAGGTTGTTCCACTGGTTAATTGTTCTAACTGTCAGGAAGTTTCTCCTCAGTTCCAGGTTGCTTCTCTCCTTGACTAGTTTCCATCCATTACTTCTTGTCCTGCCCTCAGGCACCTTGGGGAATAGCTTGACTCCCTCTTCTTTGTGGCAACCCCTGAGATATTGGAATACTGCTATCATGACACCCCTAGTCCTTCTTTTCATTAAACTAGACATACCCGATTCCAGCAAATGTTCCTGATATGCTTTAGCCTCCAGTCCCCTAATCATCTTTGTTGCTCTTCTCTGCACTCTTTCTAGAGTCTCAGCATCTTTTTTACATCGTGGTGACCAAAACTGGATGCAGTATTCCAAGTGTGGCCTTACCAAGGCATTGTAAAGTGGTATTAATACTTCACGTGATCTTGATTCTATCCCTCTGTTAATGCAGCCCAGCACTGTGTTGGCTTTTTTGGCACTGCAGCACACTGCTGGCTCATATTTAAGTGATTGTCCACTAGGACTCCGAGATGCCTCTCACAGTTACTACTATTGAGCAAGGTACCCCCTATACTATACCTGTACATTTGGTTTTTCTTGCCTAAATGTAGAACCTTACTTTTTTCACCATTGAATTTCATTTTGTTAGATAGCGCCCAGTGTTCAAGTCTGTCCAGATCCTCCTGTATCTTAAGCCTGTCTTCTGGAGTGTTGGCTATTCCTGCCAGCTTGGTGTCATCCACAAATTTGATGAGTTCCCCATCTATCCCCTCGTCCAAATCGTTGATGAAGATGTTGAAGAGCACTGGGCCCAGAACAGAGCCCTGGGGCACCCCACTGCATACTTCCCACTTTAGATTTAAGGGATATTCATAAAGCAATCTGCCTGCAAATTGTCAGAAAGAAGAACAAGTAATTCTTTGGTTATTTTGGCTAACTTAGAAAACTGAAAGAATCCCTCAGCTTAACCTGGAGATGTTCACTTTTTTTCCTTTTAGGAAAAAATCTGGGAGCCATTTCTTTTCCATCAAATAGAATGAGTATGGCATATAGAGACATGTCTGTGATGCTTTGTTTGATTGTCTTTGGTACAGCAATAACCCATGCTCAGCCAGAAAAATGGGCATTTCTTCTACCAAAATATTGGCTTACATTACACACTAAAGCATGATTTTCTCTTCCCCTTCATTTATGAATTATAAGCTGGAGATACAGTCAACCTTCATTTGAAGGGGTTTCTTTACATGGTTATAAAGTTAACAGATTGTGTGCCTCTGAATGCTGTGCTTCCTTTTGCCTATAGGCAAATACAAGCTTGGAAAAAATGTTTTTGCTTCTGTTAAACCTCTTCTGGGATTTGCTACTTCTCTGGCTCCTGCTTAGAACTGAAAGCAAATGTATGAGTAAAGAAGCAGCAAAATCAGAGAGTCTCTTTCTTGCTTATTCTCTTTTTCCTTGATTAGCCTTTCCCTTTGAGCAGCATGAAAGAAGGGAAAAGGGGAAAAAAATAATAGCAAACTTCTGAAAGTTATGTTAGTTTAGGGTGAAACAAGACTATACACGACTATGACATGACTATGTCAATTCTGTTTGTTTAACTTATGAACAAAAGAGGAATTATCAAAGCTTTGAATTATCCACTGATTTATATTCTGCTGGCCCATCCAAATATTTGACCTACATGTCTATGTATTTCAGTATTTCATTTTAGTATGTAAACCTATACTTTTCAATAGAATATCCATTACTGTCTCTCTCTCTCTCTCCACCCCCACCCCCCCACATATATAAAACTCATCTGTCTATGTCTATATCTATCATCTATCTCTGTCTATGTATCTCTATCTGTCTGTCTGTCTGTCTGTCTGTCTGTCTGTCTGTCTGTCTGTCTATCTATCTATCTATCTATCTATCATCTATCTATCATGTCTAATTATAACCTATCATCTTTCTTTCTTCCTTTCTTTCTTTCTTTCTTCCTTTCTTCCTTTCTTTCTTTCTTTCTTTCTTTCTTTCTTTCTTTCTTTCTTTCTTTCTTTCTTTCTTTCTTTCTTTCTTTCTTTCTTTCTTTCTTTCTTTCTTTCTTTCTTTCTTTCTTTCTTTCTTTCTTTCTTTCTTTCCCTCATGATTGTTCCAAAGGTGCTTTTTTTAAAAGGCAACTGGACTTTCTTTTTTTCTTTGAAAATGTTTTGCTTCTCATCCAAGAAGCTTCTTTGGTTCTGGATGAGAAGCAAAATATTTTCAAAGAAAAAAAAAATCTAAGATAAAGTCCAATTGCCTTTTGGAAAAAGCACCTTTGGGACAACCATGACCTGGATGATTAAGAATCTCTACAGACATGGGTCCTCACTGTTAGGAAGTTTCTCCTTAATTCCAGGTTGCTTCTCTCCTTGATGAGTTTCCATCCATTGTTTCTTGTTTTGCCTTCTAGTGCTTTGGAAAATAAACTCACCCCCTCCTCTTTGTGGCAGCCTCTCAAATACTGGATTTCTGCTATCATGTCCCCCCTAGTCCTTCTTTTCTCTAGACTGGCCATTCGCAAATCCTGCAACTGTTCTTCATATGTTTTAGTCACCAGACCTTTAATCATCTTAGTTGTTCTTCTTTGCATTTTATCCAAAGTCTCAACATCTTTTTTGTAATGTGTTGACCAAAACTGGATGCAGCATTCCAGGTGTGGTCTTACTAAGGCTTTATAAAGTGGTACTAATACTTCACATGATTTTGATTCTATGCCTCTGTTTATACAACCAAGGATTGTATTAGCTTTTTGGGTTGCTGCTGCACACTTCTGGCTCATATTTTTGTGATCGTCCACTAGGATTTCAAGATAGCGGGGGCATCTCAGGAGCTTGATAATCAACGCAGATTACATGTGTATGGGAAATGTACCTTTTAGCACCACAAGTTTAAACTCTGAAAGAATGGAGGGTTTAATATTAATCTCCCTTTTTTATACTATCGCACATAAAATATTACCTATCTGAATTATGGTTTGCCCAAGATCTTGCGGAGTTGTCTTCAAGTTAGTAGAGGAATGCGGGCTGAGGGATGAGCCCTTCATTTAATTTAATGCAGTCCCTTGCTTATGCTGCATTTTGGTATTATTCTGTATTTTAATACTTTACATCATTTTCTTTGTACTCAGGCTAAAAGAATATAGGCAAATATGTATTCACTTAAATCATGGTCCTACATTGGCCTCTTAAGGGTGATCATTATTTTATTATTTCTCCAGTCTTGAAGGATGGTTGTTTATGAATTCAGGTGAGAACTTTGCTTGGTAATTTATTGTTTGCCATTTGCTTTGATCTTGATTTTAAAAGGAAATAAGTATCACATTTGTAGAATCAATCATAAGCCCCGAGGGACTTTTTAGCTGTGCTGAGTCAGGTTTTTCTCACCCTTGTAGAGGGGACACCTTTTCCTAGTCTGTCTGTCTGTCTGTCTGTCTGTCTGTCTGTCTGTCTGTCTGTCTGTCTGTCTGTCTGTCTGTCTGTCTGTCTGTCTGTCTGTCTGTCTGTCTGTCTGTCTCTCTCTCTCTCTCTCTCTCTCCCTCTCTCTCTCTCTCTCTCTCTCTCTCTCTCTCTCTCTGTGTAAAATTCCCTTCATAACTAGAGGACTTCCTGTGCTAGTTAAGTTAACAGAAGGGAAACAGCTAAAATTGCTTCCATAATCGTAAGAGTGAAAACCAACAATAAGTCACTTTTCCCAGTGCCATTGTAACTTCAGTCACCAAATGAATATTTGTAAGTCAAGGACTACCTGCATTCTTGATTCTCATAATGCTTCCCAGAGCTGTGGGAGAAGGTAGTTGGTCCAATGTTGTGCTTTTCAACTTGATGTTGGAGAAGGATTCCCAAAATGTCATGGACAGTTCAGAAAACAAATATATGGATCATAGAGCAAGTCAATCCTAAGTTTCCCCTCAAGGCACAAATGACCAGGTTTAAATTATCATATTTTGGACACATTACGTAAAGACCTAGCTCTCTTGGAAGCCCATAATGCTGGAAAAGGTAGAAAGAAAGAAGAAGATGATTAGCAGTAAGATGGATGAACTTAATTATAGCAGTGATGGGGGCATGGTTGGAATACTTGAAAGACTGGGTGGGACTGGCCAAGGATTATCTATGTGTTCACTGAAAGTCAAAACTGACCTGATGGTGCGTAATCATCAATCAGTCATCTGGCCTCCAGCTGCTGCTATTGAATGCCAGGTCAGTCACTAATAAACCTATAGGGTATGTGTGTGTGTTCTTTCTGAAATTCCCCCAGAGGTGGGGTTATGTTATCAAGGAATCTCTTAGAGCAGCAGTCCCCAAACCTTTTTCACACCAGGGACCAGTTTTGTGGAAGGTGTTTTCTATGGACCAGTGGCGGAGGGGGATGGTTTCATGCGCAAGCTAGATCCTGCACAGGTGCAGATGAAGCTTTGCTCGTTGCCATTGTGAGACCCGATTCCTAACAGTCCATGGACTGGTGCCAGTCTACAGCCTGGGGATTGGGACTCCCTGTCTTAAGAGTTTTCAGAGGTGCTGCCATATGGGTCACTGGCTGCCAGACCCTGTTCATTAAGTTGATGGTGGAATGTAGCCTGGATTCCCAGGAGAGTGAGAATGCATTCAAAAGGAGTAAGTTTAAATAGTTTGTGTGAGAGAAGGACAGTGAAGACAGCTCCATCTTAATGGTTCCCAGAATAAGGTTTTATGGTGCCAGGAGTCTGCTTTAGTTTGGCAAGATTTCTGTTTATAGATGGGGAATAAAGAAAACTGCTTAGAAAAACGTCTATGGAGATTCTCAGTCATTTAGGTCATGGTTGTCCCAACAGTTCTTTTTCCAAAAAGCAACAGGACTTTCTTGGTTTTGTAATTGGGTGGATGTCTCAAAGGTGCTTTTTCACAAGGCGACTGGACTGTTTTTGTTTGTTTGTTTGTTTGTTTGAGGAAGACATTTCACTTCTCATCCAAGAAGCTTCATCGGTTCTGAACCGATGAAGCTTCTTGGATGAGAAGCGAAACATCTTCCTCGGAGAAAAAAACAGCCCAGTTTTGAGACAACTATGACCTGGATGACTGAGAATCTCCACAGACAATTGGATGAATGCAGTGGTGGGATTCAGCCAGTTCGCACCACTTCGGCGGAACCGGTAGCTAATTTTTTGTTGTCTGGGCCCAGAATGGACTTCCGGAATTGGCATCCACACAGAGAACCGGTTGTTCACATATTTGAATCCCACCACTGGATGAATGGAATTTAAGCTGGTGAGATCTACTTTGCCTGACTCCGAGGATCTACCAACTAAGCCCATGTGCTATATAAGATGCCTTTGGAAAACAAGAATGGACTTCAGAATTCCATGGTTATTGCTGAAAATTCTAGAGTTGAAATCCACACAAGAGCATGTCAGAAGCCTGCTCATCCCTGTTCTAATGGATATTAACTTTAGCATTAAGGAAAATGTTTTTGCTGTAGTTGCTCCAGTAAATCAATGCTTGAAATATTTAATGTTTGATCATTCTAGGCGCATCAGTTCATAATTTCATTTCACGGTTGTTGTTGTTTTCCTTCTTCTTTTGGTTAAACTCTATCCTAAAGCCATCTGAAATAGCAGGTAAATTAATACTACTTCCCTTCATACCCCTCCCCTCCAAGTCATATGTATTATGCATGCATTCATTACAGATGATTTCATGTCATACCAGTCATTCTGATTCTAAGCAGTTCCCTGCACAGTTACAATCATACAGTACAAACATAAATATATTATGCCTTTTTATTGCCGGATGACAAGCCTAACTTAACATAGAGATGCAACAGTAAACTACATCTGCTGTGTTTTGGCCTGTGTATATATGCTGCAAATATAGACAGATGACATTATAAAATCAGCCTATGGCATTCGGTTGCATGTAGCATCATGGGACTTAACAAAACAGCTGGGATTTAGAGCTTAAATAAGCCATCTGAACCAAGCATGAGCAACAGCACCTGATTCTTAGCTAGTTCTTCTGAGATTTCCTAGGGCTGATTGAAGCAGTTAATTGAATGATCTTCTCAAAGGATTCTCAACCTCAAATCTGATCCGAGTGTTTCCAAATCAAGGAAACTCTTGGAACCAAAACGAAAATGACTTGCAAATCAATTCTGGACACTTTCATCAAGATCAAGGGGATCAAACTATTCTCAAAAATACCTGAAGGCAGGACAAGAAGCAATGGATGGAAAATAATCAGGAAAGAGAACCAATCTAGAAATAACAAGAAATTTCCTGACAGAACAATTAATCAGTGGAACAGCATGCCTCCAAAAGTTATGGATGCTCCAACACTGGAGATTTTTAAGAAGAGACTGGACAACCATTTGTCTGAAAGGGTATAGGGTTTCCTTCCTGAGCAGGGGGTTGGACTAGATGACCTCCAAGGTCCCTTCCAACTCTGTTATTCTGTTATCACAATTTCCCTTATTATTATCTGCAAAGTCACGCTTTGTAGGAAGGGTGTTTTTTTTTCTTTTCTCATCTTTTAGTCTCCACTGATAAAATTCCTCGGAGAAATCTCGGTCTGAACATTTTCCTTCCTGATACGATTTTATTGTCTAACTCTAGAGGTAACCTAATGCTGAAATATTAAACATTAATGTAAAAGCATCCAGAAACATAAGGGTTACCTGCAGTCTGGAGTTCATGCACATTTATTCCAATACATGCCGATAAGTAAAATGAGCAATAAAGTTGATATATGAGGGAGAGTCCTCAGTTCTTTTGAGGGAAGATCTTTACCCATGCTATACAGGTAGTCCTTGACATACAACATTTCATTTAGTGATTATTCAAAGTTACAACGACATTGAAAAAAAGTGACTTATGTCCATATTTTACGCTTATGACCATTGCAGTCTGCCTGTGGTCACGTGGTCACGTGATCAAAATCCAGATGCTTGGCAACTGATTCATATTTATGACAGTTGCAGTGTCCCGATGTCTGTCACATGATTCACTTTTGTGACCTTCTCAAACTCAGATTCACTTTACAACTGTCTTACTAACTTAACAACTGCAGTGATTCATTTAACAGCTATGGCAAGAAACGGGACAAAACTCACTTGACAAATGTCTCACTTAGCATCCAAAATTTTGGGCTCAGTTGTGGCCATAAGTCAAGGACTACCGGTAGTTAGGCTGCTCCGTATGCTATTTCTTTATTTTAAAAGAAGATGGGAGTGTTTTTCTGGGGCAAAATTGTAGAGAAGAAAAGCCTGGATGGAGAATCTTCATTTGAATTCTACCTTCTTCTCCCAAGTGGTCTTCCTGAAAGAATTTAATTGGGTACAAAAAAAAAGAGATGATTGTGTGTGTGTGTGTGTGTGTGTGTGTGCGTGCGTGCTTGCTTGCATGCATATGCACACTTGTGCATGAGTGCAAATTAGGAGAACAAAATGCACTTCCTGGTGCAAATGGAAAAGTTGTGAAGGTATGATGTGTTGGGGCCTATTAACAAAAGAGGTCTCAGTCAAATGAATTGGACAAGGAAGGGTTCAGCATAATCATATCCCTGCTGCTTTTTCTTGGCTTCTAATGAAAGTCAGAATTATTATGGAACTTAAAAATAGAAGCATAAGTAGCTTAAATCCTTTTTTTCCTTTTAAAAAGGCTCCAATTGCATGCATGATAGAACTAATCACAAAGCCTTTTGTAGAGAAATTGAGGGTGGCATTCAAGAATTTCCTTCTTCTGTTTTTCCCCCCCTGTGAGCTAGGTTGAAATCTATAGCCATCCGTAGGCATGACCCTTTATGAACCTAAAGAAAATAAGAATTTCCCATCCAGTGCAAAAGTTTATGAATCTAAATTCTCAGTCGTAATTCAGGCAGTGGAAGGAAAGGACAAGGAATAATGTGAATTGATAAGAGTCCAATCTTATTCCTATCTGTGTGGCAATCAGGTCCAAATTAAGGATCCCAGTGAACAGTAAGTAACCTCCTGCAAAATGTGGGGTTTCCAATCTAGATTGAGCCATCGGGTGAGAAAGGTTATAGATTGGAGTACAAGTAGTCCTTGAGTTGTAACCATACATTTAATGACAGCTTGAAGTTCCAATGGCACTGAAAAAGGTGACTTGTGACTGGTTTTCATACTTACAACTGTATCTTCGTGGTCACATGATCAAAATCTGGGTGCTTCTATTTATGACAGTTGCACTGTCCCGGGGTGACCACCATTTGTAACCCTCCCAGATGGCTTCTGACAAGCAAAATCAATGGGGAGATTCACTTAACAACTGCCTGATTCACTTAACAACTGTAGTAATATGGGTAACAATTGTGGCAAAAGTTTATAAAATGGGGCAAAACTCGCTTAACAACTGCCTTGTTTAGCAGTGGAAATTTTGGGCTCAGTTGTAGTTATAAGAGCCCTGATGTTGCAGGGGTTAGGATGCAGTATTGCGGGATAACTCTGCCCACAGCCAGGAGTTCGATCCTGAGAGGCTCGAGGTTGACTCAGCCTTCCATCCTTCTAAAATCGGTAAAATGAGGACCCTGATTTTTGAGTGCAATATGCTGACTCTGTAAACCACTTGGAGAGCACTGCAAAGCAGTATGAAGCGGTATATAAAGTGCTATTGCCATTGCCATTGCCACTGCTATTGCTCTTTGTAAGTTGAGGACTACCTGTATCTTCAGTCAGTTGATATGTTCTGCTCACTCTTCCCAGCTTGTTGATAAAGCCTTCCAAAAGGGTATCCTATATTAATATTAATATTAATAAAGTTGGAAGTACCTTGGAGGTCATCTAGTCCAACCCCCTGCTCAGGCAGGAAACCCTATACTATTTCAGACAAATGGCTGTCCAGTTTCTTCTTAAAAACTTCCACTGTTGGAGCATACACAGCTTCTAGAGGCAGGTTGTTTCACTGGTTAATAGTCCTCACTGTTAGGAAGTTTCTCCTTAATTCCAGGTTGCTTCTCTCCTTGATGAGTTTTCATCCGTTGCTTCTTGTCCTGCCTTCAGGCGCCTTGGAGAATAGCTTGACTCCCTCTTCTTTGTGGCAGCCCCTGAGATATTGGAACACTGCTATCATATCCTCCCTCGTCCTTCTCTTCATTAAACTAGACATACCCAATTCCAGCAACCGTTCCTTATACGTTTTAGCCTCCAGTCCCTTAACCACCTTTGTTGCTCTTCTCTGTACTCTTTCTATTAAGATAGATAGATAGATAACCTTTATTGTCATTTTTATATTGTGGGCACAATGGCACACATAAAAAATGAAATTTAGTTGCCCGCTCTCAAAGTGAAACATAAACGAGGATCTATGGTGGTACAGCCAACTGAAGCAACAGTTGTAACTAAGCAAGCACAATCTCAGACTGTGAAGTTTTCTTCTCCTTGGGAAGAAATTTCAAAGGCAAATTTAGTTTTGTCAAATGGAGTAAAAGAAAAAAGGACATGATAAAAAGTAATGGAGATGTATTTTATGTATTTTTCTGCTTGGAAATTGTAAACAACATGGAGAC
The DNA here is from genome assembly GCA_023970755.1 of Azemiops feae. Classification (NCBI taxonomy): domain Eukaryota; kingdom Metazoa; phylum Chordata; class Lepidosauria; order Squamata; family Viperidae; genus Azemiops; species Azemiops feae. The sequence continues at coordinate 515,809 of JALGBA010004208.1, read as the reverse complement.
ACTAGGTTGTAACACAGATGTGACTGGCTGTCACTCAAAAGATATTTTCACAGTGTCCTCACTCTTTCTTTCCTTGTAAGGAATTGTATTTCATGCCCACAAAGGTGATGGAAAACTCACTCTGCTCCCTGTCTCCTCCTATGCTGCATTTGTTTTCATTTCTTCTTGACACTGCTGTGATCCATGGTGCAACTCATCGCTGAAAGTTTTTCTCCTGAGAATAGACAAGCATAGACTGTATCTCAAGTCAGACCTTGATGTGGCTCTTGTGTTTTTACTGTCAAGTCAACTCCAAGTCAGTCAAGTCTGTCTGAGCACTTTTGTGAATTAATAAGAGTATGTTAGATGATCCAGTTGGTCCAATAGAGGAATGAAAATACAACAGGTAGGGATATTCTGAGATGTTTCTAAAGTTGTATTATACGTGTGCTTGTTCATAGTACCAATACTCAAGAGTGCAGCAAAGCCACTTTTACAAATAACATTTGCTGGTACTGGATGTAGTAACTGTCATGCTGGCTGGGGAATTCTGGGAGTTAAAGTCCATAAGTCTTAAAGTTGCCAAGTTTGAAGACTTGTGGCCTAGAGAACAGCAGAAGTATTTAATTACTGAAATACACTTCAGACAGGAAGGCGGTGCAGAGAGTGGTGAGGATGGCCGAAAAGATCATTGGCAGTTCCCTCCCTACCATCCAGGACATAGCACAGAAGCGTTGCTTGAGCAGGGTCCGTAAGATTATCTGGGACACTACACATCCTCTTCACGACCTGTTTTCCTTGTTACCTTCTGGGAGGAGGCTTCGTGGTATCCGCAGCAGAACATCCAGATTCAGCCATAGTTTCATTCCATACAGCAATAACCTTGCGAACTCTCAAACTTCCTCCTTGCGTTATATATTCAAGATGGACAGTATTTAATATTTATTTGCTATGTATATGTAGGGATGTGGGTCTATATATATGTTGTACATAGTATGTTTAGGTGTGTGTCATGTATATGTTTCACTTTGAGAGCGGGCAACTAAATTTCATTTTTTATGTGTGCCATTGTGCCCACAATATAAAAATGACAATAAAGGTTATTTATCTTATCTTAACTCATTAAATGCATTCTTCTTCCCCTATTCAAGTTATCATTCCAGAATTAAACTCAGTTTGAAGTTACAACCTCGACAACTAATAGAGTCCTCTTATTCCAACTTTCCCCCTCTCTGTTGGTGCTGAAAACAGGCATCAAACAAGTCCAGTGGTGGGATTGAGCCAGTTCGCACCAGTTCGGCAGAACCAGTAGCTAATTGTTTGTTGCCCAGGCCTAGAATGGACTTCCAGAAGCAGAGAACTGGTTGTTCACATATTTGAATCCCACCACCGGACAAGTCCTCCAGATGTCTTCAAGTTGTCAGAATCCATAAATCCTTGTTTTCTGTCTGTAAAAATTAACTGACAATGGAGAGGAAGGTGCAGTGGCCCAGTTGTTGGTATGTCATTCAAATTTCAAGATAGATTGAGGTAAGTATCACTGTTGCATCTGAAGTTCTCTAAGGAAAAAAAAAATGTAGCCTTTTCATTCTTTGAGTTCAAATCCAGAGGAGTGATAAAGGAATGACAGTTGTATGTCTATAGAGAAGAAACATGAATTTAGCTCTCTGAATTCTGACCTAGTGCCTCTAATTTGGAATTAAGGGAATTGAAACCCAAGACAACTAAAGGGAGCTAGTTTAGAAAGAAAGATTTATTACTCGAATTGGATACAGTCTGACAAAATGGGAATTGTACCGGAACAATCTTGCTTTCTTTCTTTTTTAATTATAGTTTTTATTGAAGTTTAAAATTACAAAGATAAAAAAAACTAATATAAACTAAGAAGAATATAAACAAAAAAAGTGCAAAAAGGGTGGGAGGGGAAAGGGGGAAAATATATAAAAAGGAAAACAAAAAATATCAAAAGAAATAACTGCCGCCTTCATCAAGATAAGTATAAACGTTTTTAAATAGCTTAACCCCTCTAATATTTTAACCCAAACTTTCTTCCTCCCATATCTCATCTTTTGAAATATTGGCAAATAATAAAACCTCATCTTTCAACATATTTTAACTTTAAACAAGTAAATCAATTTCATAATACTGTCCTGCACTTTACACGACACATTGTCATTTCCTATAAAATGCTTCTTCCCATATCTTATCTCATATCTATCAACAAATCTTTAAAACCTCATCATTCAAACTTAATCAAGAAAAATTCAATTAAAAGATACTAGAAACAACAAATTGAAACTATTAATCTTTAAACCCTTCAACTGATGACTCGGAAATTAAGTTATTATCATCTTCTCTTTATCTCCTCTCAGTCAGAATATCATAAATTATCACTTTCTCTAAAAATATACCAACACTCTCTTCTGCCATATCTTATCCATAAACAAATGTTAAAGCCTCATCATTCAGGCCTAGACAAGAAAGACCCATTAGAAGTCATCCCATCCTTTTTGTATTGGAAGCACCAAGGTGCTTCCGGATTGAAAAGGTTAGCTGGTGACATCACTGTTGTCCAGGGAATGTCCAGTTGAGGGCTCCTTTCATGTTCCCATTAATATACCCACTGAAGTGGTACCTATATATCTACTTGCAATTGCACACTTTTGAACTCCTAGGTGAGCAAGAGCTGGAGCAAATGAAGGGAGCTCACCCTATCATGCAGCAGTACTCGGGTCTTGAACGCGGGCTTGTTGATTGTCAACCCAGTATCCTAACCACCGGAGCCACCACACTCCACATTAGAAGTTGTTAAAAAGAGAGGCTCATATATAGCTTAACCTTGATTAACTAGGCCTCCTTTGTGAATCTAAGTTTTAATTTTAAAGGTCTTGAATATTCCTTTGAGATAATGTCCCCAAAGCTAATTTCTTTCTTCTTTTGCTTTTCTCAGGAATTCCTTCATAGATATAATGCATCTCTTTTGTGAACATTCGTGTGTCCCTTTTAACTATTGAAACCTCATCCAGATTCATTTGTTGGTCTTGTATAACATGTTTGTAAATATTATTCTTATACCCTATCAGTTTTAAATCTGTATCCAAGGCAGCCTCATTTTCAAATATACCCTCTTGTATCTGTTCTTTTAAGCCCATTTCTATTATATCAGACAATCTAAAGAGTGAGTTCTGGGTACATTGTTGTGATATAGCCTTAAATTCTTCCAAAGTTAAAATATTTTTCTCCATTCTGTATTAGTCGGTGTTTTCCTTTAATTATAATCTTTAATTCTTTCTGGTTGCCTCTAGTAACCAGCCTTCAAGGCCTCCTCTTATCATGTTTTTCTCTCATCCAGAATGTTTCCCAGGAAGAGATTTCTTAGATTTAAACTCATATTTTCATGTATTTTTAATAGGATTTTAAACAAACAAGAAATAGTTTATAACTTTTTCCAAATCTTGTTTCCAGTCAATCTGTCCCCTTAGTCTGTTTAAAAACTTTTCAAAAATCAACATTCTAATCACCTCTTTACTGCTTATTTCCAAATTAAAAACAGGTTTTTTCTTTCAGTTTTAAATTTACATAATCTTCTTTCCACGTGGATTGAAGGAAAATCACCCAGTCTAATAATACTTGTTCTTCTGGAGGTTCTTAAAGTCCCCAAAACAATTTATAAGCCATTTCCAATAAAAGTGATTAAGAGGGGAGGTGGATGAACCTTATGAAATTTTCTGATTGCAGCTTGGCGAAAGGTGTCTCTATCTATTCCCAGGGCTCTAAAACCCACTGGAGACTGCTACTTTATGATCCCATCACAGGGAGCATCTGTAAGGAGCCATCTGAGTGATCTCAAGTCCCCTTCTCCAGACAGGGATCCACTTTTTCCATGCAATTGTCAGCTCCTCTAAAAGCAAAACTGTCTTATTCCCCCATTACTCCCAGGAAATATCCAGAATCCTGCTTTCTCATTCCAGAATAAAAGTTTACTGTATTGCTGCCCCTTTGATACTGTCATTTATTTTAAAAGTCAGGTGCATCCCAGTTGTGCAGTGCTTCCTTTTTTAGAATTGTGCTGTTGACAAGGTTGCAGATAGGTACTATGTTCCTGTCTAATCTGAATAGGGGAATGTCCCCATGAACTCTAAATGTTTGGGTGAGACTACACTAGATTAGAATCATAACACTGGAGGAGACCTTAGAAGTCTTCAAATCCAACCCCCCTGCCCATGGCAGGAGGCCTTATATCACCCCAGATAAATGGTTGACCAATCTTTTTTTGAAGACTTCCAGCGATGCAGCACCCATGACTCTGGGAGGCAAGTTGTTTCATTGGTTAATTGTTCTCACTGTCAGAAAATTTCCCTCTTAATTCCAGGTTGGATCAGCTAGGTTGTGACCCTAGAGGTGAAAATAAATCAATTTATAACAGAATTGATAAGGATGGAATTTTTCAAAAATGGTGTAGAAAATATACTATCTATAAACAACATAAAGACTTTGCAATCTTTGGTTTTCCTACACAGTTCCCCTCATATACCTGTTTTAAGAAAAGAAAGTAGAGTCAAATTGAGTTTTACACCAATAATATTACTCAAAAGTACAGATTAAACACCTTCCATTGTAAAATGCAAGGGGGAGGGTTAATTGGTTTGTTCTATTTTTCTCATGTTGCTCCTTTATTATATTACTGATGTGTACATACAAATTGGGAAATAAATAAATGCAATTATACACTCAGATCCAGGTTACTTTGTGTGCATGTAAAGATAGATAAAGTACAACTTAGAATAAAAGATGACAAAATGTAATCTTGATGCAGCTGAACTCACAGACATAATGCTTAGTGCAGGGGTCTTCAGACTTGGTCCTTTTATGACTTGTGGACTTCAACTCCCAGAATTCCTCAGCCAGGCATGCTGGCTGAGGAATTCTGGGAGTTGAAGCCCACAAGTCATAAAAGGGCCAAGTTTGAAGACCTCTGGCTTAGTGCAATTCTAAACAATATAGCCATGCACATGTTAGATATGGTAACTATGGTAAAATATCCTGTATGGATGGATGTATCCTGTAGGAACTGTGATATTTATGACACCTATAAATGGTGCAGTTCCAGAACTACAGAAATTGTCCTAATTCAGCCAGAATTGCAGAGATTCCAATTTTATAATTCCAGGAAAAACAGTCCTGCAATTACAAAAGGAAAGAGAAAAGAAAATAGAGTGTACTCTCTCATGTACATGCCTAGCTATTAAGGTAGAGTCACCTGTAGATGAGATGGGCAGCACAGAAATTTAATAAATAGATAAATATAATAAATAAGGTAATTTTGGGGGAAATGATCATGTCACCAGAGAGGGGGGAAAGTGTTCTTGTTTGATTGCACAACCTGGAGTTGGACTAAGAGCTTGACCAAATCACAGGCCAGTAAAGATGGGAATGTGTCATATTAAAACCAGCCCAGCTCAACTTCCTGTATGTTCAACGCATCCCATGAAATCTAATAAGCAGCCTTTGTGTTGGACAACAGTTATTTCACAGTGCATTGTATCTAATTAAGGGCTCCTGATAGCAGTATCTCAGTTTGTTTGGATAGCTAATGAGAAAAAGAGTGCAGAGACAATTAGTACCCTTCATTCTTTAATGCAAATGAAAAATCAGACAGAATGATAGCCTTGAAAGGTACCCAATTAGGCACCACATTTGGCAGCTTTGAAAAAGAACTTTGGCTTGTGTCCTAAGACACAATTGGCTAAGTTGGCAGTTTTGAACAGCAGGACTGAAGCTGCTTTTTCACTTGTGACCACGATCTAAAAATTCTTACTACCAAACTGCTGTTCCTAAGCATCCCTTAGGAAGTTTTTTCCCCGTAACATTCCATTCCACCCTGCCGTTTTGGAGACTAAAAGCATTACTTACAGGTAGTTCTTGACTTATGACCACAACCGAGCCCAATATTTCTGTTGCTAAGCAAGACAATCATTAAGTGAGTTTTTTGCCCCATTTTATGACCTTTCCTGCTACGGTTAAGTGAATCACTGCCATTGTTAAGTTTGTAATATGGTTAAGAGAGCCTGGCTTCCCCATTGACTTTGCTTGTCAGAAGTTCGCAAAAGGTGATCAGATGACCCCGGGACACTGCGATGGTCATAAATATGAGCCAGTTGCCAAGCATCTGAATTTTGATCATGTGATCATGGGGATGCTGCAACAGCCATATGTGTGAAAAATGGTCACGAGTCTCTTTTATCTCTGTACTCTTTCTAGAGTCTGTTTATATGCTTACGTACTTGCAATGCATATACACTCAGTTTGCAGTTCAGCATTTTTAAGAAAACGGTCTTTTCTGGTTGAATGTAGCTCAGTGTCTTCCCCCATGTGTCCCTCAAAAGAAAAGTAAACCTTTCATAACACGTACTAATCACATAGGAAATTATGTAGATATACATTCCTTAACTTATATCATTCATGCGATGTTTAAATGCTAGCTCCTTTAACAGTGCACCGATCATTTTGTTTGGTGGCCTTGTGCATCATTTTAGAACCTATGCAAATTCGACTGTAGCAGAGACTGACAAGAAAGCAATGTGTACTGCAAAGGATAAATTGATGTCACACGCTGCCATGGTTTTGTTGCCTCTGCATGAAATTTTAATGTAAAACAAGCAGTCCCTTGACGTTTCTCAGGAAACTGTCCCGTGGGCCTATTGATTCTTTGCACTTTAGTTTGAGTGCTCATTACCAACATCGCTTTATCAACATGAAGTCTCTTGTGCTCTCTAGAAATGAAGAACACACAAATCCATGAAAACTTGGCTATATTAATGCTTGGTTTGAATAACAGATGACAATGCCATTAATTTATTGCAATATAGGCAACAGGGACTTTACCCTTATCAGCATGTTTATGGATTACTTCATTGTGCTTTATATAGAACTGGCTACAGGAGTGGAGCAAGCAGAACTGGAGGGTGGAGTGAAATGTGTCATCAGTTTAGAGTCCTTGCACTGCCACAAGAGATCCAAGTCAGGCTTCCCCTTGAATCCACTGATCTTTATTTACTATCAATTTAGTGCTGACCATTAATTGACCAGATTCTTGTGTATAGGCATCAATAAATCATTTATGCTGCAACCTACACAAATGGTCCTGATTCTTTGCACCTGACTTTGTCTTTATAGACAATCCAGAAGCTGTGTTTTATGCAGAATGCAGGAGTCTACATGCTTGAAGGAGACAGCCACTAAAGTCATATAATGCTGGTGATGGACATTGATTGGCTTCAAATAAACGTCTAAAGCAGTTAAAGTACTGCTTTTAATCTTTAAAGCCCTACATAGGTCAGAGCCTTTTCAGGTAAAAAAAACAAACAATGGTAGCCTGTCTGGTATATATCCTTTATAAAAAGTCTTTGACTATTATAAAAAGTCAAACAAGGGTTAAAACAGATTTAAAAATAGGTTAAAATGGGTTAAAAGTAGGTTAAAATGCAGTGTTAAAAAGGGTTAAAAAGTTAAAATAAAAATAGAATAAAATAAAATAAAGCTTTTACTTTTGGAGGAGCTCTTTACAGCCTTTGCTGCCTGTCCACCATCTTGGCTCCTCCCTTACTGTCTTGCTTCTATGTCATGAAGGTAAAACCCAATCCTTCTGGTTTTCCCTCATACTGGAGTGAGACATACATCTGAGTACAGCCTTTTCAGGTAGAACCTACACATCTGTTGAGTTCCAGGAAAGAAAGCTTGGGGAATATCCCAGTCATGAGGTTAGGGGGTATCCAAAGCCCATGGAATGGGCTATCTTCAGAAGTTCAGACGGTGGTTAGGCCTAATGGTTATGAGTTGTGCAATATCATGTTTCTTTTATACTTTGCATTTTTTGCTGTGTATTAGCTTTAATGTGAAGTCTTTTTTCTCTATTATTTCCATGTTAGCTGGTTTTTCACCACAGGTGTTCTGAATGCTGTAATTTGGGATACTTCAAGAGTTCAATGCCTTCTAATACTGGTCCATGAAAAGAAAAGTAAATCTCTTTTGACATAATCCTACTCACACAAAGTCAGCTTTTGAATTGGGCTAGCACAACTGTAAGACTGAGTTCACAAGAATTGTTAACCTCAATTATGAGCTTACTATAACTGGGTTGCAAGGACTACTGTTATATGAGAGACAAGTATTGAAATGTTCTGCATCTCTTTTAGCCATCTAATACAGTGTTTCTCGACCTCAGCTATTTTAAATTGTGTGGACCAACTCCCAGAATTCCCCAGCCAACATGCTGGCTGGGGAATTCTGGAAATTGAAGTACATACATCTCAGAATTGCTGATCTAGGGGCTAGCTAGATTTTGCAAGGGGAGGCAGATACAAGATGCCTTAACAGAATAGCCGACTACGTCCTGTTCTGTATATACAGGTAGTCCTTGACTTAGAACCACAATTGAGCCCAAAATCTCTGTTGTTAAGTAAGCCATTTGTTAAATGAGTTTTCCCCATTTTATGACCTTTCAGTGAATCACTGCAGTTGATAAGTTAGTAACCCAGTTAAGTTAATCTGGCTTCCCTATTAACTTTGCTTGTCCGAAGGTCACAAAAGGTGATCACATGACCTTGGGACACAGCAACGGTCATAAATATGAACCAGTTGCCAAGCATCTGAATTTTGATCACATAATCACGGGGACGCTGCAAAGCTCGTAACTGTGAAAAATGGTCATAAGCCACTTTTTTCAGTGCCATTGAAACTTTGAACTTTAAACAAACTGTTGTAACTCGAGGACTACCTGCAATCCAATTCTAGCCCATGTGGTTGCTTTAAGATAGTATTGTGGAAAACCAACAATACTGAGAGCAAACAAACTGTAGCTTTGATTAGAGCTATGAGATGTGGGCTGCAACAATTCAGGCAGCAGTTGGATGGCAGCAGATCTAATAGCCCTAGTTTTGATCCTTGTGGATCATTTATCAATTTGTGCTCATATGTTCAGTGGGTTGACTCATTAAAATAGCGGTATCTTTAATTTGATCCTTAAACAGCTGCATCTCTTTCATGCTCTCTCAGTTGCTTGAGAAAAATACAGGTGAGTTTGAGGAGGTGCTGGGTTTGTATGCCCCCAAATTTCTCAGCACCTCTTCATCCCAAAGATACTTTTTCACGAGGCAATTGGACTTTCTTGTTTTTTTGAAGACGTTTTGCTTCTCATCCAAGAAGCTTCTTCAGTTCTGCCTTATGGTGGGGAATGGAAGGATTTATACTCCTTGCAGACAGCTGGTCATTTGTATTCTTTTAGGGAGTCGTTGAGGCCAGGTAAACCTCCAAATGGCCTCAATGACTCTAAAAGAATGCAAATGACCAGCTGTCTGTAAGGAGTATAAATCCTCCCATTCCCCACCATCCAGAGCTGAAGAAGCTTCTTGGATGAGAAGTGAAAAGTCCTCAAAGAAAAACAAGAAAGTCCAATTGCCTTGTGAAAAAGCATCTTTGGGATAACTATGTCCTGGATGATTGAGAATCTCCATAGACATTCAGCACCTCTTCATTTTTTGATGATTGCTCTCCATTAAATGGATCGAGCCATTTCTCCTTTCTGTCACATTAAACATTATATTTCCTACAGAAAATCATAGGTCCATAACTTAGTGTGTTATGGGGAACTATTCTGTGGACATCTTGGGGGCATCTTAATAAATCTATTCTTACATTCTCTTGTGAAGTTCTTTGAACATTCTTATGGTATATATAAAAGCTATTATTGTACAGCTCAGCAGAACAAGGCACATAAACCTCATGTCTGCAAAAAATCAAGAAATGCTGGCTGTAATTTTGGAAATCATTGAATGGTGCATAAACCCCCACCTCGGGGCAAAATCCCTCCTCCGTCGCCAAGCTTCCAATTAATCTTTTCAGCCCTGCAACAGCGCTGAATTGCGCACAGGGATGGCTGGCTGGATTTTAGTAACATCACACAGAAAGCTCTTCCAAATGGCTGGATCCAAATGAACGGAGTGGTGTTGCTAATTGGCACTCAAGCCATTAATTGGTTAATTATAGCAATTGATGGTCTCAGCACTGATTCCCTCAAACAGTAGCAACAGTTCTTTTTTTTTCTTTTCTTTTCTTTTCCATATTGGTAATGAAAGGGATCTGGTTTCTGAAAACAAGAGAATTAAAATAGCTGTCATTGTTCATTTGATCTGAAGTAGAAAAGAACACCTTTTTTTGTTTTGTTTAAGGAATACTTAATATTGAGCACAAAGAAAGATAGAATATGAAGAAGACAATAGAAAAATGGCTAAGCTGAATCCTTCTTGCTAAGGATGGTAGATTTCAGCTGATACTTTCAAATTTTCCTCCACGCAGAATCTAGGAATTCAACCCTATTTCCCTGAGAAGCTAATGTTACCCCCCTCTTCCTTGCCATTAATACTGGAGGATATTAAGGCAGGTGGAGCCCGGCCATAACATGTTGAATTAATTCTGTGCAGACCAGGGAAAACCTGACTATTTGAAGATGTCACATGTATAAAGCCTGTGTATAATGTGGTACTTCAGAATGGGTGGCATTAAGGGAGAAACCTCCATTCTGTGGAGGATACATGCTTTGCATGAAGAAAGTCTGAAGTTCAAGGCATAGTATCTTCTTCAGTCACAGAAGAATCAGGAAGGTGACAAGGAGGCAGACTTATATCTGTAATGGTATGTAGCACAGTGGTTAGAATGCAGTATTGCAGGGTGGTGGTGCAGTGGTTAGAACTGCAGGCTACATTTGCCCACTACCAGGAGTTCGATCCTGACTGGCTCAAGGTTGACTCAGCCTTCCATCCTTCCTAGGTCGGCAAAATGAGGGCCCAGATTGTTGGGGGCAATGTGCTGACTCTGTAAACCGCTTAGAGAATGCTGTAAAACACTGTGAAACGATATATAAGTCTAAGTGCTATTGCTATGTGAGAAAGATCTGGAGAAATAAGTCCAAGAGATGCTGTTTAGGGACAGTCAGATAATAGAGGCCATAGCCTACAGCAGCATAATCGATGGAGAAAGATGCTCGGGGGGGGGGGACACCCTTCCTAGCTTCTCAGACTGTAAAAGAGATAATGGGAGATTTGTACTTTCAGACTTACAAAACTCTGCTAATATAGCCTTAAAATAAAGTAGAATTGCCTCCTCTGACTTTCCTGTCTTATCTACTTGGGAATGTTGACATCCACATGTATACCTCACCCTAGCACTTTCTGCACTCCTGCAGGGTAAGAAATCTTAGTTTTTCAAGGGCTGAGTTCCAAAAAGTAGCCCAGCCCAAAATAAAACTGAAAATTAAATTATAATTGAATGATTAAATGTTATTAATGGGATCCTTGCATGAACCTGTTAATTTTCTTTTGCCAGATTAAAAAAAACAACAACCCAGAATTCAGAGGATGCCCTGAAGGCTTCAGAAGGTTATATTCAATTCTTGTCCCTCAGTTTATGCACAGTTTGGATATTTATTTGTTTTCATTTTTTTATTAGTTCAATTTATGTATTCAGCACTCAGTGCATAATGAGATGGATGATTCTGCAGAAATGGGGAGAAAAGATCTAACTCAGTGTAAGGTTAAATTAAATATAGCTTCAAAACCCAAATTAGTTTTGTATTTTATCTAACAGAGCTTGTTAGTTTGTTTTAAAGTTAGTTCCAGGCCAATTCATGGCTCCCGTGAGATCTCACTGATTGATTGATTGATTATTCATTGTTTGAAATGTTGGTTAACATTGGCTACAATTATTGGCAGGCAGACAAAATATTCTGCAATTTCTTCTCAACTGTTTCCATTAAATGAAGAAGTGTTTGCTTTAGAAAAACAAAAAAAAAATAAGTTTGGTTTTCCTGGGTGACTTTGGATTGATAGGGATGAAGACAGACCAAGGATGTCCAGGACTGCCTTGTCTTTCACTGAGCAATCCAGTATCTGTTGGTCTGTAGCCTCTCTGGCTTGCAACCAGCCCTCAATCTCATGGAAGACATCACATGTTGACTTTTTTCCTCAGTGATGCCCTCTTTGTAAAGATGACATCTTGGTGTTGAAGTGTTGAAGAATCTCTTTTTCCCCTGGAGAAATTCAGAGAAACCATCTGTCCAATTTCTCTAGATGAATACTGTGGACATCATGTCTGCCCAACCAACTCTATCAGAATGGAGCTGGAAGGGACCTTGGAGGTCTTCTAGTCCAATCCTCTGCTCAAGCAGGAGACCCTATACCATTTCAGATAGGTGGTTGTCCAGTCTTTTTTTAAAAAAACCTCCAGTGATGAAGCACCTACAACCTCTGAAGACAAGCTGTACAAGCTGAACATACAAACATACCGACATATATAAAGTAGTTCACATGCATGTATATAGTATATCAAGTGGTTGGTTTGACTCTTATCACCAGGGGCATGAGGATTTATTAGCTTCTTTATTGAGATTTTATTTCTGTAAGCTACCTGGAGTCATTATGAATGAGTTGGGCAGCCATATAAATTTTCTAAATAATTTTTTTTAGAATAGAATAGAATAGAATAGAATAGAATAGAATAGAATAGAATAGAATAGAATAGAATAGAATAGAATAGAATAGAATAGAATAGAACAATCCATAATGGTTTCATTATATTCAATCTGTCTCAGAAAACTTTATGGCAAGAATTCTCCAAAAATCTATAAGATGTATAATGATATCCCCACTTTCTTTGACCAGATCTAAGTAGGATAAGAATTCAGTCTTGTTAGCTATGCTTTCCATCAGGAAGGGCAAACACTACAAAGCAAGAATACAAGAATACTGACACACTGACTCAGGATTTTTTCTGGCAATTCAATGCATATAGTTGTATTTCAGAGCTTATGAGAGAGAAAGAGAGAGAGAGAGAGCAGTTATGAGAGAGAGAGAGGTTATGAAAGAGAGAGAGAGAGAGAGGGTATGGGAGAGAGAGGTTATGAGAGAGAGAGAGAGAGAGAGAGAGAGAGAGAGAGAGAGAGAGAGAGAGAGAGAGAGAGAGAGAGAGAGAGAGAGAGAGGAGGAGAGAGAAGGGAGGAGACAGAGAGCACAAACCCATACAGTGTACCATACAAATTAGCAAATTGTTAGGAAAGATCAATGCTAGGAACATGAAGTCAACCAGGAAGGATTTTCAAAGGGTCATGCTCACATTGGGAAGAAAACTGCATGCTGTAGCCTTAAAGATTAATCTACTTGGCCCAGTGAGTGTAATTTAATAAGGTATGTCACAGATCCATTTAACATTTGCATGTTTGGGGAACAATAGCTTGTCTGGCTCGTCCATTAATAATACGTACCAGGTAAACAGAGCACTGATTAAAAGAGTATTATTAAGCTTTCCTAAAGCCAACAGCTCTCCAGATGCTCTTTTACACACTGCCATTTTTATATCTATATCTACATGCCCATATTTCGAATGTTGTGTGCCAGTCTGATAATGCCAAGGAAATAAAAGGGCTGGGAAAAAAATTGGACAGGGATAAGCAATTCAGTCAAGGGCCTGTTATGCCAAAATCAAGGAAAGACAAAGGAGTTTCATTTATTTTACTTACAAAAAAAGGAGATAGGGGAGACGTGTTCATATAGATTTCCCCAACCTGCTATCCAAATAGGATAGATTACAGTTCTGGAAGCTGAAGTCCTCACATGGTCCAAGGCTGGAAAGGCTAGCAATCAGAAGACAGGATGAAAATTCTTTAATTTCACAGCACATGGACAGACTTAACCACAGTTTCATTGGGAAACTATGAGCATCCTAGTCCAAGTCCAAAAATGCTAGAGAATTCCTGGAAGCCTGGCACTCAGACAAATCTGTCATCAACAGGCCCATAGACGTAGATAACAACTACATACCAATCTTTTTTTTCTTTTCCCTTGTATCTCACACCTCCTCTTCCCCTTCCCTTAATCCCCTATTTTTTATTTTTCTTTGTATTTTATATTTTATATATTAAATAATGAAAACAGTAAAAAGAGGCAATCAAAATGGAAAAAAAGACTCAAACACCTCCTCACCAGCATTCAACACCTAGATAAGAAGAGATTGACATCAAGATTAACACTAAATCAAAATCAAGAAATAAACAATAGCCCAATCAAGGAACAACCAATTCACACAAATAAGCTAACAGCAAACAACAGCCGAATTAAGGAATCACCAAGAACACTTCCACCAACATTAACAGGGCAAGCCACTAGTATATAAAAAGAGAACAAACCTTACTCCCTTCTAGCATTACTGATGTTACCTTCTTTGGTAGTGAAACATCTGCAAGAAAACAACCAAGCTCAAAGAGCACCTAGGACACTACAGTTCAACCCTAAGCTATATAAATTCTCTTTGCTCCAAGTCAGTCTTCAAGGTCAGAGAGGATGCATTTGAATTATTGACTAAAAGTAATAGAAGTCAAAACAGAAACAATACAAATGTAGATGTTTCATGAAAAACTAGACCCTCAGTTATTGCCAGATGAAAACAGACAATATCAGGTGAAATGCCAGAGATGTTGCAGATTTCATCATTTTGTCTTTCTTCTCTCCTGGAGTGCATTTCACTTGTTCCCCTCCTGCTCATTTCCTTCTTACTTAGCATTGTTTCAATGTAGCTTGATCACCATGTTCATAAATTCTGTTATTGCCAAGATCCAGAATGCTGATGTGCTGAAGAAACTCTGTGGAGTGAATTATAAAACTGGACATATTTAGACTTAGCAAAAATTCTTATGGAAATAAATCAGTCCACTGACTCAGTGTCTTTCCAGGCTTAAAATATTTCAATGTCATAAAACTTTCAAAATACCAAAGCTATGGGGAAGAAGAGATGAATTTTGTCTAAACAGCTTCGTTGCCGTCTGTTCCACCATCTCCGCCCTGGTTTGTTGTGTTAAAAGACACAAACTGCTAGTCAGTCATCTTCTCCTTAGCTGTCAAGGAGAGGAGACCAATGTTTTCTTGGAGATGATGAAGCTCATAATTGGATAAACAATGCATCATCAAAATGCCACAAGCAATTGACAACACACATCCTTTTTGCATATATTTTCCAGTAAGGAAGCCTACGCTTAATAAGTATATCAAGATGAGTAGCTCAGTTTAGTAAATTATTCCATTTGACAACATAGAGATTCATTGTGATATTATACAAGGAATTAAGTCTCTTTTCCTAAGTCATATCTCTGGGTTAGGGAGAAGCAATCTCCATCCTTAGACTGCAGATGACATTGGAGCTAATTTGCCTAAGATTTTGAAACTTTGAAAAGTTTATGTGTTCAGTTCAAAAATCTGATGTCTGTTCTTTTATTTAAAAATCTGTTTCCATCTACTTTCTGCTTTGGTCCCTCTACACCAGGGGTGCCAAACTGCCGGCCCGCGGGCCGGATGCGTCACGCCGAAACCGCGCCCACCCCATTGCCAGCAATGGGGGAAAAGTTCCGATATGTCGCGCGATTTCACGTGACGTCACGAGTTTGACATGTCTGCTCTACACGGATGATCTTGAAGGAAATATGCAGCAGCTATTATGGAACAGGAACATAGCCCCAGAAGGCATGAGAAGGAAACTCAAGACTGCCTCACCTTAATTGTGCTTTGTATAGAAGGAAGGGAAGAAGAAACACTGTTAGGCTTTCAGGATTCTGTATTATAGTCTATATTAGGGGTCTGCAAACTTTTGGGCCCCAGGGACCATTTCCGTGGAGAGAGGTTTTTTTCTGTGGACTAGAAGGGGCGTGGTTTTGCATGCTGCCTGCATCCCACGGATGGGGCTTCGCTTGTTTGCGTGGCCCGGTTTCTGGCATTCCGTGGCTCGGTGCCAGTCCATGGACCAGGGATTGGGGACCCCTGGTCTATATCAGGGGTCTCCAAACTTGGCAACTTTAAGACTAGTGGACTTCAACTCCCAGAATTCCTCAGCTAGCTGGCTAAGGAATTCTGGGAGTTGAAGTTCACTAATCTTAAAGTTGCCATGTTTGGAGACCCCCGGTCTATATCAATAAAGCAGAGTTATAGTATTTCTGGTAGTATCTGCTTCCTGATCTGGTTGGCTTTACAGCCCCATTCCACTGCCTTCAATTCCAGACACCACCAACATAGGATACCTGAAGATAAAAGATCTTTGTTCTAAGACAGGAATGCAAAAAGTCTAACATATGGACCACATGAAGTTTTGGTTTTATTTTAAGCTGGGGGGGGGGGAGTGTAGAATGGATGTCTTCAACCCTGCAGTGCTTCAAGACATTCATTTTACCCCTAAAAACCCCTGAAACCTCTTCCAAGCTGGTTCCTTCTCAAGTCAGTTTTCTGAATACAAGGAATGCACCTCCATTGATGGAGCATCCACAACATCTGGAGGCAAGCTGTTCCACTGATTAATTGTTATCTCTGTCAGGAAATTTCTCCTTAGTTCTAGATTGGCTCTCTAAGCCATCCAGAGTCTTTTGGGAATTGGGCAGCCTTAACAAATTCATTTTTTTTTAAATAAATAAATAAAATCACAGAATATGGTCCATTATTTTGGCATCATTGTAGCTAACTGAGAATGCTTCTGTGGGAAGGCCAGACAAAAGTGTTTAGTGGTCCACCAATAGACTACAATCCAGTGCCCTCTAGGTATAAATTAAAAAAAACAAGAACAACAGCATTTGGCCCCTCTGAGCTTTGGAAATACATTGTGCTGTTATGTAACATATCCAAAGACGATAAGTAATAAGTAAGTAAGTAAGTAAGTAAGTAAGTTAGTTAGTTAGTTAGTTAGTTAGTTAGTTAGTTAGTTAAGTTAGTTAGTTAGGTTAGTTGGTTAGTTGGTTAGTTGGTTAGTTGGTTAGTTGGTTAGTTGGTTAGTTGGTTAGTTGGTTAGTTGGTTAGTTGGTTAGTTGGTTAGTTGGTTAGTTGGTTGGTTAGTTAGTTAGGTTAGTTAGTTAGGTTAGTTAGTTAGTTAGTTTGGTTAGTTTGGTTAGTTAGGTTAGTTAGGTTAGTTAGGTTAGTTAGGTTAGTTAGGTTAGTTAGTTAGTTAGTTAGTTAAGTTAGTTAGTTAAGGGTTTGCTCCATGGGAAAAGATCTATAGCAGGCATGTCAAACTCGCAACGTCATGTGACGCCGCACGACGTATCGCGACTTTCCCCCCCATTGCCGGCAATGGGGTGGGCGCGGTTTCGGCATGATACATCCGGTCTGCGGGCCAGGAGTTTGACATGCCTGGTCTATAGGTTTATTATTTATTTAGCATATGGCATTGATACTTAAGGTCTATTGGTGAGTGGTACTCATTGGTATTCCAAAGATCTTGAATTGTAACCTATAATGGTATATATATATATATATATAAGACACCAGCCTGAAGATGACGAATGGGACTTCGTCGAAACGTCGCCAAGACACTTCCAATTTTACGCGGGAGAAAACCCGAATTACCAAAGACCTACATACAAACACCCGTGAAAACCTCAGAAAACAAATATATATATATATATATATATATATATATATATATATATATATATATATATATATATATATATATATATATAATGACTGATGCATAATTAAAAACAGAAGATTAGATATGTTACTAAGTGATTTATGATTGCATGAACTCACATGTCTTAATCTTTCTCTACAGAGATTCTCAGTCATCCAGGTCATGGTTACCCCAAAGGTGCTTTTTCAAAAGGCAACTGGACTTCATTTTTTCCTTGGAGACATTTCGCTTCTCATCCAAGCAGCTTCTTCAGTCAGAATTGAAGAAGCTTCTTGGATGAGAAGCGAAACGTCTTCAAGAACAAATGAAGCCCAGTTGCCTTTTGAAAAAAAACATCTTTGGGTCTTGATCATTTGAGTCACAGGAATTCCATGTATCCTTGGAATCTTTTTCATCATAAAAAGAAGTGGATTGTGCAAATTGTAGTTATCCTTTTTCAGTCATTATTCTTTATCTGTTCTGATGGGAATAATAACATCCCATATTGTTAAGTTGTGTAAATAAATGAAATAAAGGAAGTGAAATATTATGTACACAGACAGTGCGATATCACTAACAAGACTGATAGGTATAAATGCCTGAGTGAACAAATCTTTCTTGCTCAAATGTTCTGTCACACGCAATGAGAAATTAATGTAAGCTCTGAATTATTATTTTTTAAATTAAACCAAACCGGAGGCAAAGGTTTGCTGAGGAAATGAATAATACTGCATCATATCAATATTTTCTTATAAAAATCTGGATGTGGTCTGAATCATTCAGAAGTGAACTAATGAATGTTATAATGCATGTCTAGGTTAGGGGGAAAGGTTATTTTGTGATTGACAGGAAAAATAATCAACAAAGAATAAATATCTGACTAGTGATCAAACCAAATGCAGTTTTCTTTGTGGGGTCCTTGGTGCTCTCTGAACTTGGTTATTTTCTTACAGAAGTTTTATTATCCAAACTAGGTAACATCATTAGTGCTAGTCCTGATAATGTTACTTAGTTTGGGTAATGAGACATCTGCAAGAAAGCAACCAAGCTCAGAGAGCACCAAGGACCCCTCATTTCAACCCTGAGATACAAATATTCACTTTTATTGGTTATTTTTCTTTTAAAGACATGACTGCCTAAACCAAACCATGTGAGTAACATCTCCTTCCCCCCAAAATTGTGAGGACTTCCACAAAAACCCTAACTCCAAGCCTGAGAAATCAGGTGATTTTTGTGTGTTTCAGCCATTTTAAAGTCCAATGTTTAATTTTTATTAGAACTGTTGTAAATACCATTTCGGCCTGCAGTCTTACTGCCAGCCCTTTAACTTATAGAATTGTCCTCTAACTCCTAACCCAACTTTATAACTCTCAATTGCTACCTATATGCAATGTTTCCCCTATACAGTATATTAAACTGCATGGTGGCCTTGTGGAAGGCTATTACTAGTAGTGTGCCCTTTTAAATAACAGAGATAGCCATCCATCTTCATAACAGACAAGCCTTAGTGCAATCCACTAAGGTCATTATCCATATACAAACAAGTGGATAAATATCATTTGGAATTCATTGGCAGTATGAGTGATGACATGAGGATACCGAGTGAACAGCAAAGGGAACAGCAAGTCACATTCTCACCACCCTGTATATATTGGATGTATGACTGCACCTTGTAGCAGGACACCTAAAATGCCAATTTAAGTGGGTTAGTCTAAAGTATGGCAAGCTAACATGCTTAAATGGTCAGGTTAGGTGATATCCTATTACTGTCTGAACATACTTTGTGCAATGTTCAACTGACCCTATCTGAGATGTTATGTAGTTCTTTGGAACCCTCAAAGTAAGACACCAAGATGACCACGTTGCCTTGTATACATGACAATAAACTCTAGCTCTCCAAACACCCTTTCCCACATTCTTTAGCTAGCTAACAAGAGAGAGCTCATAGTTTCACACAGATTGATACATACTACTGGGGAGACAGAAAAACAGCCATACAGTATATATGGAGAAGATCCATCTCCTGCAATTTACTACAATCAAGTTTATGCTCCAGGGTTAAAATCCTCCCACCTTTCTGAGCCAACCCCCTCAAAGTCATGGGGGAACAGCTGCAATTTGCATAATTATTTTGTGTCACCCAAGAGTTATTGTTTCTTACCTTGCCAGGTTCAGCCTTCACATCAGCATACACTTCCAAGAGCAACAAGTAGATACTTTCCTTTAAAGTCAAAGCACTGTAGTTGAGTAGTTCATCATAGTCTTCTCATCAAATCTTGTGTATTTACAGAGATGGGCAGTGATGGGCTGGAACCTAGATGAAAGTATCTATGGGAAGGGTAGTCAAATAAATGGGAGACACTTTCTTGCCTCAAATCAAAGGATTTCTTCAGCTATTCCTGGTTATGCAGGTGGGAGTGCTTGTTTGGTTCTCAAGTGCTTCCACTGAATTCTATGGATGAGATTATGAGTGGCATTGCATCTGCTTGGGTTCTTCATCAAAAGAGATGTCAGGAGAAGTAAATGAAGTAAATGAGGATCCAGGGGCACTTATTTAATCTAGAACTCAGATCAGGGAGTGGAAATTGAAGCAGAAGCAATTCCAGTGACCTCTCCAGGTTTTGGAACTCTAATCTCTGATCCACTGTCTCTGAACCCTGATGCTAAGTAAATAAAGTTTTGAATAGCAAAGGAACACCAGAGAGGGTAGCACATCTTAGCCTAGAATGGGATGGTTCCTGGGAGTTTTCTAAGGCTGTGTTGGAAGTCATAATTAACGCTGGAACAATGTTAGTTCAGATCACATTTCACATTTTAATTCCCATTAGAACTCTGAAATAGTTAATGTTTCTCCTTGATATTCAACTGGGCACCATAGAACATAGAATAATTAGGGTTTCCTGCCTGAGCAGGGGGTTGGACTCGATGACCTCCAAGGTCCCTTCCAACTTTATTATTATTATTATTATTATTGGGTTGGAAGGGACCTTGCAAGTCTTCTAGTCCAACCCCCTGTTCAAGCAGGAGACCCTGTATCATTCTGGACAAATGGTTGTCAAGTCTCTTCTTGCAAATTCAGAACCTGCCTGAATTTCTTCCAAATACTATCTTGTTCCCTGAAACATAAGCAAAGTTTCAGCCCTCTTTGTTTATATTATGGTTCTTTTGCCTTTGAGATCATCATCAGATTGTTGTTTACTGTTTGTCAGAATTGGTAGTTCCTTGATTGGGATAACAGTTTGTGACAACCCCTGAGATATTGGAACACGGCTATCATGTCACCCCTGGTCCTTCTTTCCATTAAACTAGACATACCCAATTCCAGCAACCGTTCCTTATATGTTTTAGCCTCCAGTCTCCTGATCATTTTTGTTGCTCTTCTCAGCACTCTTTCTAGAATCTCAACATCTTTTTTACATTGTGGTGACCAAAACTGGATGCAGTATTCCAAGTGTGGCCTTACCATGGCATTGTAAAGTGGAATTGGGTATGTCTAGTTTAATGAAAAGAAGAATTAGGGCTGATATAATAATAGTGTTCCAATATCTAAGGGGCTACCACAAAGAAGAGGGGGTCAACTAATTCTCAAAAGGACCTGAAGGCAGGACAAGAAGCAATGGATAGACACTAATCAAGCAGAGATACAACCTACAACTATGGAAAAATTTCCTGACAGAACAATTAATCAGTGGAACGGCTTGCCTTCAGAAGTCAAGGATGCTTCAACACTGGAGGTTTTTAAGAAGAGATTGGACAATCATTATATAGAGTCCCCTGTTTGAGCAGGAGGCTGGACTAGAAGACCTCCCTTCCTTGGAGGTCTGTTATTCTGTTAAATTCAATCCTGATCTACAAATATTCTCTTCTATTGGCAACAAAGAGCACTTTTGAGTCTTTATTCCATTCAGCTCAAAGGGAGTAGGGACTCAGAACATCCATGCACAGGAAGAATATAAGACTGAGGACAGTCCTGATTATATACAAGGCTCAAAATTTGAAAATTAGAGGTCAATGTGTTGGCCCAAATAATGTTTTCCACACATAATTCATTCTTCTTTCTGGAGATGAATTAATTTTGCATGCGTTCATTAATCTGCCCCATTCCATTTCTCTGTTAATCTATTAATAATATTTGGACAGAATCCAGGTATTCATTTCTGCTGGCAGAACATCAGAACAAAGAATGAGGAAGTCCCTTTTACCCACTTAGATCCTTTAGTGTCTTTTAAAGGAGAAAGGGACTTTCTTATGGACTATTGCTCCATCTACATGTAAGAGGTCTCCCTTTGAATTATAATGAAGGGATTAGATGAATCGTGTTCACTAAAAATAGTCAAACACCTACTTCAAAAATGCTGCCAAAAAGTATTTCAGTACTTCAGTTTTTCTCACTTCCTCCCAGTGACAGGACTATTGCTTTCAATGGACAAGAACAATGAAGAAAGGAATTATATTGCTGGAGCCTGTAGTAAGAAGTAACCATATATATAAAAGAAGTATTCATGCAAACAGTCTAACCCCAGATCTTAAAAGAGTCTCCTTAACCACCTTGGAAACCTAATCCAAATATACGCAAGACCCTGCTTGCTTTTCAGGATGGAGAAAATGAGAAAAGAATGGGAGGAGTACATTAACTCAGGGGTCCCCAACCCCTGGTCCGTGGACTGGTACCGGTCTGTGGCATGCCAGCAACCAGTCTTGCATTTTAAAGAATGCAAGCCAAATATTTGTATTGGGAGAACTAACTGCATAAAAAAACATACTGTGTGTATCAATGAGAAATCTACTCTGCCCAAGAGTCAGACTTGCAGAAACTCATATATAGGGGAAAACGAGAGTGTCACAAAAAATGCAGAGACAAAATGTGTCTGATTGTCTGCACGGGGCCTTATTTAAACCAAACAAAAACCAGCACCACCACACAAATTGAAGCTACTGATGTGGAAATGGGATCAAAAGAACGCAAGCCTGGAAAAATGAGAAACTGAGTGAAAATGAAATGGATATATGTATCTATCCTTGCTGTAATCCACAAACATTTGCAGAATTGACCAGAAAGAGGTTTGCAGCAAAACACACAATACTACTGAGCTGTGAAGATGGGGGGGGGGGGGGAGAGAGGGAGGGAGGGAAGTTTTCCCATGTGCACACATGCATGCATTTTCATCTTGGTGTACAGCTGTCCTGATTGCTTAGATCCTTTTGTTTGGTGAAAGCAATTTCTGTTACAATAGACTTTTAAGCTTGTAAATGGTATAGCAATTTCTCTCCTTTCACTCTCCCAGTGTGGTGTTTGTTTGTTTGTTTGTTTCTCTCTCTCTCTCTCTCTCATTCTAGATTAAATATATGCAAATGTTTCTGTCATTTTATACACAACCTGTTACTTTCAAGAACCTGGGTGAGCTTTGTTTACAGGTTCTCCAGTGGCTCAGGACAATTATCTCCTCATTACTGTGCTGATGGGTACTGTGTAAACACCTCCCACAAATCAATAGATTAAATTTATCTTGCACAGGAATCTCAAGCTAACCATATCTCCCAGCTGCCAGAGGTGCAGCTAAAATCAAGTTTCACCATTGTAATTCACTGATAAAGTCTTCCAAATCCAGGTTTAAACTATGTTCGTTTAACTGATCGCACATAATCCAGGAGTTTCCAAAGCAGAGGGGCAGCGGGGAATCCTCCTTCATTTGCATTTTAATAATGGCTGTCAGTGGATCTGAAAAGTATCCTCAGAGTACAATCATCGGCCCCACAGAAAATTTTCAGATTGTCAACCGTGCTTATTGTAGCATCAATAAACACCTTTGTGCACGGCTTTGATTACATCCCAAAGGGCCACATCTGTTTCCAGATGCCAAACATCTAATAATGGAACTAAGAGAAACCAATCAAGAATTTACAACTGAGAACAGCAATGCATCTGTAGAGGATATGAGATATGCAACATTATGATTATTTATTATAATCATATGCATCCATTTTCTCTTCCATCCTCCTGATTGGGCAGACAATTCAGTGGAATACAATTATTCTGACTCTTTTCATGTCTAAAGAAAAAGTGAATATTTGAACTTTCCTCCCAGGGCCAGAAGTATATAAATTCCAAAATGTGTGCAGATAGTCCTTGACTTATGACCACAATTGGGCCCAAAATTTTGTTGCTAAACTAGACCATTGTTAAATGAATTTTGCACCATTTTATGACTTGTCTTGCCACGGTTGTTTAATGAATCACTACAGATGTCCTAAAGATGCTTTTTCATGAGGCAACTGGGCTTGTACAAAGAAGAAAACAATAAACAAAGCAACGTAGCCATTCCATGTGTTGCAGGAATATCTGAAAAGCTCAGGAGGATCTTCAGCCAACACAAGATACGTGCACCATTTAAACCCAAGAACACACTAAGGCAGAAGCTTGTCCACCCCAAGGATAAAACACCCAGACACAAACTGAACAACGTGGTATATGCAGTACAATGCAGTGAACCATGTGCAGATCTGTACATTGGGGAAACAAAACAACCACTTCATAAACGTATGGTGCAACATAGGAGTACAAACCCATCAGGACAAGATTCAGCAGTCCATCTGCATTTAAAAGACAAAGGCCGCTCTTTTGAAGACAGCAAAGTCCATATTTTGGACACAGAGGACCGCTGGTTTGAAAGAGGGATCAAAGAGACCATCTATGTCAAAATTGAACAGCCCTCTCTCAGCAGAGGAGGAAAGATACAACATCATCTATCTCCAGTCTACAATACAGTCCTTTCAGCAGTTCCAAAAAGGCTCCACGCCCATTTGCACTACTCAGGTGACCCTGAAGACACAGATAACCCTCCAGGTGGCCTCAGTGACTCTCTAAAACATGGGTGTCAAACTCGCCGCATCACGTGACGTGTTGTGACGTATCACGACTTATTTTGCATTGGCAGAGCTGGGGGGGGGTGCGGCCTCCGTATGATGCAACTGGCCCGCAGGCTGGCAGTTTGACACCCCTGCTCTAAAAGAATGCAAATGACCAGCTGTCTGCAAGGAGTATAAATCCTTCCATTCCCCACCATCCAGTCAGAGCTGAAGAAGCTTCTTGGATGAGAAGTGAAACATTTTCAAAGAAAAAACAAGGAAGTCCAGTTGCCTTGTGAAAAAGCATCTTTGGGACAACTATGACCTGGATGACTGAGAATCTCCATATAGACAATCACTACAGATGTTAAGTTAGTTAGATGGTTGTTGAGTGAATCTGGCTTCCCCGTTGACTGCTTGTCAGAAAGTTGCAAAAGGAGATCACGTGGCCCCAGGACACTGCAACCGTCATAAATATGAGTCAGTTGCCAAGCATTGGAATTTTGATCACGTGACCATGGGGATGCTGCAACGGTCATAAGTGTAAAAAAAGATCATAAGTCACTTTTTTCAATGCCGTTCTAATTTCAAACGGTCACTAAATGAATGGTTGTAAATCGAGGACTACCTTATGAGGATCCACAAGTTGAGCTGAATCTCAGAAATAGTTCCCCTTCTAGAAGCTACTCAAGTTTTGACTTTTGCAATCCCTCCTTTGAAAACTTCTTTCAGTAACTCCATGCGGCAAGGCAACAGAAGAGTGTGTGTGTGTGTGGGGGGATTACACAGCATAAGTAGACAATGTATGGCATTTCTTCATCCTGCCTTTATCTCCTAAACATGTATTATTATGATCAATCGTGCGGCTTCCTTTTCCCAAGCTGCATCTCTTCAGTTGCAGCAAGGTTGGACAGTCTGCAGCTCCAAGGCCACGTCTGGTCTTCCCCCTTTCTGAGGCCGTGAGGAACCTCTCTGACTAGGGCTACTGAAAACTGACAGGATCATTGCCTATATTTTTGTGGGTGGAAAGAAATGAAAATTGTGCCCTAAAATAGGCAAATCTTCAAGCAACCAGCAAAACCACCATAACTCTTTTCACCTAGGGCAGGGGTTCCCAACCCCCGGTCCATGGATCAGTACCGGGCCGCGGCATGCCAGCAACCGGTCAGCACAAACAAGCAAAGCCCCATCCGCAAGATGCAGGCAGCACACAAAACCACACACTCTCTGGTCCGTGGAAAAACCTTTCTCCACGTAACCGGTCTCTGGTGCCCAAAAGGCTGGGGACCTCTGACCTAGGGTATATGCTCAGCCTCTCTCCAAAAGTTAACTCTGCTTTTAGACACAGAACTGTGAGTTTGAGGAGTGCAGGGATGGTGCACACATATTGGTTTGAATCCAAGCATGGTTTTCCATGCAATCCGGAATCTTTTTTTTTTTTTTTTTATAACATGGCAACCTATGGAGATGTTGTTTGGTAGCTTGCTTCCAAGTGCAATTCAAGTCCTGGTTTGGACCCATGAAGACCTTCATGCCATGGGACTGGGTTATCTGAGGAACCACCTATCCTCACTTACATCAGCCCACTCCATTAGATCTGGCAAAGAAGGCCTGCTGTGAATACCATCTCCCAGGGACCTAAATTTAACAGAATAACGGAATAACGGAGTTGGAAGCACGTTGGAGGTCTTATAATCCAACTCCTTGCTCAAGCAGGAGACACTATACCATTTCAGACAAATAGCTGTCTTTAAGTCTCTTCTTAAATGCCTCCAGTGATGGAGCACCCACGACCTCTGAAGGCAAGCCTTCAGAAAAGAACTGATTTATTTTTCTCACTGTCAGGAAATTTCTCCTTAGTTGTAGGTTGACAGGTCCCAGGAGATCTGCCATCTCTGCTATGGCAGGCACCTTATGGAAAATACCCCCCAAATTAGATTAGCTCCATCATTTTTGATATTCTGGAAGACCCTCAAGATCTGATTATGGTATCTGGCCTGGGTTTCTTAGGGAATCAGATACATATTTAGATGGCTCCATGGCTGAGCTGGCTATGGTGTCCTTGGTGCCCTCTGAGCTTGGTGGTTTTCTTGCAGACATTTCATTACCAAACGAGGTAACATCATTAAGGCTACAAGGAAAAGGAGTTTGCTCTTATTTTTATATATTAATATATGAAAATAATAACAAGAGCAAATCCCATTCCAAGGACCCCATGGTTCCGATAGATGAAATTCTTCAAAGAACTTCGAGGCATTGTTTACCTTAAAGAATCTTTATTCGAGTAGCATGGCATCGGCACATACATAGGCAAAGCCAAAATCTGAATTCCCCTCCCTTGAGCACATAGTATCAAAGCACAATTCCCTCCTCTAATTAACAGTCATAAATCACATTATCCAATTAGTTTGAAATGCAGGCTTTCCCTCCAGTTCTTCAACCCGCCATTTCTTATCATCTCTTATTTCAAAAAACCTTGGTTCACACACTAGTTACAATACTGTTATGTCTAACTAAACTCCCATGCACATTCCTCCCCCCTCCCCAGTATCATCTAATTCTAAGAGTAAAACATAAGAAGGAAAATGGCTGCATCTCCATAGGTTGTCAAAGCAAGAACATCCGATGTTAGCAGCGTTGACACCCTGAGCTACAAATATTCTCTTCTTTTGAACTGGCTATTATTATTCCCTTTTTGCCTAGTATTTGGACCTCTGTTTTAATAATATTTATTGTTAAGGTAATATTTACATTGTTTATAACTGTGTTGTTTAATCTGTAGTTTACCTGTTTGCTGGGCATCATTCAGGCTCACCTTCAGTGAGAATGTCAGCTATGTAAATTTGATAAATAACTATAGAGTGGGAGTCTCCTCTCTAGAACTCCACCTGAATGTGTAGGAAGTTACAAGGTGTAGGAGACAAAGTTGAAAGTGTGTTTACCCATTTACCAATCCTCCAGGTGTAGCAGCATACCTAGAAACCGCTTTTATATTGATGATGCATTTCAGCACTAAGCTCAAGAGAGTATTTTGCCTTAAAGGTGCTTTGAAACCAGCAGGAAACAAATGGTTCTTATTACATCCTGACAAGCAGCAACAATAAAATTACCACCCAAACTGATTTCTTTCTTATTGTAGAATAAGATCCTGCCTTGAAAGGGTAAGGATATGGATGCTGCTCTCAGTAAAACAGGTACAGAAGAGGCTATGTATATGAGAAAATCACCCACATCTTCGCTCATTGATCAGCAGTTATTTTTTTCCTAGCACACAGTGAAACAGCGAACGACGATAACACAACAAAAACTTAATTACAGTTTTTTTAAAATTGGCGATGGCAAGTGGGGTCTTCAAAGAACAGTTCCTCTTTATGTCAGTTAAGAAGAATTTTTTACTCTTACTTGTGGAGTTCTTGGTACTCTCTGAAATTGATTGCTTGTAGATGTTTCCTTACCCTAGTAGAGGGGTAGGCAACCTTGGCTCTTTTATGACTCGTGGACTTCAACTCCCAGAATTCCTGAGCCAGCCATGCTGAGGGGAAAGGGAGAGGTTTCCAAGCTGAGCCATGCTGGCTCAGGAATTCTGGGAGTTGAAGTCCACGAGTCATAAAAGAGTCAAGGTGGCCTACCCCTGCCCTAGTAGGTAGTAGTGTGGAGTGAGTATGGAATTTTGTCACTGTTTATACCAGTCCCCAACCCTCAGTCCATGGACCGGTACCAGACCACGGCCAGTTAGGAACCGGGCTGCATAGCTGGGGGCATGTGGTGAGTCTGCAGGGGTCTGGGCAGGGGCAGGAGAGTGGCAGCAGGGCAGAAGCCGGCTTGCTCAGTGCAAAGGTTCTCCAGCGGCTGCGCTTGCAACTGGCTTGCAACATCTGAGCTCAATGTCCTTCCTCCTCTTCCTCCTCCTGCCTTCTTGTGCTCTCTCTTCTTCTGCCTCCTCCTCCTGCTTCCTCTTCCTCCTGCTACTTTTTCCTTCCTCCTCCACCTCTTCTTCCTCACTTTCCTCCTCTCCCCCTCCTGGCACCCCAGCTGGGCTCATGCTCCCTTCGCGCAAGTCTCCAAGTTTGCAAAGCAAGCGTACGCCAGCCCAGCTTGCAACCAGGGGCTTCCCCAAAACCTTGTTGGAAGGGGACCCCCCCCCAAGGTATGTGTTTGTGAGGGTGCTTTCTCAGGGTGCAAATAGAGGCAAGGAGAAGCTACCTTTCACTTTAAGCATGTTTTGGCAATTTCCCGCCTGCTTTAATTTGGTGCGTGTGTGCACGCTCCTACCCGGCTTGCAATGGGGGAGGGGGAGGGGAGAAACTACATTTCCCCTTAAGCACTGTGTCTCCAAGGGAATCCCTCTCTCATCTGCACCTTTTCTAAGGCTGATGGGTTTGTGCAGTGCCGAGTTGGTTCTCTCTCTCTCTCTCTCTCTCTCTCTCTCTCTCTCTCTCTCTCTCTCTCTCTCTCTCTCTCTCTTGAATGGTTTTCTCAGCACTTCCTCAATGTGCTGGGTCTTTGGGTTTTTTTGCTGGAAGGCTGAGTTTAGGATTGTCTCTTTTCCTTCCCCCTTTCTTAGAAGCAGAAAGTCACTGGTCTAATCTAATACAATGTAATAATAATAGAAATAAAGTGCATTATTTATTTGTTTGTTTGTTTATTTAGAAAACTTAGAATAAATATAATGAATCATCCTGAAACCTCCCCCCCTTCCCCCCTCCCCCGGTCCATGGGAAAATAGTCTTCCATGAAACCGGTCCCTGATGCCAAAAAGTTAGGGGACCTCTGGTTTACACACAGTAGCTTTCCCTGCCAGACTTGGCGGGGTGTGGTTTACTCCTTTTAATAACTTCATTTCTCTATAAAACATAAGGAATCTATAAAATCCACTAGAGGCAATATATTTAAGATTTAGCATATTTTATGGTAGGAATGTTAAACTCTGAACAAATTCACTATCATGTTGATGGTGGAGAAGACTCCTGAGAATATCATAGACAGCCCAGAAAACAACCTTAATGTTCATTGAACAAATCATCCCAGAGTTTTTACTTGAGGCACAAATGACCAGACTCAAATTATCCTACTTTGGGCTCATGATGGGAAGACCCAGCTCTTTCTGGGAAAGATTAAGAAATACTGTTCTAGTCCAAGTCCCTGCCAGGGCTGGAAATCTTATATCGTCCCAGAGAAATGATCGTTTAACCTTTATTTGAAAGCCTCAGATGATGGATTCCTCATGATTCTTCTGGAGACTGATTGTTTCTTGATTGGAAATTCCTTTTTATTTCAAATTTGGATCTCTCTCCATAAAGCTTAGCCCACTGGTTCTTGAAAGCTCTTGAAAATAAATCCATATCTTCCTCCCTGTGACAACCTTTCAAGTATTGAGAGACTGCTATCATATTTCCCCTTAGCCTTCTCCTCTTTAGGCATAGCACAAGGACTTATTATAGGTATGGAGTATCAGTGTGGTGTAGGGTTAAAGTGCTGAACTAGAAACCAGGAGACTATGAGTTCTAATTCTCCCTTAGACATGAAAGTCAGCTAGAGCAGGGGTCCCCAACCCCTGGTCTGTGGACCAGTACCGGGCCACGGCATGCCAGCAACCGGACCACACAAACAAGCAAAGCCCCATCCAAGGGATGCAGGCAGCACACAAAACCACGCAACCTCCGGTCAGCGGAAAAATCTCTCTCCACAGAACCGGTTCCTGGTGCCCAAAAGGTTGGGGACCTCTGAGCTAGAGGACTTTGACCCTGTCAATCCATCTCATAGTATTGTTGTTAGGGAGAAAATAGGAAGTGGAAGCACTTTGTATTTTGCCTTGCATTGTACAAAATAAAGGTGGGTTACACATCTATTAATCAATACATAGACCAACAAACAGATTCTAAGTAAAATTATAGTACCAATAAAGGAGAATATTTGTAGCTCAGGGTTGAAATGAGGGGTCAAGGAACCACCAAAGCAGCTAACAGTAAATGGCCCTCCAAGACCACTCCCACCAACACTGGAATATAAATTGAAAGCAAGCCCCATTCCTTACTAGCATAAATGATATTATGTAGTTGGGTAATGAAACGTCTGCAAGAAAACAACTAAGCTCAGAGACCACCAAGGACCCTTAAAATGACAGTTTCTAAATCAGTGTTTTCCAACCTTGAAAACTTCAAGGTGCATGGATTTCAACTCCCAGAATTCTCCAGCCAATTTGCTAACTGGGGAATTCCGGGAATTGAAGTCTACATGTTGTAAAATTGCTAAGGTTGAAAAACACTGTTCTGAATAGTATTATATAGGCTAAACATACTTGTGCTTCATTGAGTGTAGCCCACAAACCTCACTATCATTGTGCTATTTTCTTTTCTGTAATATAGAAAGATTGGGAGTCTATAGATCAGTAATCAACCTTCTCCCTAGTTGCAATTTTCCAAAAATAATGGGGTCTCATAAGCCAGTCTTTAGTTATGATGGTTAAAGGTTCTTGTCAATAGCTTTACCCTGGGGCTGTGTTTCTTTCTACAGTACCTCAAGTTGTTGGTTTTTTCCCTTTTTTTCCTTTCTAAATTTTACCCAACAGCTTTTAAATGAAAAGGCCACTTTCATTTTTCTTTGTTTATAAAGTCAATCATTTTGTGCCTTTCAGCAATTATTGAGTAATTAAAGACCTCTGCACAGAGGGAGGAAGCATTAGGTCCATGTGTATGAGGTTTAACATCACTTCATTATATTTGCAAAATGTTGTCTATGAAAAGGAACAAAGCAGGCCTGAGAATTGTTCATCCGGGCTAGCAAGAGATGGATAATTTCAGAGTTGTTTCAGATTCATAGCCATTTATTCCACCACTATTTCACGTTTTCCAGTTTTATAAACCTTTTTCACTAACATATTCTAATATATTCTTTCTAAGGTGGCAAGGAGCCTTCTTGCTTAAGGTACAGGTTTTATATCCAATTTCATTATTGTGTGCATCTGAACATCACTGCCATGGTCACTATTGTACAATTGGGAAACAGATGTTGGGAAACAGATATTGTAGAATTGGGAAACAAGATATAGAAAGAACTTGACAGATTTGAACATTGGTCCATACCTAAGAAAATGAAATTTGATTTAGAGAAAAATAAGGTTTTACGTTGAGGCAAGAAAAACCAAATGCACAATTATAGAATGGGTGGTACCGGCTCAACAGTAGTAAATGCAAGAGAGATCTTGGTATTTTAGTGCAGGGCTTTTCAACCTTTTCACCGATTGTACCACTTTTAGGATATCGCAATATTCGAGTACCACCTAGCAAGGTGTGAAAAACTTGATGACCAAAAAAAAAAACCTGTTCAAAGTTGCAATTGCACTGAAATGACTTATGACCATTTTCACACTTATGACCATTGCAGCATGCCCAGGGTCATGTGATTTATATTTGGATACTTGGCAACTGATTCATATTTATGATGGTCACAGTGTCCCAGGGTCATGTGATTCCCTTTTGCAACCTTTTGACAAGTAAAGTCAATGGCAGGGCTGCTGGTGGCCAAGTGCTAAGGCAGGACTTCCCTCCCTCCCTCCTTCTTTCTCATGCCCACCTCCTTCTGAAGGAAGAATTTGAACCCCCCATATTTTTTCTCTTCCATATATTCATCAAACAAGGAAAAGCCTCCAGAAACAGAAAAGACAAACTGCTGAGTGAACTAGCTTAAAAAGGCACATTTCCCTTTAAGAATTAGCTACTGGCTAGAAAGGAAAGTAAGGAAGAAAAAAAAATGTAGTAAGTATTGGCTGCCAGCTAAGGCAGCCTCCCCAAATGGCTCCATTCATAAGTAAAGGAATCTACAGGCAAAATCCATTCAGGAGAAAAATACTTCAAAATCCCTTGTAGCAAAACTTACAACTAACAATAGCAGAGCAATAGAAGCTAACACGAGACATCAGCCATCAGCCAAATAGAAATTGCCAAACACTCCTTAAGAACACAAAGCCCACATCGCACAAATCCCAGAACTTCAAACTCACAAAAGCACATAAGAATCCTTCCACTCTCCATCTCCCTCCCTCCCTCCTTCTCTCCTCTGTGCCTCTGCAGCTCCAGAGGACTCTGTCACTGTAAGTCCTTGCCTGTGCTGGCTCTTTCCCTCCCCCACTACACTTGGCTAGGCAGGGCTGCATACCACCTGCCACTCGTTAATGTACCACAAGTGGTACGCGTACCACAGGTTGAAAAGCCCTGTTCTAGTGCGGCTTTGAGGAGAGGAATCAGCTAGAGGTCCACCAAAGAAAAAAGGAGGAGGGGGGAGAGAGGAGAGGATATAAAAGGAGGAGGTTTTGGCAGAAAAGGGAGAGGGAAAAAAAAGGGGGGGGAAAGTGCAGCCTTGAGGAGAGGAATCAGCTGGAAGTGCACCTAAGAGAAAAGGAGGGGGGAGAGAGGGGAGGATATAAAAGGAGGTGGTTTGGGCAGAAGAGGTAAAAAAAAAAAGACAACAGGGAAAGAGAAGGGGATGGAGAAGAAGCTGTGGAAGGAGAGCCCAGAAGGCAGGGAGGAAATGGAGATAGGGGAGAAGAAACTGTGAAAGGAGAGCCCAGCAGGCAGGGAGGAAGAAGAGACAGGAGAGAAGAAGCTGTGGAAGGAGGGAGAATCATAGAATCCTAGAGCTGGAAGGGACCTCGGTGGTCTTCTAATCCAACCCCCTCTGCTCAAGGCAGGAATCCTATACCATCCCAGCCGATGGTTGTCCAGTCTATCTTTGAAAAAAGGGGCAATTTTGAAGAGTAGCATAAAAGTCCCTAGACATTGTTTGGAAGGCGACTGAGGAGCAATAGAGGTTGACATTGTCCATTTTTTGCTTCCAGAAGGACCTAACTATGAAACTAGAAGAAAATCCATATCTGCATACAATCTGCATGTCGGTACCAGGTTTTCATTCCACAGCCTGGCCATTCATTTTATGTCTTAAGCACTTCTCTGCCAGAACGATTGGTTTATTTCTGTGAATTGGAAATTGTGTGTTTAAATTACTTTATTATTTATTTTACTGGGGTTTATTGTTTACTCTCGCTTTTATAGACTGCAATCTGCCTTGAGATTCTCCTGGATAGTGATAGGACCATAAATATTTAAAGGAAGGAAGGAAGGAAGGAAGGAAGGAAGGAAGCAAAACAACAACAACAACAGAAAAGATTCAGAGAAATCTGCAATTCAACAGATAAATATACTCCAGCCCATTTAGAAGTTACTAGTTAACTCTTTTGACCTTCACAAATGAATAATTTAGAAAAGTTGCAAATTTGGGGGTTTATTAAATGCCTTCATCAGGCTCTGTAGTTAGAAAAAAAAGGGATGGTGAAGGAAGTGGCTGATTTTATTGCCAATGTACCAGTATAGGGAACAATCAAACATTTTTGTATGGGACTTTGTGTCTCCCTCCTGCAGAAGTGTTGCAGCATTTTTCCATGCTATAGTCCCCAATCAAGCCAATTTTTTTCTGGCCCATCTCACTACAAACAGATTTGGCACCTGTTATACTACTGAGGAACAAATGATGATAAACTAAGCAGTTTTGGGTTCATTATCAACAAAAACTTAAAGGAAAGAATCCTCCAATTCAGCAGCCTTTTATATTAAGTAATTTACCAAACTGTCATATTGTCTGAATGCTACATATTTGCACTGATACAGGTGTGCGCACCAACCAGAAGTCACAGATATGAAGAAAAAGAAGTCTGTGAACAATTATTAATCAATTGAAAAATCAATACTTCAGAATTGTTATAGGTGATATTAATGCAAGAAGGAAGAATAGGAGGAGTGTCACAGCATTTTTCCATGCTATAGTCCCCAACCAAGCCAATTTTCCTCTGGCCCATCACACTAAAAACCAGTGCTATCCACAGGGTGGACAAAAAAAAGTCAAGAGTGCCTAAAATAGTCCATAAACACCTCTGCTAAAAACTCAAAATGCAGAGCTTCCATTTTGCACTTTGGACCACTTGACTTTCATTGGGCTGGGCAATGTGGAAGTGGGGAGTGGTCAACTTTCTACTGGTGGGAATTTTCAGGACTATTAGATAGACCAAATGAGAGTATCAACCCCTTGGGAGGACCAGAGCTATAGTTTATGGAAATGGGATCTATTACCTGAATCTTGTAAGTCAGATTACGATGTACTTCCCATCACTGCTTCTTAGATACCCTATAAATCATGGAGGTATATCCTTGAGTCACTTCTGAATGTTATCATATTTCCCAGGGCTTAAAAAAATGTTTTGGTCCTCTTTTCCTAGGTGATGGCTCTTGCCTATTTCTGTCAAGGTAACCTCTCATATTTTCTATCCCAACTCAGGTTGGGCTACTAGGCTTTTCCCAATGCAAATGGCTATTTTGTTTTCTTTGCCACAAGCAACAAGACAAGGAAAGGGAAGAGGATGAGATGACAGCTGTGGAAAGATGTCTACTTCTTCATTGGTCAGGTGTATGTGCAGTGGTGGGATTCAAATATGTGAACAACCGGTTCTCTGTGTGGATGCCACTTCCAGAAGTCCATTCTGGACCTGGGCAACAAAAAATTAGCTACCGGTTCTGCCGAACTGGTGCAAATTGGCTGAATCCCACCACGGTGTGTGTGTGTGTGTGTGTGTGTGTGTGTGTGTGTGTGTGTAGGCTGAGGTCAGTTGTTCCTGTCACAGCCATGAGATATGTTCAGGTGCAGTTTGGCTGTCTCATCTTTACTTTGGCTTGTGATGCCTTCATGTGGTTCAGTTATCACTGAGGTGCTTAATAAGGATTTTGATTAGTAGTCTATAAGCATAGGGAAATATCATTTTAAACCCTCATCTTTATAAATAGAAAATCCAGCTGCCAAATCCATTCTCTATGATCCAAAGTGAGGGTAGATTATACCTACTCACTTTAAAAAACAACCAGTCCACAGTTCTCTCCTGTTTCTAGATATTAATTTATGGATGAAAAACAATCAGCTTGGGCAACTGAGAACCCACTATATTTACGCTATATATGACCAAGTGTCATAGCCCCATCGGATCCCAGTTTAGAGGAGGAGAAGTTTGAACAGGGACTGTCCAACAAGTATGGCACGTCTCTTCTGGAATGTTTGGAGAGTCCAGGGGCTGAGGATGATGCTGTCCCAGGCCTCTGCAGCCTTTAGGGAGGTGGTTGACCAGACGGAGATCTGCCTGCCCTCACAAATGAAGGGGAGGATCGGGTGCAGACAGGCAGTGGTAATGAGAGGCAAAAGATCCCCTCTGATGAGGAACAGCTGCCTCCCCCAGCCGATCCGAGGGCAGGGAGAGTGGAGCAGAGGGAAGCTCAGACCAGGTCTGTGAGGCTGCTGGTGAGAAGGCTGTCCTGCCCCTCCTCACAAGAAACACCTGGCTTGAGCTGATTTAATCAGAGGCCATTGGGAACAATTGTTTGCTTTGGCACACACTTCCCTGGCCTTTGTAAACTCTGCTTCTTTGACCTCATATCGTGTTTCTGCCCTGTGGGCTTGAACCTTGTTTGTGGACTACAGACCTTGCCTTGCAGACTTAGTTTGGATTTAGTTTGTGGGACTGTGTTGCCCTGACTGTGAAAAGTTTGTATGGGAAAGTGAAAATGGGAAAGCACTGTGCCTTTGGGAAAGTTTGGGGTGGAGCTTTACCTGCTGTTGTAAAACCATTTGTTGTGGGATAGCAGAACAATAAAGGACTTTATTGAAGCCTGCAACTGCCTATGCAACCTGGGTCATAACACAATGTCTTTATGCTTCAAGCAAAGCTGACTGCTTGAAAGGTCACTTTTCTTAAGATTTCTATTTATGTAGTCCTTGTATTCATATTTGAGTTTCGGGGTGGATAACCCTGAGCTCCAAGCTGCTTCAATTACATTATCATATATATTAATATATGCTGGAGTGTCAAGGATAGTACCAGCTGGTTCAGAGGAACCCCAAGGTCTGGATATGTGCACATAGTGAGAAAATTCTCCAGAATCTAATTGCCTTATGAGCATATTCACTATCCACAGAGACTGGGTCAAAATTCAATATTTGAATTTTGTACTGGATTCGAACACAATATTCTGAACGGGAGAAATCCATACTACTTATTGCTGCTACCATAATGATTTCTGTTCTTACTGCTATTGCTAATGAAGTGTCTGATGTTTTGCTAATTATCATTAATTACCTCCTTAAGTGAAATTGAATAATTACATGTATGTGCTTGATGTTATTTTAAGATCATGCACTGTTCAGATTGCAAATGGTATCCTGCAAATCCGCTTGAAGGGTTGGAGAGCTTCCATGTAGAAGCCCCATCCAATCTGAAGCTCTGCAAGATATTAACAGAGAAGAAGGAAGAGAGGATGGGCAAATGTGATTTTTTCCTTTTTGAATGAATCAGTGGACTTATGCCAGCTCCAGGGTCAGCAGAGAAATTCAGTAGGGAATTTCAGAGTCAACTTGTGGATCCAGACTCACTCCCAGTGTACTCACTGAATATATTCTGATTATCCAATTCAGTGTTTCTCAACCTGGGCAACTTTAAGATGTATGGACCTCAACATGCATGGCTGGCTGGGGAATTCTGGAAGGTTGAGAAATATTGCTCTAATTTCTTTTCGTCTCTCTCTCAATAAATAAAACTTAAAATTCAGAATTAAAAAAAAAATAGAGATATTAGAAACTAAATCTCCCCCTTCAGTGTTGGATCACTGTCTTCATCCTCAGATAGGAGAATCCCCAAAGGTCTCAATCTCCTACCCAAAGGATTAGATTTTCTCTTTTCTCCTGGCAAATTGGGTGGTGATGGTAGAAGAGGAAGAGGAATTGTGAGCTGTGGTTAAATAATTCGCAGCTAAAGCTACAGACTAGACTAGGGGTCCCAAATCTTTCCAGCTTAGTGGCCAAGCAGGGAGGGAGAGGGGATGGTTCTGTGTGAGTGGCAGGTGCGTGCATGAGGGCGCGCAGTTCATGCAAGTGAAGCTGTGAGCGCAAGCACCCGCTGTGCTATAGGTGGAGCTGTGCGCATGCAAGCGGGAGCGCCTGCCGCTTGAGCAAGTGGAGCTGTGCATGAGGGCATTTGCCCACCACTCGTGCAGCCTGGGAGTTGAGGACCCCTGGATTAGACAACTGTCATGCAAAGACATCTCAGCCCACAAAAGAAAGGGAGGGCATGGGAAACATTTCAAAAAGGCCCCTCCCTAGTTTTCCAGAAAGTCAAAGGACTGTTTTTCACACTTACGACTCTTGCAGCATCCCCATGGTCATGTGATCAAAATCCAGACACTTGATGATGATAATAAGAATTGTACTAACTAGCCCAATATGAGATAGCAGATATTAATGGAAAAAGAGAGGAAATATTTGATGTTGTAACATGAGATTTATACTAAAAGCTTATGTACGCTGTTGAACTATTGATCAACTCAGTCATCACGTTGCTTTTTAAATATCCAATTGTAAAATGAGAAAATCAGTAAAATATTATAAAAAAAAAATTCAGACACTTGGCAACTGCCTCCTACTTACGATGGTTGCAATGTCCTGGGGGTCATGTGATCACCTTTTGTGACCTTCTGACAAACAATGGGGAGGCCAGGTTCACTTAACAGCCTTCTACTAACATAAGAACTGCAGTGATTCACTTACCAATTCTGGCAAGAAAGGTCGTAAAATAGGGCAAAACTCACTTAACAACTGTCTCACTTAGCAACAGAAATTTTGGGCTCAGTTGCAAACATTAGTCGCTTGTGTTCTCCAACCTGGAATCTTCCCCATGAACTCTACTACTGCAATACCCAGTATTCCTAGCTCAGGGGTAGGCAACCTTGGCTCTTTTATGACTCGTGGACTTCAACTCCCAGAGTCAGCATAGCTGACTCAGGAATTCTGGGAGTTGAAGTCCACGAGTCATAAAAGAGCCAAGGTTGCCTACCCCTGTAGCTATTGACTGTAGAGAAGAAATCTAAGCCTCAACCGAAGCCTGTATGATGATGGTGACTTTCCAACAACATTCACAGTCACCCGTAAAGGAGAATATTTGTAGCTCAGGGCTGAAATGACGAGTGCCTGGTGCTCTCTGAGCTTGGTTGGTTGTTGTTGTTGTTGTTGTTTTGCAGATGTTTCTTTATCCAAACTAGATAACATAATCAGTGCTGGTGATGTTTGGGTAATGAAATGTCTGCAAGAAAACAAGCAAGCTCAGAGAGCACCAAGGACTCCTCACCTTCATAGTTGTCTAGGGTTAAAGATTTCTATAGTTGTTAATTAATATCTGGATGGCATACTACAGGCAGTCCTCGACTTACAACCCAACTGAGCCCAAACTTTAAGTTCAGTGGTGGGATTCAGCTGGTTCGTACCAGTTCAGCAGAACCGGTAGCTAATTTTTTGTTGCCCAGGCCCAGAATGGACTTCCGGAAGCAGTATTTACACAGAGAACCGGTTGTTCACATATTTGTATCCCACCACTGGTTGTGCCCAAACAAAAATTTCCATTCTTGTTCTTTGTTGTGTTATTTTTTGCAACTCAGAGAAATAATTAAAATTGGTAAGACATCTTCCAATATATGTTGAACACCTAGATACATTACATTAGTGATGGCGAACCTTTTAGAGACTGAATGCCCAAACTGCAACCCAAAACCCACTTATGCATCGTCGAGTGCCGGGTGGGTGTGGCCCATTGGCTGGGCGTGGCTGTGGTGGTAATGGCAGACTGGGTGGGACTAAAAAGTTCAATCAATCAATTCCAACTTTGCAAGATCTTTTTTTTCCCCGCAAGAAGTTGAAATTGACTGATTGAACCTTGTTTTGTTTTTTTTGCACACGGCGGCGGAGGCCTAAAGCGAAAAGGTTTTATAAAACCCAGCTGAAGGCCTAGGACTGGGGCGACAGCATGCGTGCCCACAGAGAGGGCTCTGAGTGCCGCCTCTGGCACCCGTACCATAGGTTCGCCACCACTGCACTAAATACTGGAATTCAGACATGTCTATTTTATTTATTGGCTATATTTATATCCTGTCTGTTCAGGAAGGCATATATAAGGATCTTTCTTCTTAACTATTACTCCACATATTTTTGTTTTGCTTCATATCTTAAACATACTCTCAGAATCTTGGGAGTGGGGAAAAGATTGCTTTCTAGTGCGTGCTCCTATGCAGAGACAATTAAATACTCTCCACGTTGTTGATTTACCTGATGATCTACAGTGAGTCCACCTCTTGATTATAAACAGTATAATACTTAAAACAACTCTGAGGGCCCATCAGGATTGTTCGATTGCCTAAATCAATTGCTACATCCAATATTATTGAGTCATTAAAGACTAGCCTCAGCTGAGCAAAGCAGGTATCACTGGATATTAGTATGAACAGTCCTTCTGTGCTCAAGACTGTTTTGCTTTTAGAGGGCTGATTGTTCTGTCTTTAAAGCTATTCATTATTTGGAAACAAGATCTTCATGTAGCATGGCTGTATTGCTATTATCCTTTTCATCTTCTCAACTTTCTCATCTTTTCATCTTTCTCATCTTCTCATTTTTCCTACTACCTTCTCCTATTAGTATATTACGATTTATCACTTGTTGTTTGTATCTTATGAATAATGATTGTAGCTATGATTTGTGATCTATGACATCACTTTGTTGTTTGTATGTACACTGAGAGCTTATGCACCAGAGATCAATTCCTTGGCCAATAAAGAATATTCTATTCTATTCTATTCTATTCTATTCTATTCTATTCTATTCTATTCTATTCTATTCTATTCTATTCTATTCTATTCTATTCCATTCCATTCCATTCCATTCCATTCCATCCCATCCCATCCCATCCCATCCCATCCCATCCCATCCCATCCCATCCCTGTTCTATTTCTATTCTATTCTATTCTATTCTATTCTATTCTATTCTATTCTATTCTATTCTATTCTATTCTATTCTATTCTATTCTATTCTATTCTATTCTATTCTATTCTATTCTTGAAAATACAAAGAAAACGATCTTGTGGCATTTGAAGAAACTGCTTCCCTTCCCTTCCCTTCCTTCCCCTACCCTTGCCCCATAAACATTTTTACTCCTCTAAAGTGTCACTAAATGTGTCAGGCAGTTTAATTGCATTTGAGGAAAAATATACAACCAGCAAATCTTTGGGGATCAATGGTTTTTCTAAAATTGTAAAGGTCTAATTCCTCATTTCCCTAACAGAATTAGCTTAGCCGTGCTAATTGGGGACTCTTTGAATGGAGGAGAAACAAATCTATAAGGCATAAAATTGAAAGAAGCTGGTGTAATTCATGATGATTTTTCAGTTCAGGTGGGGAATTAATTTCTTGTAAATGGAAGCATTAGATCTGCCCGGTGCTTCAGAGACAACGTCCAAAAAGAGTTTTGGAGCATGGAAATGTGCAAATGAACATTGCAACTTTTTGAAAGCAGGTGTATCTTTCCCCAATGTTGTAGAAAAGAGTACAATTGCTTTATGGTGTTGCAGAGAAGTTCTGCATCTCTTCACCCATGTGGTCCAATGCACAGTTTGGAGATTGAAGGCAAAGAGCTAGACAGCTGCCCCGTGTCAGTTTCAGGCAATGCATGCATGAATATTAAGAAAATACTTAATTAATATCTGGATGGCATACTACAGGTAGTCCTTGACTTACAACCCAACTGAGTCCAACATTTAAGTTCGGTGGTAGGATTCAGCCGGTTTGCACCAGTTCAGTAGAACCGGTAGCTAATTTTTTGTTGCCCAGGCCCAGAATGGACTTTCGGAAGCGGCATCCACACAGAGAACTGGTTGTTCACATATGTGAATTCCACCACTGTTTAAGTTGCTAAGTGAAACATTTGTTAAATGGGTTTGGCCCCATTTTATGATTTTTCTTGCCATGGTTGTCAAGTGAATCGCTGCAGTTGTCAACTTAGCAAAATAATTGTTAAATGAATCTGGCTTCCCCGTTGACTTTGCTTGCCAAAAGGTCGCAGAAAGGGATTACATGACCCCAGGACGTGCCTGAATTTTGATCATGCAATGATGGGGATGCTGCAATGGTCATAAGTGTGAAAAATGGTCATAAATCACCTTTTTCAGTGAACAGTCACTAAACAAACTGTTGTAAGTCAAGGACTACCTGTATCAGGTAATTCATTAGCTTTACGCTAAGACTGGTAATTCATTGGGAAAAAAAGCAGTGATGAATTACAAGGATGTGTCTATGTAGTCAACTGGCGGCGGGGGGGGGGGGTGTTACCTTTTCCCCCCAGTGTGATCAAAGTAAACTTAGATCTTTCAACTAACAGAGCTAAAAGAATACAGGGACCTTGGAGATCTTCTAGTCCAACTCCCTGGTCAGGCAGGAAACCCTGTACCATTTCAGACAGATCAGTCCAATCTCTTCTTAAAAACAACTTCTGGAGGCAGGTGGTTCCACTGATTATTCTTCTAACTGTCAGAAAACTTCCCCTTAGTTCTAGGTTGGTTCTCTCCTTGGTTAGTTTCCATCCATTGCTTTTTGTCCTACCTTCAGGTGCTTTGGAGAATAAGTTGATCCCTTCTTCTTAGTGGCAATCCCTGAGATATTGGAACACTGCTATCATGTCACCCCTAGTCCTTCTTTTCATTAAATTAGACATATCCAATTTCTGCAACTTTCTTCATATGTTTTAGCCTCCAGTCTTCTAATCAAGCTAAGGCATGAGTGAGATCTTTGCCTCTTCTTTGTCCTTCCAGAAACAAGATAACATATCCTTGTTCTCAAATTAGGAAACTCTGGAAATGCTCAGCTGCTCTGGTGCTCAGCATTCAGAATGTAAAGAAAAAGATCCAGCTTGTCTCCATAATAATATTGAATGGCCTGCTTCATAGGGTTGAATGGTTTGAACGTTTGAATGGCAATCAATGTCAGTCAAGACTGATAGAGAAGAATATTTGTAGCTCAGGGTTGAAATAAGGGATACTTGGTGTTCTGTGAGCTTGGTTATTTTCTTGCAGACATTTCATTACCAAACTAGGCAATACCATCAATGCTAGTAGGGAATGGAGAATTGTTAAATCTCAATGTTGTAAAGAAACGTCTCTCAACCTCAACAACTTTAAGTTGTATGGACTTCAATTCTCAGAATTCTCCAGCTCGTTTAGAGAAATCTATGGGCGAAAGGAATTACTATGGTTTGTAACAGTCCCAGTATGATGGAAGGATCCAT
Organism: Azemiops feae; assembly: GCA_023970755.1. Classification (NCBI taxonomy): domain Eukaryota; kingdom Metazoa; phylum Chordata; class Lepidosauria; order Squamata; family Viperidae; genus Azemiops; species Azemiops feae. The sequence goes on along the minus strand of JALGBA010004208.1, from coordinate 473,333 downwards.
GTTCAGTTATACACAAATGCACAAGTTCAATCTGTGAGATATCTGGGAAGAGCAAGGAAAACCTATTTGAAATCTTGGAAATTCTAGATCCAAAGCAATTATCTAGAAGGGTTAATTGAAATGGTTTAACACAACTTCCAATGTCCCTGAACTGGTGCAACAAATAATGATGTTTTATCTCAGGGTAATGAAATTGGCTGGTATCCAGTGAAATGTTTCAGACAACCCTTTGGAGAGTATAGGTAAAATACTTTTTGTTTAACAGGAGCCTCCATAAAATAGCTTTCTGTTTTTCAGCCATAAATCGTCTTCCATAAAAAGTAATGTTTACGAGGTTACATGCTGATGGCTTAATCCATTTAATCTTTTAATATTCTATAACTAGTGCCTATATATTACTCATGATCCCCCTTGGAAAAAAAAATCTTGTCAGACATCAATGTTATTTTGATCAGTAGCTGGGAAAGATTTCCTGCAAATAATTGCACCCAGGAGGTTTTTAAATGAATTATCACAAATTTGTTACCGCAGAGGAAAACTTCCAGATTACTTGATGCCAGCTCAAATATTTATCATTGAAGACATTTCTCATGTTTGTCTGCCCCACTCTATGAGAAGCCATGAAGTCAATTGCTGGAGAAAATAATCCCTAATAATAGGCAGCCAAAATTCAGTTAGTTGTCAAGTTACAACTATCCATCTAGTGACCATTTGAAGTTACAACACTGAAAAAAGTGACTTATGACTATTTTTTACACTTACAACCATTGCCATATCCCCAAGGTCATGCGATCAGAATTCAGAGCCCTGGCAATTGACTCATATTTATGACGGTTGTAGTGTCCCAGACTCATGTGATCACCCTTTGTGACCTTCTGGCAAGCAAAGTCAATGGGAAAGCCAGATTCACTTAACAACCGTGTTACTAATGTTAACGTGATTCACTTAACAACTGTGGCTAGACTGGTCATAAAATGGGGCAAAGGTCACTTAACAAATGTCTCACTTAGCAACAGAAATTTTGGGCTCCATTGTGGTTGTAAGTTGAGGACTACCTGAATTGGTTTCAACCTACTTGGCTTAGCCCTTGGGAATTTTTATAATATTACCTCTTCCAGATGGAATGGATCCATCCAACACTACCCTCCTATTGTTTATGACTGCATATTGTTTGTTGTTGTTAGTTGCGAAGTCGTGTCTGACCCATCGCGACCCCATGGACAACGTTCCTCCAGGTCTTCCTGTCCTCTACCATCTTCTGGAGTCCATTTAAGCTCACGCCTACTGCTTCGGTGACTCCATCCAGCCACCTCATTCTCTGTCGTCCCCTTCTTCTATTGCCCTCCATCTTCCCCAGCATTAGGCTCTTCTCCAGTGAGTCCTTCCTTCTCATTAGGTGGCCAAAGTATTTGAGTTTCAATTTTAGGATCTGGCCTTTTAAAGAGCAGTCGGGGTTGATCTCTTCTAAGACTGACCGGTTTGAACGCCTTGCAGTCCAAGGGACTCGCAGGAGTCTTCTCCAGCATGTATATTGTTACCGTATTGTTTTAAAATGCTACAATCTACCTAAATTCACTATTGTGAGATGGGTGGTTATGTAAACAAAACAAGACAGTTCATTGATGGTTTTCAAAAAAAAAATTAAGGCTGTCATATTGATGCTATTGTTGTTGTTGGTTTCTTTTTAGAATACATAGAAGATTATTGACTTCATTCAAGTTGGATCAGTTTATTTTTTTCCTGCTTTTCCTCCCATATGTACAATATTTTCTCAGTCAATAATTTAGAAATGTGATCGACAGACAGGCAGACAGAGATAGGAAATTGTCTAGTGGTTAAAGCACCAGGCTAGAAGCTGTTGATTGTGAAGTCTATCCTGCCTTAGGCATGAAAGCCAGCTTTGGGCCAATCTTTGGGCCAATCACCAGGGGACTGGGAGTTCTAGACCTGTCTTAGGCATGAAAGCTGGCTGGGTGACTTTGAGCCAATCGCCAGGAGATGATGAATTCTAATCCTGCCTTAGGCATGAAAACCACCTGGGTGACTTTTGGCCAGTCACTCTCTCTACGCCAGGGGTGTCAAACTCGCCACGTCACGTGACGTGTCGCGACGTATCGTGACTTTTTTCCCATTGCCGGAGCTGGGGTGGGCGCGGTTTCGGCATGACGCATCCGGCCGGTGGGCCGGCAGTTTGACACCCCTGCTCTAAGCCATCTCACAGGGTTGTTGTTATGGGGGAAAATAGGAGGAGGAAGGAACATAAGGTATATTCCCTGCCTTGACTTATTTATAGAATAATAAAGGCAAGAAATTAAAATATAAAATAAAATAAGTATAATTTATGAAAACTAACGGGTTTTCAACAGCAATGAGATTTCAGGAATTAACCTTGTTTTTGTTTTTTTTCCCCAATTCCATCATTCCCCATTCTGGAATGACCAGGACTAAACTACAAGCTGCCTTAAGACTATGTTTTTGTTCGGTTTCAATTGTTAGGCTGGCTATTCTGAAACACACATACACATGGACACACATACTGTGTGACACCTGCACTGTTGACAGGGCATCATAGTGCTAGAACATCTTTATTGCTGCTGGGCTATCCAAGCGAAAGGCAACTCCATCTGCTAGCCTCAATTTGCAAGAGATGTCGGCAAAACATCTTACAGAGTTGTGAGCAAATGAGGTTTTGCCTCATTGTTAACAAGGTTGAAATGCCAGGTTTGTCACCAGGGGAGATGACCCTTGTTCATTGGCTGGCCTGTTATCTTGTCTGTTGCAGCTTCTGTGATTGGTGCTTAATCAGAAGTGTTTCTCCTTTCCCTTTCTCACTTGATTTCCACCCTCCACATCCAACTTTGCATTTCCAAGTGCATTCATCATGAAGTGTGTTTTGGCAATCCAGTCTTGACATTTTGCTGTCAGCTTTTGGATGGTTAGTTAACCTGGTCCCTGCAACCCATTGCAAAAAAAGAAAAATTGTAATCACACCAATTAGGCTGTTTACTCAATCTTTTGTCTACTAGATGGGCAAACTTGGGAATGGCTTTTAAAGCATGTGAATGACAATGAGGAAGCACCGGTGGCTGGCTATTCTCAGAACAAGAGCTAAGCAAATGTTCATGATGCTGTGTGGACCAGATGTAGAGTTCTGCAAGAGATGTAGGCTTGTCTTATCTTCCTCCTGCCAAAGGCTACCAAGTGCACTGATTGGTCGGTTTGAAAGAGCATCTGAAGGAATCTCTGAGATGTCATAGAGAGAGAGAGAGAGAAAAAAAAAAACCAAGATAGATTCTCTATATAAATTGCCTTTTACAGATTTTTAGCTACAGATCATTCTCAACCTATGACTTTGAAGTTATACGGTTGCTGAACAGATTATGATCAGGATTGGTCACTTGATCACTATCTTGGCACTTGGAAATTGGTTCAAACTTATGATAGATTGCTAAGTGCCCTATAATCACTTGATCACATTTGCAAAATTCCCTGCTGGCTTCCCCATAAAGTCATTGGGGAAGCCATCAGGAATGGCCATAAGTTTCTGGAGTAAATTTTCCTCAGTGTAATGGTATGTGGGTATGACCTGTGAGACAGGGTGAAAAGATGCTGTCTAGGAATTGGTCAGATAAGTAAGGGCATAGCCCACAGCTGTATAATGGAGAGAGAAAAAGGCTCTGAAGGCACCCTCTCTTCCTGAACTCTTAAGATTGTAAAGAAGCAGGAGATTTGTTCTTTCAGACTTGCAAGATTTTGTTGATGTCGCCTTATACTAAAGTACAATTAGCTCACTTGGTCATGTTTTCTGTGTAGCCTACCTGGGAAAGCTGACATCCATCTGAGCATCTTCCCCCAGGATTTCTGCACATGTGCCACGCTGGCCACTTGCACCCCTCCGCGCACCCTTTCTGCACCTCCACGTACACTCATGAACCTTCCCTGACTCTCGCCACACTCCTGCATCACACCCCTCCTCAACTCATGCCCTACCCCACAAACCCTCTCTGACCCTAATGTGGGTGTGACTCATTGATCAAGTGCCTGTTGATTGACATTTATACTATTTGCTCTTTAATTGTTTTAGTCTGGGGTGTTAATGTTAGTGGGTTTTCATTGCTTTAATTGTTTACATTTTATGGATTTTGTAATCCCCCCCCCCTAGATTCTTCTGGAGAGGGCTCCTATCTTAAACCGAATGCATGAAATAAAAGTTGTTCTTTTCCACATAGTTGTGGTCCTACCTGGATCGAAATCTTGTCTATTGTCTCTGAATCCTGGACAAAATAAATTAGAGGAAAGCAGATTGTGAACAAATAATACAAGTTATTTTTATTTCTAAATGTTTTTAAGAAAATACTAAAAACTGAAACATTGTGGGGGGTGGGGGGGTTTATAGTTTGCAACTGACATCTTGTTCTTTTCCTCTTTTTTCTCAAAGTCATTTTCCTGTGGGTTTTTTTTTAAAATAAAAATAAAAATAAATGTTATTCCTAACTTTATGGTTACTGTTTTTTGACAAATTTTGATTGTAATTGTGATGCTGTTCTTGCTGTGATTGTGATTGGTTTTAATCTAACCAGGGATGTTTGATTGTTGTTTTTATATAGTATGTAAGCCATCAAGAGGCTTTTGATTGTGACAGGGAAGTTTGATAAATAAATAAAATGATAAAAGCAGATTGCTGAAGGAGGTGGTGGACTCCTCTTCACTGCATCCAAGCAAGGCTGGATAAATATTTTCTAAAGCTGCTTTAATGTGGTTTCCTGCATGGAGGATGGAATTGGACATGTCTAACAACCCTGTTGTAACTCTAAGCTTTTCGGAAAGAAAAGCAGATAACGAAGAAGATGTCATAAAAAGATGTTTTTTTTGAAGAGATGCAATTTGTGGCCTATATTTGCAAAGTCCTCTTTTATTTCCAAAGTTAATAAGCAGTTGAATCCTTTCAAAGGCTACGACATCATAAAAGAATAATCTATAATGCTCAAAAATTGACTTTGTGCCACGAAAGCTCATACCATAACAAATAAGGTTGCCCAGATCTTCAGTTCAGTAAAGCTTCAGTTTAAGTTCCCCACGAAGGGAAGACCAACTTCAATGCAGTGAATGAAATTTGAGAGCTGCAAAGTGCTTTACAGTTTTGCCAAGCATTTCACAGTTTCGGTAGATTTTCTGCTGTTTCAAGACACAATATATAATTTTGCAACTTCATGTCCATAGATGGAGGATGTCAAGGCAGGGATAGCAAAGTGATGAGTTCCCTGACACTGACATGAGTAGCCTGCTGGTAGATTTCATCACCTCATTACTTCCTCTGCCTATCGAGATGCTTTTGGATGGCAAGGCTAATGTGATTTGGATGTTGCTCACTTCTTCAGCCTGGCCACTCACGAGCTTTACAGTAGCTTCTCTCCCTGCTGTGCTAATGGATTGTTAACTCTTTTTGCCAATGCAGATACTCCTTGAGTTATAACAACTGAGCCCAAAATTTCCATCGCTAAGCAAGACAGTTAAGTGAGTTTCCCCCCCCCCATTTTACAACCTTTCTTGCCATAGTTGTTAAATGAACCACTACAGAGGTTAAGTTAGTAACATGGTCGTTAATTGAACCTGGCTTTCCCCATTGACTTTGCTTGTCAGAAGGCTACAAAAGGTGACTCACATGGTCCCGGGACACTGCAACTGTCATAATTACATGCCAGTTGTCAAACATATGAATTTTGACTATGTGACCATGGGGATGCTGCAACAGTAGTGTGAAAAACAATCATAAGTCACTTTTTTCAGTGCTGTTGCAACTTTGAATGCTTACTAAATGAACGGTTGAAAGTCGAGTACTACCTGTAGAACTGGGAGTATACGCAGTCCCAGTACTCTGAATCTGGGCTCAAGATAGGCCTTGTTTGAATGGATTAGGCCAGGGGTAGGCAACTTTTGCTCTTTTATGACTCGTGGACTTCAACACCCAGAATTCCTGAGCCAGCCATGCCTACCCCTGAGGTTAGGCTAATACAGGCACTGCCTCCAACTCTTACTCTTTCTAAGAGTAGAGAAAGGATGACAAACAACAAATGCTCTAATGAACATAGAATATTTGTAGTTCTGTGGCATAGAATATTTTAAGGGGAAGCATTGCAGTGAAACCGTTGATCGTAACTGGCTGAGACTTGGCCAGATTAATCTAAAGGTCCCTCATCTCTGCTGTTTACCTGTTAGATTTATATCCTCTCTTTCCTCTAAAAGTTCCACCTGATTTACAGGGAGATCTCTCTACGTGTTTTGCCCACAACAGCAATCCTGCCAGGTTAGTTGAGAGATAAAAGATTCAGAGTTATTTCCGTTTAGCCAAGGATCAGAGCAGTGATCAGGTACCCGGGCAATTGTTTTTTGGGGATTCAGAGGCAATAAGCACACCAGTGAATAAAAATATGTCAAGCTTTATTATTATCATAAGCAAACATATTTAAAAGCATAAAATAAAAAGCATATGCACCAAGCAAGATGATACTCAAATCTTTTACAAGCTTCCAGGAGCTTTTTAATAATAATAGCAAAGATACTCCAAGCATGACTAGTTTCCACAGTACCCAAAGTTAGGTTAAGTGCAGAAGCTGCCAACAAATAACAACAATCCCAAGTTTTTTTTCTCAAAACTTGGCACCATGACTTCATGGCCACGCTATAATCATGAGACTGCAAGACCTGATTTTGACTTCAGAGTATATAACTGGTGGCATATGAATCTGGGATAGGACTCAAAAATCTAAGACTTTCACAGTAAGAAAAGATTTACAGCAGAATAACTGAATAACAGAATAATAGAGTTGGAAGGGACCTTGGAGATCTTCCTACCCTCCCACTCAAGCAGGAAACCCTATACCATTTCAGACAAATGGCTGTCCAATCTCTTCTTAAAAACCTCCAATGTTGGAACATTCACAACTTCTGGAGGCAAGTTGTTCCACTGATTAATTGTTCTAACTGTCAGGAAATTTCTTGTTAGTTCTAGGTTGCTTTTCTCCTTGATTAGTTTCCATCCGTTGCTTCTTGTCCTGCCTTCAGGAGCTTTGGAGAATAGCTTGACTCACTCTTCTTTGTGGCAGCCCCTGAGATATTGGAACTCTGCTATCATGTCACCCCTCGTCCTTCTCTTCATTAGACTAGATAGACCCAATTCCAGCAACCGTTCCTTATATGTTTTAGCCTCCACTCCCCTAATCATCTTTGTTGCTCTTCTCTGTACTCTTTCTAGAGTCTCAACATCTTTTTTACATCGTGGTGACCAAAATTGGATGCAGTATTCCAAGTGTGGCCTATGCCAAGGCATTGTAAAGTGGTATTAATACTTCACATGATCTTGATTCTATCCCTCTGTTAATGCAGCCTAGCACTGTGTTGGCTTTTTTGGCAGCTGCAGCACACTGCTGGCTCATATTTATGCTGGCTCATTGGCTTTACTCTATCACTTTTCAGATCAACCCCAGAAAAAGGAAGATCAGCATTAAGGGCAAAGTGTATGGGTGATTGAATTTTTTTTTACCAAAGATGCAATTATTTTGTGTGACTCCACTCCCTGAAAAGTAGATGAGGCACAATGATTGTTGCAATTAATAAGGTAATCTAGTGTGACTAATAAGTGCTTTTTTAGGGAAGCCACCTGCTAAGAATAAACTGTTCATTCTTCAGCTATTATTGTCAATCTTTAGGGTCTCAAGATCTTCTCACATCTGTAGCAATAGCAATAACACTTAGACTTATATACCACTTCATGGTGCTTCACAGCTCTCTCTAAGTGGTTTACAGAATCAGCATATTGTCCCCAACAATCTGGATCCTCATTTTACTGACCTCGGAAGGGTGGAAGGCTGAGTCAACCTTGAGCTGGTGACGATCAAACCCCTGGCAGTCAGCAGAGTTAACCTACAGTACTTCATTCTAACCATTGTGCCATCATAGCTCGCTCTATATTATATACTTTGTATAATAATGCATTTTCTAAGAAAGAAACCATATCTGCTGCTACACAGAATATGTAGAACATTTAGCACAAGCCAAATTATCTGGGACTAATAAACTCTTCCATGCTGTGCAGTCAAGGAGTAAAGAAACCAAAAAAGGAAAATATTTTATTGAGAAGTCATTCTCAAACTACCTGGGTGAGCCATGTCTTGTAAGGAATCTAATTCAGGGTTATTTCCTTTCAACAACTGAGGAATGAATGTCAATGGGATTGTTGGAAGATTTACCCTGACAAAACTCCCATATTCTCATCCCCATTAGAAAAACATGCAGACACACTTTTTTCTCTGTAAAAGCCCTTTTTTCTGAAATCCTGGGCATACCACCAAGAACAATGGGAAAACTCAGATAGCAAAGCCATCAAGAACTACCTGCCCTGCCCCTGATGGGATTAACTCCCAAAATAGAATCAGGACAAAGGGAACATCCCTGAGGAGAACTACCTGCCCTGCCCCTGATGGGATTAACTCCCAAAATAGAATCAGGACAGAGGGAACATCCCTGAGGAGAACTACCTGCCCTGCCCCTGATGGGATTAACTCCCAAAATAGAATCAGGACAGAGGGAACATCCCTGAGGAGAACTACCTGCCCTGCTCCTGATGGGATTAAGCCCCCAAAAATAGAAACCGGACAAAGGAGATACCACTTAGGACAAAGAAAAGAACATCAAGCAACCATTAAAAACACAAAAGAAAGAGCCAGCCCAGCCACAGCCCCAGGGTAGAAAAAGCATATAAAAAGCCACACCTGGGACCAAGGGGACACCTTGCAAGGCAGGAATGCTGAAGTCACTTCTCTGTCACTTTATTGCCTTCCTGTAATAAAGACCTGCTTTGCGGTAGCTGCTGTCCTCAAATTTCTTCATTGTCAGCTTTTCCCAGCTGGAAAACGAACCGGGAAATTCTTCTGACAGGATAATGGGTAGGAATTTTGTGTGCCAAGGTTCTTGTGTGGTCCATCAGGGGACATCTGGATTTTAGCAACCGAGATCTGGTAATTTTAAACTTGCACTTTGCTCAGTGATGCTTTTAAAAAAACAATGTCACTTTGTGATGTTATTTATATTGCCTTGAGGTTGTTGTTGTTTTTTTTGTTTTTTTTTAAGTGTGTGCTGCCTTGGGAAAATTTCACCCTTGAAAATGGGGGGAACATAAATCTCAAATAAATAAACACAAAAAGAGAGAAAGCCATGAATACATTCTGGCCTAAGCAAACTCTCTTGAAAAGTAGACACATGTTCCAGAAAAGCTGTGATATAAACTTCCAGAATTCCTTGCTAGCATGTCTAGAGGAACTGTGGGAAGTAGAGTCCCGGCACCTGATGGGCAAATGTCTAGATAGAAGGTGATTACTGTTGTTGCTACTGAACCTAACTTTTCATTATTATGTCTTTACCAGATTATTTCATCTCTTGGCTATGAATAATAATGCTGTCAATTATTTAGGTCCACCATATTGGAGCTGCAAAACTCTGAGCTGTTACCACTAGATGGCAGCAAAGAGAAAGAGTCTTCTCTCTCTTTCTCTCTCTCTCTCTCTCTCCCCCTCCCTCTCTCCCTCTCCCTCTCTTCCCATTTAGTAGTCATTCAGATTACTGTCTGCCCAGACATGATCATCCTTAATTACCAAACAATTGTTAGTTGAGCTGCACTTCAAGTGTATCAACGATTTTAAAATAGGTGGCCCACTGATAATCCTGGCCCTTCAGATGGCACCTGAAACCTAATTTTTGTAGTTATTTTGTGTGACTCTTTGTAATTGTTTTTGCCAAAATCCAGAAGCAAACATTTGTAACCTGAATCCTAAAATTAGCTCAATATAGTTTTAAAAACAAAGACATCCTATCAAAGCCCCTAACATGTGTATACACACACAAACACACACACAAAGAGAGAGAGAGAGAGACAGACAGAGAGACAGAGAGACAGAGAGACAGAGAGAGACAGAGACAGAAAGAAATAGAGAGAGAGACAGAGACAGAGACAGACAGACAGAGAGAAATAGAGAGAGAGACAGAGAGAGAGAGAGACAGAGAGAGAGACACACACAGAGAGACACACAGAGAGAGAGAGGTCTGAAAATTCAGACTCTGTTCAATAAGTGATATTGTTCCACCAACATTGTGGTATTGCCCCATCCATAGTGACCTATCCCAATTCCAGATGTTAATCCTCTTCTCATGTGTTTAGAATATCTCTGCATGAGTCGTGGTGGCGCAGTGGTTAGAATGCAATACTGCAGCCTACTTCTGCTGACTGCCGACTGCCTGTAGTTCGATTCTTACCGGCTCAAGCCTGACTTAGTCTTCCATCCTTCCGAGGTCAGTAAAATGATGACCCAGATTTTGGGGGGCAATATGCTGGGGCTCTGTAAACCACTTAGAGAGGGCTGTAAAGCACTGTGAAGCGGTATATAAGTCTAACTGCTATTGCTATCCCATCTCCTTTTTCCCCACTCCTCCTTCTAATTTCTAGTCATTTTGCAAATTAACCCATGCAGTAGTCTATTCTTTTTTGGAAACCATGACTGGTGATAAAATTTGGGGGGTTGGAACTATGAGGTGCATCTTTTTCTTGTTTCTTAAAAATCATGATGGCAATAAGGAGAAATAGGCTTATTTGTAAGCTGCAGCTTTCATCTCTAGGGAGGTCCAATCTGGAAAAAGGGGGAATTTCCTGACAGTGAGAACTATTGAGCAGTGGAACAGCTTGCCTCCCGGAGTTGTAGGTGCTCCATCATGGAAGGTTTTCAACATAGGACAACCATTTGTCTGGGATAGTATAAGGACTCCTGCTTTGGGTAGGAGGTTGGACTCTAAGGTCCCTTCCAGCCATATGATTCTATGATTCTTGCCTACAGTATCTATCTCTGTCCTTTCTCCCCAAAAATCTATATTCAGGCAAGAGAAATCATCTATTGCCAGATTCTTGGTCATAAGGCCATTCCCCAACCTCCCCTTCCCTTGTCCCTGTTGATTTCTGGATGTCATACAGCCACTGTTACATGAGTAAAGGCCTAATTGATTAGGGATAATGGGAGTAGTTAAATTTTAAGCCAGCTGTCCATTCTTCTATGGTATCCTTTAGGATTTCAATCAATAACTTTGCTATTTGGTCTTCTCTGTGGTACTAATATGGGTTGTAGGCTAGGGTCAAAGTCTTTTATCAATTAAAGTACAGGAAGCTGGCAAGAATTGAAGCAACTGAGTTCACCAGAGTTATCCTGAAGCCGATATATTATTTCATTGGCTGGGGAGGGGGGTGTGCGTGGGAAAAAAAGGAAGCTATGAGCAATCTCTGAGATAGATTAATTCAAGTAGCCTTCTGGAATGCATTTAATATTGATTATGATGAGCCTACTCAGCAATTTTATCCATGCCACATAGTTTACAGGCTTCAAAGTTAAAGAGCCTCGTGGGGTTTTTAAAACTCCTCATGTATTTGTGACACAGAGGAAAAATTCTTGCAAAGTTTGACCTTCCTGTTGGGCAGCTTGCAATAATATCAGATGAAATGCAGACATCATTCACGATAAACTGCTGCTGATTCTCTTGCTGTTGTTGCTGGGGTGGTTTCTTTCACCAGCCTTTCTAAAAAAAATCATTTGTCTGAGTGTGAAGGAAGTACCAAATATTTAAATATTGAAACACCCAGATTTTACCACCCTCTCACAATAGTCTGCAGCATAACAAACATGAAGTCCCCCTGAGAATTTTATTCTGCTAGTCGTTGTTGACTGTAGGGGGTGTTGCTCACCTCCATTGCAAGGCCATTGAGCCAACGCTGTCCAAAGACATTCCCACGGTCATGTGGCTAGCATGACATCACAGTGCTGTTATCTTCTGACAGAAGTTTTTAAGAAGAGACTGGACAGCCATTTGTCTGAAATGGTATAGGGTTTCCTACCTGAGCAGAGGGTTGAACTGGATGACCTCCAAGGTCCCTTCCAACATTATTATTATTATTATTATTATTATTATTATTATTATTATTATTATTATTATTATTATTATTATTATTATTATTATTATTATTATTATTATTATTATTATTATTATTATTATTATTATTATTGTGGTAACCTATTTATCTACTTGCATTTGAGGATAGGAGCTCACCCCATCGCGTGGTGATCAGGTCTTGAACCTGGGCTGTTGGGTTTCTAGCTGACTAGCTCAGTCTTAACAGCTGAGCCACCGCTATGTCCTAATTCCTTGAAGTACAAAATAGATTTACAAGATCAGAGGTCTTCAAACGTGGCCCTTTTATGACTTGTGGACTTCAACTCCCAGAATTCCTCAGCCAGCGTGCCTGGCTGAGGAATTCTGGGAGTTGAAGTCCACAAGTCATAAAAGGGCCAAGTTTGAAGACCCCTGTACAAGACAGTGTAAAAGTGGGCATGTCCATTTCTTTGATCCATTTATTCTTTGGGGGTTCTGATCAGTTTCTTGTTTTTTTTAAATAGAAGTAAAATGGAAACTAGATAGAAAATGGACCTTGAAAAGAAGATGGGTGGAGGTGACTGATCTAACATTTTTATGATATTAGGATTGGCTTCAACATGTGCTTCAGTCAGAAAGAAATCCATTTTTAAATATCTATTGAGAAGCCTGAACTGCAATTAAATATATGACCGACAAAATTACTATATAAGGGATAAAATCATAAAGATCCTTAATGTGTTTTTTCCCTGTATTGGGTATACAGAATCAACTTTACCTAATCACACTTTAGATTATCTCAAAAAACATCTAACTGACTTGGATGACTTCTCCCAGAAAAAGTCAGTTAAACCTTTTCCTGTTCTTCCTCCTCTGTCCTTTGACACATCTCTGTTTTTTATGGAAAATTTCAAGCACAACAAGTGACTTTGCTGATCTTAAAAGAAGAATAATCTAAACAGTATTGGATTTAATTAATACATGGCTGAAAACCACTATGAAATAAGAGACCTATAGACTAAACCAGGAAGTGGAAAAAATGATTCAGTAAAAGGCAACATCAAACCCCGGTCAAATGATTGCTGAGAAACTTACATGGAAGTATCCTTGAAGTCATCTTGGATTGATCTCAACTTCAGTTTTAGGAATGAGTGTTCAGTCCTGAAAGTCCTTCCTACAATCTCAAAGGAGAACAGCTGAGACACCAGGTCACTGGTTTCTCATGAAGCTTAGCTTTGCTAAAGACAAGGAATAGCTTTGGACAAAACCGAAAGATTTTGTAAGGAAAGTAACCAGGTATAAATGAGAAGACAACGGTTATGAACCCACAACGTTGCAGCATGGAAACTTAATTTTAAGAAAAACAAAATCTGCTTTTGCCTCTACACAGTTTTTCCTTCTATCACAACTGTGGTTGGAAGTACTGGCCTAATAATGATGGATCATCTCTGGTATTTTGACTGCCGGAGTCTTTTCAGTGCAGTTGCTGGAATGAACGAAGGGAAAAGTGCTTTGATTTCATCCTCTGTATGAGGGCTTCCAGAGACACCAGAGATTAAATTGGCCTCTGGCCTGACATGAAAGTGATATTTTCATCTTTCTTCGGGAGAGAACGAGAGAGGCCGAGCAGGGATACACATGTGCTTAATAACAACGAGCGTTTTTGATAGTTTAAACCAAATGAAGTGCTTAAAGAATAATGTGACCTACCTATTGTCAAGAAATCCGATCACCGTCTGCACTCATATTGAAATAACTAACAAAAGGAGGGAAATCGTCTGCCAGATAGAAAATGTCACTTAAATGTCAGAGATATCCACATGTTTGACAAAAGCTTCAGAAAAAAATATATGTAAAGTTTAACCAAATACCTTTGAAAAGTCAATGTCAGATTTTTTTTTAAAACCATGATATGATATAGGAGAAAACTGACTTATGTTTGCTAGGGAAATAACTGCAATTAAAATGTGTTAGCCTATTGCTATGAGCCCGTTGCACCCAAGTCTTTGCTCTGAGAGCTAAAGGCAGTGGTGGGACTCAAATATATGAACAACCGGTTCTCTGTGTGGATGCCGCTTCCGGAAGTCTATTTTGGGCCTGGGCAACAAAAAATTAGCTACCGGTTCTGCCAAAGTGGTGCGAACCGCCTGAATCCCACCACTGGCTAAAGGGATAAGGAAAACCTGAGACAGGAAGCTTAGCTTGCCAATAATAGAAGGCTAGTAGATTCAATGATTCTACTTCAATGTAGGATCAAGTTCAATGTAGAGAGTTTAGGCAAGAAAAACCAAATGTACAGGTACAGATTAGGTGAAGCCTGGCTCAATAGCAGTAACTGTGAGAGGGATCTTGGAGTCCTAGTGGACAATCACTTAAATATAAGCCAGCAGTGTGCTGCAGCTGCCAAAAAAAGCCAACACAATCTTAGGTTGCATTAACAGAGGGATAGAATCAAGATCACGTGAAGTATTGTTATTGCTTTATAAAGCCTTAGTAAGACCACACTTAGAATACTGCATCCAGTTTTGGTCACCATATTGTAAAATAGATGTAGAGACTCTGGAAAGAGTACACGGAAGAGCAACAAAGACAATTAGGAGGCTAGAGGCTAAAACATATGAAGAACGGTTGCAGGAATTGGGTTTGTCTAGTCTTGTGAAAAGAAGGACTAGGGGTGAAAAGATAGCAGTGTTCCAATATTTGACTGGCTGCCATAAAGAAGAAGGGGCCAGCCTATTTTCAAAGCACCAGAAGGCAGGACAAGAAACAATGGATGGAAATTAATCAAGGAGAGAAGCAGCCTAAAACCAAGGAGAAATTTCCAAATAGTGAAAACAATTAACCAAATATCTAATAAGATTTGTGCTTTAGGACTTCCAGTTTGCCATCGCGGCTGCCACAGCCACTGGAAGGCGAGCTCCGTCTTCCACGTTCGGTTTCATTCCGCTGGGGGACCCTGGAAAGGGTCGAAAGTTGCCCTGTAGGGGCAATGAGCAAGGAGAGGACCCCCGCTTGATCACGGGAGGGCGCAGCTCTTCTGCTTGATCTGGGGCAGCCCTCCAAACCGGCGGAGGAAAGACTGGCCATAGCAATATGGCTCGTCACTAGGCTGCAGATAGCTGAAGTCAAACTTACCACCAGGCACTTCTAAAGCAACGCGGATGAAACTGGGTGAGATCCAATCTTCTCTCTAAGATCCTAAGTATTTTTCTTCCTGTAAAAGCTGCCCAAAGTATCTTTCCCCCTGTGAGGAGAGAGGGAAGGAAATTTCTATCCCACCCTCTAAGAATAGCGGCGACTGACTACCCAGGGGAGTTAAAGCACTAAAAGAATAACTTTAATCTAATTGGATTTATATGTTTCTGAAACTTGGGGACCAAAAGTTTTCTTATTTTCACTGAAGACTTTTGTTTTTATCTATAAAAAATAAATAAAATTGAAAAGGACTATAAAAATTTTGGGCTTAAAAAACCTTAAATGGCATCAGTGACATCTTGTGGCGAAGCTTGGTATTACAACTTGTTATTGCCTAAAGGAGACTTGGCTTGAAGCCCAGACTACAGATAAGACTGTTTTAACTTTGATAAACACCACCTGTGAGAAGTTCAGCTGTAAAGAGAACTTCTGGGTGGCATGGCTGGCCTCCTTGAACTATGAATGTAAACCTTTATTGATTTTTAGAGCTGTATGTGGGGAATTGCCTTCCTACTTTTTTATCTGAGGAATATTGGTCATTATTTGAGATGATGAAATACCTTGGATTATAAAATCTTACTTGACAAACGACTTTTACTATAAAGACTACCTACAAACATGTGAAATAGAGGTCCCATACCCAGCTATAAAAATATTTTCATCGTCTGATTTCAAAGTCCTCAACTTAACGCACCATTAAGAGAAGATGGATGAAGACCAGGAAAAGATTATTTCCATGTTGAAAGCAATACATGAAACCATCCTTTCAGCTTGTGACGAAATAAGATGTTACAGAAAAGAACAAGATGTCAGCTTAGATATACAAACCCAAATTCTGACTACAACTAAAGAACTAACAACACAGAAGATAACAGAAGAAGTGGAACAATCAAATACTAAGACAGAGGACTCAATTGACCAACAAATACAGTCAATGGAATATCCAGAAAGGGACTGGCAGCACTGAAAATGGAAAAGACTTTCTATATAAATCAGAAGAAATTTGAGGAGCAAGAAGAAGAACAGACTAAATGGAAGATAAACATACCAGGATAATTATGGGGATTTGGAATAATAGGGAGACGATTTAAGGAATACAAATGGCCTAGCCCTTCCAAAAAAATGGCAATTAAATGGTCTCTCTTATTCAAAACAATATATATAATAATAGAGGGAGATCTATTTGATGATTTAAAAGTGTTGACATGGAAGGATAGCTGGCAAAGAAAGAAAGCCAGAATAAGGCTGAAGAAAATTGGGGTTTTGATTTATCGAGGGGATTTCATATTACTAATTAGAGGGTCAAAGGGAGAAGTTGAGATAAGGGAAATTTTGGTCATTAAATTTAAAAAATTTGGAAATTAGTTGAAAATAAGGATGCTATTTGTTTAATACTTAAAAATTAGACCCAAAGGGGAAAAAATATTATGAATATGTTTGATTTATTGATTAACTCAGATGATATATATAATGGGCTTTGATTTATTAAAGGGGATACTGTATTATTAATTAGATGATGTAAGATGGGGGAAAATAGATAACATTTAGGAAATAGAACAAGATTATACCCAAATAGATAAGATGTGTATTTTGAATATTAGATTCTGTTATGAATTGAGATAAAGGAAACTTTGGTTACCTAAAACCTGGAAATTATAAAAATCAAATGTTAAATTTGAATATTGATGGGAAACTAAAAATTGGGAAAAACCAGTAACAGGACATGGATTGAATGTAAAGATTGAATGTAAAAGTAATTAAGATATGTATAAGCTAAAAATTTATTGATAAATGTAATAATGATGTTTTTATTTAGTTGATATAATAAGAACTGTATTAGCTTAAATATGAGATAGTAGATATTAAGGGAAAAAGAGAGGAAATATTTGAGGTTGTAGTTTGAGATTTGTACTAAAGATTTTTGTATGTTACTGAACTATTGATTAACCCAGCCACCACGTTGCTTTTTAAATACCTAAATGTAAAATTAGAAAATTAATAAAAATATTATTTAAAAAAAAAGATTTGTGCTTTAGGATGGGGGTGAGGTCAGCCACTTCTGCAGTGTGTGTTCCCCTTGGGGGAACCCAAACCAACTAGCAAAGCCAAGTTTTAATACCCTTCTGAAAGAGAAGGGCAACAAAGATGATTAGGGGACTGGAGGCTAAAGCATATCAAGAACGTTTGCTGGAATTGGGTATGTCTAGTTTAATGAAAAGAAGGACTAGGGGTGACATGATAGCAGTATTCCAATATCTCAGGGGTTGCCACAAAGAAGAGGAGTCAGCTATTCTCCAAGGCACCTGAGGGCAGGACAAGAAGTAATGGATGGAAACTAGTCAAGGAAAGAAGCAACCTGGAACTGAGGAAACTTCCTGACAGTTAGAACAATTAACCAGTGGAACAACCTGCCTCCAGAAGCGGTGAATGCTCCAACACTGGAAGTTTTTAAGAAGAGACTGGACAGCCATTTGTCTGAAATGGTATAGGGTTTCCTGCCTGAGCAGGGGGTTGGACTCGATGACCTCCAAGGTCCCTTCCAACTTTATTATTATTATTATTATAAGACCAACAGCAGTTGTCACCTCCAGTGGTATTGTATTCTACAGGGATGGGGCCCCCACATAAAAGGCTCTTATCCTTGGTTTTGCCCACTGGAATTCCTTAGCAGATGGGATCCTCTTCCGTTGGTGAAGATGGAATGGGCTAGTCCCATTGGGTTGAGACGGCTCCTCAGCATATACTGATGGTTTTGTCTGATAATATAAATGGCCAGAAAACATTAGGAATTGTGATGTTATAAAATATAGTAAACATTAAATGAATAAACATATGATATTGATATATATTCTCCTTTTAGACTATCTACCTGTTGGTATGCTCAGGTTGTTTCAGAGTTTTGATTGGATTTGGAAGATATCTTGAGAAAGCAGAGATTAAAAACATATTTCAAATGAACAAAAAAGTGCTTATGACTGAGATCTGCCCAATGCAAGCATCTGTATTAAATTTGCTTCTCCAAAGGGATGAAGACTCATTAAAGTAAGACACCATCCAGCACTCTTTGTGTTAATCCTAGGAAGGTGAATCTTAGACAAGTTCTGTAATGTGTGACTTTTTCTTCTTTCCGGTCTTCTTATTTTCTTTTTTGACTTGTGTGTGACTGATAGTTTCAGGAATCCTTTTCAAATCCTCATTCTGCCTTGTCTCTTAATGACCTTCTTTTTTTTAAAAAAAAAAAACAATGATAGGTGAAAATAGTTATCGGGAGTGGATGCTCAGGTCAACATCCTGTAATGGAATTTAGTGCAGTACCAAAGCTGGAAGATTAAGAGTCACCGTCCTTCGTTCTCCTTAATAACTGCTAACATCTGTTGCCCACAAAGTTATCTATTCTTTTTCAGGATTTCTTTTCTCTCTCTGAGCAATTCAAGTGACACTTTGATTTTTTTGAGCACCTTACTCAGCTTAAAGAGCTCCGACATTTGGTTCCCACTCTAGACCTTTTCAACCTAGCAAAATTCAATCATATCTTTTATTTTTAAAAGGACCTGTCTTCCAGGTCCATTTTTATTGTATTTTCCTTACCTGAAAAGTACTGAAGAGTGCCGATTGAACAAGTATCTATTTGAATGACAAGAAAAAGAGCAGCTCTAAATGGTCTGTTTTGGAATTGCTGTCCTTAAAACAATCAAGATACTTTTTTTTTGTTCCATGCAGGAATCCAAGATGGAATTTGTATGGATATATCCAGCCCAATACTTCAAATGATCAGACATTGACAGATATTGGCTTGGTAGCCATGTGTTAGTTGCATAGTTGTATAGTTTTAAAGAGAAATGTTGAGGAAAAATATAATTTTCAAATTTACAGTGTGCAGTCTCAATTCCTAATAAGAAGAATTTGATGATGGTGATATGATATCGGTGGTCCTCAGCTTACAACAGTTCATTTGACTGTTTAAAGTTACAACACCGCTGAAAAAAGTGACTTATGATTATTTTTCACACGACCATCCCCATGGTCATGTGATCAAAATTCAGATGCTTGGCAACTGGTTCATATTTATGACAGTTGCAGTGTCCCGGGGTCACGTGATCCCCTTTTGTGACCTTCTTACAAGGAAAGTCAATGGGAAAGACAGATTCTCTTAACAAACGTGTCACTAACTTATCAACTGCAGTGATTGACTTAGCAAGTGTGGCAAAAAAGCTCATAAAATGGGGCAAAACTCACTTAACAAAGGTCTCACTTAACAACAGAAATATTGAGCTCAGTTGTGGTCATAAGTCAAGGATTACCTGTATATTATTAAGAGTTTGACTTATCAACTCACAAATCTTTGAAAGCATCCCAAAAGTATGGAAAAATCCTCTTCCATAAAATGCAACCACCATCCCTAAAGCCTTAAAGAGGCATTGTGGCTGCTTCTTTAACCTTCTACCCCAAAGAAAAAAATATAACCATATTTTCAGAAGTGCTTCTCCAATGCTTCTCCATTTCTTATGTTCTAAATATTGCACTTCTATCTTCAAAACAGTTACCTGTCTAAGAGACATGGTAATGTTCCCTACAAGAATTGCTTCGTATTACTATTTTACTTCATTAAACTGGCCTCTTCATTCACCTCTGTGGAGTGGCACAGTAGCTCAGTGGTTAAGATGTTGGGCTTGTTGGATGGAAAACTGGCAGCCCAGGTTCGAGACCCAAGCTCCACAAGACAGGGTGAGCTCCCATCCTCACCCCAGCTCCTGCCAACCTAGCAGTTCGAAAGCATGCAAGTAGATAAATAGGTACCACTTTGGTGGGAAGGTAACAGCACTCCAGAACATCATGTAGGACACATGACCACAGGAACTCCTTTTTCTTTTTTTTAATAGTTTTCTTTTTTTTTAATAATCTTTTTTTTACAATTATCTATAGAGAAAATGGGTGCAACTGTGCATTCCTACCCTTATTTACATAGAAGTAAAGCTTATTGAGTAAAATGAACTTTTCTCCTGTAAGTTTTATAAGGTCCACATTATTCTCTAGAAATCTATATTATTACCTGAAAATCACTTTTCATTTAGCAAACCTGCCCTTCTCCACTTATATCATCAATCATCATCTTTTGAATTAAGATTATGGCATTCAGCATGTTCTACTCATACTTCCAAGAGAACCCCAGCAAATTGGAAATGAAGTATTTAATAACCCAGGAGATTGACTCCCTCCACAGGTAGTGTGATCAGGTATTGATAGAAAGATTAAATTGACAAATAAGGATGCTTGTGAAATCTAGTAGACTACAGGAATTGGGGAATAAAAAAAAATAGGAAAATGCTGTTCCTCAAATTGTACAGAGTTCCAGTTCATGGTTCACAAAATGAAACCTTTTATGATTTACATAGACCAGCAACTGAGCTGTAGACTCTGTGTGCTGTTTCAATAGCAGATATCTGAAGAATCAGAAGTTGGAGTCATGTAGATAGTGTAGAACACAGATCATAGTGTAAATAGGGTTGGAAGGGACCTTGGAGGTCTTCTTCTCCAACCCCCTGCTCAAGCAGGAGATCCTATACCATTCTGGATAACTGGTTGTCTGGTCTCTTCTTGAAAAGTTCCAATGATGGAGCACCCACAACTTCTAGAGGCAAGCCATTCCATTGATTAATTTTTTCACACTATCAAGAAATTTTTCCTTAGTTCTAAGTTGGATCTCTGTTTAATGATCTTCTACCCATTACTTCTTGTCCTTCCCTCAGGTGCTTTGGAGATTAGGTTGACCCCTTCTTCTCTGTAACAGCCCCTCAAGTATTGGAAGATTGAGATGGGTGGTGTCTACATTTGATAAATAAACAAATAAAAATTCTCTCTGCAGAGAGGGGAGGTGGCATAGTGTCCGATGAGGTGGAGATCAGGAAAGACAAGATGGAGGTCACAGCAATGTGAACAAAGCCTTGCCTCTTTTGTATTTGTGTCTATGTACTTTATTTATTAATTCATTTTTTTATGTCACCCATCTCACTGTTACAGCGACTGGGCAGAGTAAGATCCATTGAATTAAAAATGACGTTTTGATGAGCACTTTATCGAAACGTATAGTTAATATCCCCAGAATTTGATGGTTGGGGTGAAAAAGCTCAAGATGGTGGATGTGACCTTGCAGTGAAAGTTCCACTCCTTTTAAGGTGTGTCATGGTCACCATTTTGAGTAGAATGAACTTTCCACTTGCAAAGGTTTCCAAACCCCAACCTTGCTGTTGTTTTGATCAAACATTTATTTTTTTCTGGCTGCAAACCTTTTTTCCCCTGTAAAGATATTTGTGTTTTTTGGTCTGCCACTTGGCAACCTGTAGCTAACATGTTTATTTGCATGATCTAATCTCATTATAGCAGTTCTGTATGAATGAAGGCTAAGAATCAGATGTTTGCAACTGGATCACACTATTTTTCTCTTTCCTTACTAAACAAGGTTGCTATAAGGACATCCTCTTTGTCCCCTCTTTCTGTCTTTTCTTCATAATTCAGCAACATTCAACTTTCAAGATTTCATCTTTTCTATAGTCCTCTCACCTCAAGCCACTTGCTTTCTTGTTCTTTTATGTTTTCCAGTATTAATAAATACATCTTGTTTTTTCTCCCCACTTGTTGAGAACCTGTATTGTGAGTTGGCATAATGTCAGCAGGCATTCTTGAATTAATCAGAAATGTAGAAAATATACATTAAGCTTAGTGGTGAAGGAAACCAACAAATACTGAGATGTCAACGCTGCTAATATAGGATATTATTGCTTTGACAAGATATACAGAACTGTCTGGTATTTTTAGAGTTAATTTCAGATGATGGTGGGAGGGGAGGAGAAAGATAGGAAAGCCCGGGACAAGGAACGGAAGTGAATCTTTGCCCTTCAGGCTGATTGGAAAATGTGATTGATGACTGCAAAATAGGGGAGGAGAATAGCCAAAAAAGCTATGCGCAAGTAAGAGAAATTCAGACCTTGGCATCCATCCATGGTGTGCCAACACTGTGTTCATATCATTAAAGACTTTTCAGAATAAACAACGCTTGGAAGTTCTTTGAAGTGTTCCATTAGTCGGAACCTTGACATGAGACACAGGAAGAGTAAGGTTTTACAAAAACTTTCTTTTTGTTCTTGGGTCTGTATGAAGGGCTTTGATTCAAGTGGCTTGAAAGTGTATTGTGAAATCCCACAATTCCTAATCACAAGTTTTTCAAGAACAGCAATTTAATTACCCAAACAATAATCTGTGAGACAGACAAAACACACACAGACACACACTCATGCACCAAATACCAATCCATTACGCAGCCCTCCCAAAAATATAAATCTGTGCTGTCACTTACAAAGATGTTTATTCTTCCAATAAAGCTTTTTTAATGTCCCAGTTGAACTGTATTAAATGTGGAATAAATAAATCTCAAGGAAAGAAATTAAATTACACTGAGTTAAGACTTGCATCTTGTAATTAAAAGGAAACTGAAGTCATGAAGGTCCTAAATATAAATTAGCATGTGTATTTCCATTTTACACCCTTTTTTTTTTGAGATGGGAAGAAATATGCATATGTTTGAGAAAGAGTGAGAACTTTACTTGTTTACTTGTCATAGTACCCCATTTTTTAAAATTATTAAAACTTATGCCATTTAGCAAAGCATCTTGAGTTAGAAATTGAGTTTGGATCAGGATGAGAATCTCCAAATTTTTGTCACACTCTAGTGTGGCCAGAACTGTGAATAGAGTTGTGCAGAAGTGGGTGTGAGACTATATAGATTGGCAGACTTGCCAATCTATAGAAAAAGCCTATAATGCTAGTAATTGTACTTCTGTGATAACAATTCATGCATTGTACTATTTTTTTTTTAGCAGCGAGGGTTGTGTGACTCTTCAAAGAGATGCTTTGAAGCTCTGAACAATGCTTTTTCCCCAAAAGTGTTTTAGAAAACTATGTGGTTCTGTTGTTTCAAAGAATTAAACAGTTACTTCAATGTGGTCTATTATGGAATTGCTCTAGCATCCTCTTATCTACTTCATGCTACAGAATAAGGTTGAAAAGCAATTTCTTTGTTGAATGCGGCAGAGGAGTCTTCTCTGAGATCTGGGTGAAGGATGGCCAGGCTGGGTGGCTTTAGAACATGCTGTCAGTAAATCCTCAGCTGATGGGTGTCATGGCATAGAACTCACACCCATATAAGAGAATATATGTGGCTCAGGGTTGAACTTTGGAGTCCTTGATGGCCTCTGAGCTTCGTTATTTGCTTGCAGACATTTCATTATCCAACTACGCAACATCATCAGTCTTGTTGTTCTTTGCGTTATTCCAATCATATGGCAGGGCCTGCAGTTTTACATTTCGCCCACAACTTGGTCCAGTGTGTAGCATTGGCAGGGCATATGCCTATGGCTTGCCTATCCATCCATCACTTTTTCGGTCATTCTTGGGGCAAGTGTCTGCCTCGCGATGGATTCCACATCAGCTCTGATGTAACATCATCAGTGCCTGAATTAATCTTTCAGCTTGCTCAGTGACCATCAACTGTCTATACTGGCCGATGTTCCTGAACTGCAGTGCAGATTTAGTTCATAGATATATTGTCCAAGTCACTGGGGATTTCTCCTAAGCATGTGCCTTTCCTGGGAAAACTGACAGTTTGACCTAACCAAAGATACAGATCTTCATAACTTCCTCTGGGGTAGGAGATGAGGAAGAGGCTTCCTAATGAAAAATATGAAATCTTTAGTGGACATAGCAGCTCCCGCACTATCCCTCTGGCTTGGGCTGTTCTTTGGAGTGATCAGGTGGAGCTAAGGTCAGTGTGAATTCTAGCAACTCAAATGACATCAGTATAACAATAAGTATTTCAACAAACAAATTATATTCATGCGACAAAAAGAATCGGCAGCCTATTCACAGGTCATTCAAGTACTTTGCAACAAATCATGTTTGCAGTTTAAATAAATTCCTGGACGCATTTCTGCTTCTAAGGGCCCAACTGTTAAGTGTAACCAGAAGGTCTTGATATAGTGACAATAATGCCTCTGAATGTCCTGTGACAGCTGCACTAAATGCCTTATCTGATTTTAGATGGTAGGATATGAGAGGGAATACTTTATACCAGTCCTCACTTACCTAACAAAGACTGTTGAAACTCTAGAAAGTGTGTTCTGCCTGTAGGCAGAACAAGAAACAATGGGTGGAAACTGATCAAGGAGAGAAGCAACCTAAAACTAAGGAAACATTTCCTGACAGTAAGAACAATTGACTTGCTTTCAGAAGTTGTGGATGCTCCAACACTGGAGGTTTTTAAGAAGAGATTGGACAATGATTTGTCTGAAATGGTATAGGGTTTCCTGCCTGAGCAAGGGGTTGGACTAGAAGACCTCAAGGTCCCTTCCAATTGTGTTATTCTATTGGTCTAACAATTATAGACCCCATTTATGATGCAATTGACCTAGAACATGGCTAGCATCAGTATCTTATATCTTAGGAAATTGCAAGCTGCACCCAATGTTTACATGACTCGGTTTCCTTAAGTATGCTGGGCATTTTCCTTGATCCCATCTTTCATGCATCCAGGTGAAACTTCTATATGTGCTCCAGAGGTTTCCTTCTCCAGAACCTTTAAATAGAGTTTTCATGGTACTCTATATGGGCAAGAGTAGGATGTGAGTTCCATCCACTCATATCTAACAAGCTTGGATGCAACTTATTGCTTTTCTTATGAATGGTCAGTTCTTGGGATGTTGATGCACAATCCTTGTCCTTAAAAGAATGTTCTTTCTTGAATGTACAAGAACTAAGGAGAAAGACTTTCCCCTGCCACACCTTTAGATCCGTTTCTTTCCCAGGAGAGCAAGTCTGATATAGCCCAAAGCAAGTACAGACAGTCCTCAACTTACAACAGTTCATTTAGTGACTGTTCAAAGTTAGAACAGCACTAAAAAAAGTGTCTTATGACTGCTTTTCACACGATTGCAGCATCCCCATGATCACATGATCGAAATTCAGATGCTTGGCAACTGACTCATATTTATGACGGATGCCGTGTCCTGGGGTCATGGGAAAGCCAGATTCTCTTAACAAATGTGTTACTGACTTAATAACTGCAGTGATTCACTTTACAAGTGTGGCAAAAAAGGTCATCAAATGGGGCAAAACTCACAATCAATGTCTCACTTAGCAACAGAAATTTTGGGCTCAATTGTGGTTGTAAGTCAAGACTACCTGGTGTTCTTCTAGAGAAGGCAAATTTAGCTGGCATCAGGTGTAGAAACGAAGGAATGTGTAAACATTTGAATATATTATGTATGTATATATGCATATATACCTTTGACTCTGTATAAACACAGGCATAGAATCAAGATCACGCGAAGTATTAGTACCACTTTATAAAACCCTAGTAAGACCACACCTGGAATACTGCAGCCAATTTTGGTCACCATATCACAAAAAAGATGTTGAGAGTTTGGAAAAAATTCAGAGAAGAGCAACTAAGATGATCAAAGGCTTGGAGACTAAAACATACGAAGAATGGCTGCAGGACTTGGGTTTGGCTACTCTAAAGAAAAGAAGAAATAGGGGAGACATGATAGCAGTATTCCAGTATTTGAGGGGCTGTCACAAAGAAGAGGGGGTCACGTTATTCACCAAAGCAGAGGGAAGGACGAGAAACAATGGTTGGAAACTGATCAAAGAGAGAAGCAAGCTGGAATTAAGGAGAAACTTCCTGACATGAGGACAATTAACCAGTGGAACAGTTTGCCCCCAGAAATTGTGGGTGCTTCATCACTGGAGATTTTTAAGAAGAGGCTAGAGCAGGGGTAGGCAACCTTGGCTCTTTTATGACTCGTGGACTTCAACTCCCAGAATTCCTGAGCCAGCATGGCTCAGCTTGGAAACCTCTCCCTTTCCCCTCAGCATGGCTGGCTCAGGAATTCTGGGAGTTGAAGTCCACGAGTCATAAAAGAGCCAAGGTTGCCTACCCCTGGGCTAGAGCTAGACAGTCACTTGTCTGAGATGGTATACGTTCTCCTGCTTGAGCAGGGGGCTGGACTAGAAGACCTCCAAGGTCCCTTCCAGCTCTACTCTATTCATCAACTTAATGGTTGATCTTAAGAGTAATAACATTTAAAAAAAAATCATTCCTTGTAAAGGATAGTGGAAGTAAGCTATTTTTATTCTGATAGCTGTGAACCTAAAAAGAAGGAAAATTTCAATTCTTGTGAAACAACGTTTTTTGTGAATATTCAGAAAGTTGATAATCAAATCAACATTATCTTTTCATCTACAGTGTACAGCGGATAACATTTATAAATTTCTTGTCCTTTACTGGTTTCAAATAGTTTTTTTTTAATTACCGAACTTGCTCACAATGCAAGTTCTTTTTGTTTTTTAAATATCTTTTTTTTATTGGACTCATATTCTGAAGTACTCAGAAATTAAGTCAGTGAACTGATGCATCCAATGGACTCTCAAGTAATAGTGGTTCTACATTTTAAAGCAGTCTATATCCAGTATTACATTTTAATAGGATGACTACTTTTTAAATTTATTGCCATTTGCCGAGTGCTTCGGAAAGGGTTTTGTTGCACACACATATACAGAAATGCCAATGAATGATATATACTGCTTCCACATATAGACATTGTATTAGCCTATGTAGTCCTTGTATGGAGCCTTTGCAAATTCATTACAAAGGATTATCATATTAATAGCTTGGGTGACTAAAGTTATCAGAGGGGAGGAGAAAGAGTAGACTAAAAAAAGGAATATTAAAAACTCAAGTCTATATGATAGAAAAGGGTCCTTGCCCTCCTTTGTTGGCAAAAAAAAAACCCCACCTGAATGTTCAGAAATATGATCAAGACCATATAGTAGGAGAGTAGCACATCGAAATTTAAGTATATTGGCCTTCAGTTGATGTACACAACACAATTTTCCTATGTACTAACAGCTACAGGGTTGGAAAGTAATAGCATGAGAGATTCTCATGGATACCTGGGTCTGGAGAAAATGTAGGAAAATATGTCCTTCCAAATTCCGCCACGTTCAAAAAGCCAGCTAGATGAATAACTGATTTTTACTTCATACGACTACCTATTTTGGGAGTTACTGTGTCTGTAATTCACTGCCCCTCATTCTCCTAACTACCTATATGTCATTTTTAGTCTCCAGTTTCTAGTTTGGAGCCTTAACCACTATATAATTTTAGTTTGCTATCTGTGAGCATGCAAATAATGATGCCAAGAGAGGAAATAAAGCAATATCTTTCTCTGATTTGCTTTACGTTTGTTTGTTTGTTTATTAAATTGTAGTACTTGATATATGTACCTCTTCCCACTCACCCCCCAAGCAGTTCCTCTGTCCATATCAGTGCTTATGAAAATTGGATCCAGAAAGAAAAGCAAATGGATAAATGGTATTAACCATGGCAAAGTGGAAAAACTCATCCATCTTGCATTCAAAATTAGATGCTAGCTTAACTATGGATTAATTAAGTGTACTGCTTGAAGATGCCTTTCACCTTACCCACAGTGATGGTCTTCCTATCTTTGTATGGGGCTAAAGAGAGATGAATGAGATCCAGGCATTTAGGAAACTCAGCAAACTATCTTGATCCACTGTAAATTTGAAATTTCTCTCTTGCACAGGGGAAATAAGTTCAAATGAACCAGGCAGCTTTGGTATGCCAAGACTCATTGTTGTGTTCTTTAACCTATCATGTTTGCTTTTACTGTCTCCCTGTCTTTTTTCTCGCCACCCCCATCTCTCTTTTCCTTATTGCAAATTATAGCAACATTTGTGTATCTCAGAATAAAGCTCACTGAGCTGGAAACAACACATTCCCACAACACTGTCAGATCAATCTGAAAACAGGTCTAGAAGACAACTACCCATCTCTATGCAATAATCATTTCTTTCTCTTTTTAGAAAAGACATAGAAACATGGGGGTGGTGGTGGATATCAATGTTATTCAATTAATATTGGAACATAAGTCTGTTTTGGCCTTAGTCTGTTGGATGAAGTGATATCCAATATTTAAGAAAAAAAATGCTGAACAAAATTCCTTGCTCTTCCCATAAAATGAGCAAGGTTTTATTTATTTATTTACAAAATTTATAGGATGCTGATCTTACCTCAGAGTAACTCTGTTTTCTCATTTTCTATTTTCCCCCACATAGAGTCATGTACTAATTGAGATGCCTTTATATTTTCAATAAAAATCAATTCAGCGTTATTTTGGCAAGGGATGTTTTCCCAAATCCTTTATTAATGGCTTAGCAAATGCTGACGTTTCATTGTTGTCTTCTGTTGTGTTAAGATAAAGCAGCACAGCTAAAAAGACATGTATAGCATTGGTCTAAAGAGCTATATCAGCTTCTGAAGTGTATGCCATCTGTAATGAGAACCTTAAATCAACCAAAAACATATTTCTTATAGTTATTAAATGTGGACTCAATTCTGATTGGGGAATTCTGTCCTATTTCCTCATTTATGGCCTCATAGAGCAGAGGTCCCCAACCTTTTGGGCACCAGGGACTGGTTCCATGGAGAGATGTTTTTCAGCGGACTGGAGGGTGCGTGATCTTGTGTGCTGCCTGCATCCCACAGATGGGGCTTTGCTTGTATGTATGGACTGGTTGCTGGCATGCCGCAGCCCAGTACTGGTCCATGGTCCAGGGGTTGGGGACCCCTGTCATAGAGGACACAACAGGTATGCAATGGCTCAATGGTTAAAGACAATGAGCTTATCAGCTGGAAAGCTGACAGCTGGAATTCAAGACCCGTGTCGCGCAATGAGGTGAGATCCCATCCCTTGCCCCAACTCCTGCAAACCTACAGTTCGAAAGCATGCAAACGTGAGGAGATAAATAGGTACCACTTTGGTAGGAAGGTAGCATCATTCCCTGTGGCCACATGACCACAGAAAATATCTTCAGATGATGCTAGCTCCCTCAGCCAAGAAATGGAGATGAATACCGTGCCCTAGAGTTGGACCTTTACCTGAACTCATCAACCCTGATTGTCATGTACAAAGCTACTATTCAAATAATAAAAACTTATTTTTGCAAATCATTTCTGAATGAAGGTTTTTCTCTGCTGAAATGAGGAATGAGAGCGAACGTTGGATGATATGCAAGGCAGGACAGGAAACTAAGCTGAGGTTTGGAATTACAATAGGTTGGGATGAAAAGTGCTTGTATTGCTTCTATTCTGCATGCATTATTACCCGGTCATCAATCATCTCTGAAAACAGTTTACTATGTTCTGATATTCCTGTGCAAAAAAGAAATGTTCTCCAAGGGCTTTGAAGACAGCAGTAAAATACTCAATGCCCGATATTTTCAGAATAAAATCAGAGATATTTCTTATTAAGGAAGGACTTTAGAGTCTAGGTCATTTCAGCATGGAGCAAAAGCAGGTAAGGAGAGGCATGCAAAATGCACAGAAAAGTATGAAAATAATGGACAGAGATAAAAATACTCTTTCTCTCACAATGCTGGAAGTTGGGCTCATCCATTAAATGCAAGTGCAGGGAGTTTTATATTCATAAGCAGAACAACCCAGGCCAAGGAGAGGGAATTAAATATAAAGCTGCTGTCTTTGACAGATACACGTTGTTCCTACATGAGATAAAAGGAGAGATTCAGTCAGGTTTAATAGTTACTAGCAAGAGTTTAAAAGCCTCCATAATAATAAATTAGAAGGACTGAAAGGGGCCTTAAAAGTTATCAAGGTCAACTTTGCTTGGAGGCAACCCTAATTATAGCACCTTCATCAGAGTCTAATCCAGCATCTAGTCAAATATTTTCAGGGATGAACAAATTTCTGAAACTCATCATCTGATGCCTGATCTATTAGCCCCTTCCTCAGCTTCTAAGGTCTGCCTTTAACTACAAATGTAAATGCAAAGATAGTAACAGTTAAATAATTAATAGAGTTTCTAATGGCATTCCATATTGTCCTACCGTTGGTGGCAAATGTCAGTTTTTTCCACCTCAGTGTGTGAGATTGATATTAAAATTTAACCTTTCTCCCCATTATTTCCCAATTCTTATCTCAAAGATGGCACTGCAGAAACTGTGATATGTGAACAGAAGCTTATATTTATCATGATAGCAATAGAATAGAATAGAATAGAATAGAATAGAATAGAATAGAATAGGATAGGATAGGATAGGATAGGATAGGATAGGATAGGATAGGATAGGACAGGACAGGACAGGACAGGACAGGACAGGACAGGATAGGATAGGATAGGATAGGATAGGATAGGATAGGATAGGATAGAATAGGAGCTGGAAGGGACCTTGGAGGCCTTCTAGTCCAGCCCCCTGCTCAAGCAGGAGAACCTATACCATCTCAGACAGGTGATTGTCTAGTCTCTTTTTAAAAATCTCCAGTGATGAAGCACCCACGATTTCTGGAGGCAAGCTGTTCCACTGGTTGATTGTTGGTTAGGTTCTCAGCCACATCTTTGATTTTTGCTCCAGGGAGACAACATACCTCCCTGGATTATATATCTAGTCTGCAGATGGATGATTCTATTCCTTTGAGGATAGAATCTCCTATTACCAATACTCACCTTCCTTTTTGGGGGGCTGCAGTCTGGGGTGCTTTTCTGTTTATCTCAGGTGTGTTTGTTGATGTGGCTTTTTAAGGGATATTTGAAGTGACTTTTTTAGGGATATTTGAAGTTGTTTCTTTGCTAGGTGTCTGCATGTTTTCTTTGAGGGGGAGGTTGTGGGTCTCCGTGTTTCCATCTAAGGGGAGAAATCGATTGCTCAGTTTTAATGGGGCTGCTTCTAGTTGGGTAGGATTGGGCAGTAGGGGTTTGTTTGTTGTATGCTGTTTCTTTCTTTGAGTATTGACATAACTCCATTTGTTTTCCTCCAAGGGTTTATCAGTAGGGTCAAATCCTCTGGGAGTTATTTGTTCATTAATTGGTTCGGTTTGGGTAGAGCTTTCTTTTGTATGTTGGGGTTTGGCTAGAGTTGCCTCTAAGTTCCTAACTTTTTCCTGTAGTAGTTCACTTAATTTGCATCTAATGCACGTATAGCTTGGGTGTTCTTTGGGCATGAGCGCATACATGGAACATGTATTGCATACCAAAATAGTATCAGTCACCTGTTCCATGAGTTTGTTGTTTGAAAATCCCCTTTTTTGGTTGGTGGATGTGCTTTGCTGTTAGCCTTGTTTCTAGCTTCTCTGTTCTGGGTAATTATGCCTATTTTTCTATCCATTTTTATACCTGTTTGTGCTACCTTGTTATTTATTTAACCCTCTTACTATTGTGTTAATTTTGTTTATCCTTTTCTTCCCTCTATTTTTTTTTTTTAAGTTTTTGAGCTCCAATTCCTTTTTGTTCTTTATTGGGGGTCTCCCCTCCCTTCCTATTGGGACCTTAAACTTAATTGTTGCCTTCACTTCTGTTGCTCGCTGCTCCCGCCTCTTGTTGTTTTCTCTGCCGGCTCCCTTCTGTCCTTCGGTGCTCATCTCTGCTCTGGTCAGGCCTCCATTCAGCCTTCCAGTTGGCTCAGCTGCTCTGTCTGGTCTGCTCCTCTCAGCCGGCTTTTCAGCTTGAGAAATCAGAGGTGTCTCTGGCTCAAAGCATCTCTGCTGCTGCTGCCGCCGCTGTGTTTCTCCCCCTCCCTCAGGTTTTGCTGCCTTCAGTTCCTCACAGCCAAAGGATAGTTGTAGGCCTTTTGTCCAGGCTAGCAGGAGGTGGGGGCTGCTGGTCTCACTGGGGAGGGAATGCTGATCCAGTCCTCCATCTGAGGCAAGTCTCCCCTGGGGAGGGCTGCGGGGCTGGAAGGAGGCAGGGAGAGGGCTGTGGGAGTCAGGTTGTCTCTGCTTTGCTGGGCCCTGGGTCGGGCTGCCTGGCTGCCCCCTCAAGCCGGGCTGCCTTGATTGGGGTGTGGGCCTAGGCAATTTCTGAATAAATGCTGTGACCCACCAGTTCGCTGCTTTCAACGGTCTCCCTCCTTGTCTGCTGTTCAGATGCCGGTTCATTGCTCTCCGTTGCCTTTTTTTCCAGCGTTGGGCTGCTTAGCTGTGCTCCGGAGCTGGCTCTCTCATTCTCTGTTGCCGGCTGCCTCCGACTCCACATGCAGCCATTCATTCGCTGCGCACCTGTTTGCTGGTGTTTTCCTCCTTGCCCCAATTTCTTCTTTTCCTTTATCCTTTCTATCTTCCTTATCTGACTTCCTGCTTCTTTTTCCTCCCTTCCCCCCCCCTCCTAGTACCTTCCTACTTAGTTTGGTAACTTCTCTCCCCGTGATCTGATACTGCTTCCTATGCTGCTGCCATCTTTTGAGTTGTATCAGTCCTTTTCCCCCATAGTTGAAGATGTTGTTTTTCTTTCTTTTCCATTTCCTCCCCCCCCCTGTAGTTGATGCTTTCCAGAAGGAGGATCTTGATTATGTTTAGAAATTACTGTCTGAATGGATGAAGCACTAGGGTTAGCATGGAAGAGATCTGGATGACACTGAAATCTTGTCCCAACAAAGCCATACTGTGCAATTCTGTTGCTGAAATGGTTGAAGAAACATTGTTTGTAATGCCAAAAGATGCAAATACATTTGTGCTGTCTCAGGCAGATAAGAACGTTTGAGTTATGAGCTGTCAGTTTCTTTTGCTGTTTTGGAAGGAAAATGAAATCTCTGGTTACTGTACCTAAACAACTTTCAAAGAACAAAATTGGATGTGGATTGTCCTTATTTTGTTGAAGGGGGGAAACATGATGTTACGGCATTCCAGCATAGCCTGAAATATATTAGTGGAACGATTCAGAGATTGGGCAGACTCTTTTAATGCAAAGGATGAATTTGCCATTCATGCCCCCAACTTTATGGATTTCTTCACATCAGTGATGGTTGAGCTAAAATTCATGATCTACCTGGCTGTCTTCTTCCAGGACAGAGGTGGGTGAACATCTGTTCTCTTTCCTTTACAATATATTGGCTCTATTGGAGAATGGAGTTATGTAGAACATCTGCTATACAGAATGTTATTCTTTTCCAGTTGATAACAATGTAAAATACATTTTGGAAGACCAATAAGCATTTTCAAACAGCAAATTGCATTCACATGAGTGTCCTTTCCTTCTGCTGTCTTTCCAAGGATGAAATGGCAACATGAGGTTGCTACTTAAGTCTTGGAAGTTTATGGCAGAAATGTTTGCATTTCCTGCCAAAATAGATAATAAAAAGTCATAGATGTTTTCAGGATTATACGCATGAAGAAAATACACACTGCCGTGTTTCGCATGTGAACACATGATGGTTTCCTGTTCTGTCATATGCAGTATTGGCTGCTACTCTGTGATGTACACACAAAAACTATGGCAGTCACATTCCTATACCCTTCTGTGCCACAACTGTGAGCACAAAAGGAATGGACAAGCTGATAGACCCCAGATGCAGAAGAAAATATTGGTTCCTTCTCATTTTAATAAAAGCTGGCCAAATGCATCATTTTTGGATCACTAGATGAAGTTATACATTGCTGTGTCCCTTTTTTTGCCATTCTTGTAATTTTGTGGTAGAATTGATCCTATCATTTTCATATGCAGAATTTCAAGTCACTCCCTCCTAACTTTAGGCTCATAAAGACTGTTTCATGAAAGTTTGAAAAGACTGGGTTGCTGGGATTATTCCTCTTGCAAACAGTTGGGTTCTCTCGCTTTGAATATTTATATTCCTGGTCTATGTCTACTTGCATTGTGATTTATGATGTCGTGTTTTGATGGATGTTGTTCTTTTTATCTCATCTGTTATTAACTCAACTTACAGATTTGGAGAATTGTATGTCACTCAGAGTGGCTTTGATTGGAGTGGCTTATAAGCCCTCTAAATAAATGCATAAACAAAAATATTTTCACAAAAAGTGATAATAACACAATGTGGATCTTATGGCAGGGATAGTTAATGCTACCTGTGGATATCTAATTTAAGTTTCTTGCCCCAACGTTTTACATAATTCTTCTACTAAACATCTTAATGCAACTCTGCTAGAACATAGAGCAACAGTCTAGTACAGGCATGTCAAACTGCCGGCCCACAAGCCGGATGTGTCATGACGAAACCGCACCCACCCCATTGCCGGCAATGGGGAAAAAGTCGTGATACGTCGCACGATGTCACGAGTTTGACATGCCTGGTCTAGTACAATGTGATACTTTTAGTCCACACACAGACCCAATTTAGATAGTATTTTTCTGATTACTGACATCCTAAACTATATGAGCCATTTTGTGAATGTTCTACCGCATGTTCTCTCAGCATTTCAAATGTTGCTCAGGCCTTAAATTGACTACCTAATCCCATCTTAGGGGAAACTGAAACAAAAGCGCTTATGTTAGACGACATCTCTGTACAAAAACACCTATTTTAGGGAAAATGCTAGGACCTTAGATAAGTAGATGGGAAGGAAGTGTGGAACACCTGGCTTGCTAAGAATATTAAGGACCTGGAAACCATCTTAATAATTGCACAGTTGAAACATACTTTCCTTCCTTCTCACTTCCCAATTCTCAAAATTTCCTGGCTTATCTCTTACTGCACAGGGTACTATAAAACAATCAGAGGACATTCAGGTTTTTCAAATTTATCTTTTATGAAGTTCGTCTTAAGATCCCGTGGCTGATAGAACCCATTTTGCACTAGGTGAAGACTGGAGCTTGTATTTTTAACTGCAGCTAGCAATAAGAGACTCGAATCATGTACTCATTGATATATAACTTGATTTTTTTTTAAAAAAAGGAACATTTTAACTACAACAGCAGCCTTAACCCCGTACCTTCAGTTCACCTACCTACAATTCTTCTCTCATCATCTGGATAGAGTACAAGTTCTGGCCCAGACGTTTCTTCACCTGGATCAATGCTAAGACATCCTGGCTGCTTTTCTCTCAATTGATGAAACTTTCAAGGGAAAATTGAATTAGGCAGTGAACATGCCTAGTATTCCTTCCTCCTCCTATTTTCCCCACAACAACTTTGTCAGGTGGGTTGGACTGAGATGAGTGATTAGCCTGAAGTCATCCAGTTGGATGACTTTCATACCTAAGGCGGGACTGGAACTCTCAGTCTCCTGGTGATTGGCCCATAATCACTCAGCCAGCTTTTATACCTGAGGCAGGACTAGACTTTCCTTTTTGTGGGAAAGTTATCTGTGCTCAAATAACTTAGGAACTGAAGAGATGTAAGGTAAATATTGTTATTTTCATTAAATGTCCGTTTTGTCCTTCTCTTTGAAGCTAACTCTACTTTCAAGCTCTTACTCCCCAAATACAAAAAAGCAATTCAGACTTTACATAGCATTTACACACTTATCAGAACCTATAGAGAAATCCCTCCTAATAATTCTTTCAGCCAGCTTCTCCACTAAAAGAGCCAATTTTGGCTACAATGATAATTTTATTTCCACACAAAAATATTATGGTTGTTGCATGGATGAAGAAAGCTCTTCAACGTCCTCCAAAGTTTACTTGATAGTTTATAGTATGATAATATGTTGATTTTATTATACTTTTCACTGTAAATTAAAAGTTTCCCCTCCATGCTTGGCAGCTGAGAATTGTGACAGGAGAGAATAATAGGGATGTTTCCTTTAAACTCCACTTGTGAATTCTTGAGAATAAAAGCACTGTATGAATCAAGGTGTTTGATCAAATACTATGAGTCAACCAATTCTTTTCTGAGCGTTTATTGAAATTAGGAGACATTCATGTGAATGATTATCAAAGAATTATAGTTGTTTATCCATTTGTAAGGGAGGACATTTTGTGATGCTCATATGTTTTCCTCCATTTCTGTATCTGCATCAGCATTCATTGAGTAGTATTTTTTTCACTTCCTTGCAAGAGTCATAGCTGTTTGGTATAATCACAATGATGTTGAATGCATTGTGGCATTATCCTGTAAATGAAGCAAGCCAAATTGTCCAATCATTTGCAAGATGATGTTAGGATACATGTGATGTGACTTGCCACCCGCCTCTTGCTCCTCCTGTGGGCATCCATGAGAGCAATGCCCAAGGAGAGCAAATATGAAGGGACATTTGTTCTCTCCCTTATCACTGTTAGGTTGGAAAGCCCAGGTGTCAGACAGGAAAGTCCAATTAAACTAATTTATTGCTAATCATACCTATGCACAAGAATCTTTTCAACTGACAGTTAACATCTGCCTGGGATTAGATAAGGGTCAATGGAATTTAAGAAGGATTGGACTTAGTTTGCTTGTGTCTATGTAATGATTCTAGGCTGATCTCTCTTTTAACTCTGCCCCCAGGTTCTGCCATTCCTTCTCCTACAGCAGGCCAGTAGTATACCAGTGTTATTCTGTGACTGGCTCTGTGTACTGTACTAAGCCATAATTTAATGATTTCTTGAATAAAGTACAAATGGATGGGTTCACACTAAACCAAACCATATGGATATGAATCCAGCTAATGTGATCCACTGCTCTCTCCCAGTTCAATTGAAAATATTTTAATTATTCTTTAATGACAGGTATAATAAACTATGCAATTTAATATTAATTAAACAGTTGCTGGCATGCCACAAGGCCTTTTCCCAATTTCTAATAATTGTGCCATTGTTGGTTATCTTGCTAGCTCTAATATTGGAGATAGTACAGAAACTACTAGCAACATGGGGAGGGTGTTGAATCATTATTTTCCAGTAAAATAATTTGGAAATAGACACCAGGAATCACCATTAATTTAAGCTCTGCCAGTCTGACATTATTGGGGAAGGCTGGAACAGAATTTCTGCGAGTTCCCAGCCCATAGAAATGTTACTAAAGGAGCATGAGGTAGATGCATAAGAGAAGGGCCACCATGCAGGATGAGGGAGAAATAAGACCTGATTCTTACTAGCATCTTGTGGGTCAGGATCTATCACCTGAGGCCTGGATTAGACTTCTCCATCACTGCATGTCAGGAAATGTATGCACCTGTTGTTCGGGGACAGTTGCATAGCTGTTGTGTTTATATTTCTGCAAATGTTAATGTTCTGGCTAGGAAGTCTTCAAACAGCAAAGCACAGAACACCAATCAGCAGACAAGATGCGTATCTCCACACAACTCTCAGTTCGGATTTGGGAGAAGTGTGTGTTGGCCCATCTGCAGCTATCTGCAACCTGCACTTACCTATCATTAATCCCTTCGCAGCATAGTTGTGTGGTGATGCCTATTGCACAGTTGTATTAATGTTAAGTATTTTTTTTCAAATCACAATGAATTGTTGAAGGAAAAGTCTTCATCAGGGTTCAGTCCAAGCTGGGAATAAACAACATGGCGACTGCTTTAGAAAGAAGGTTGCAGTTTATTGAAGAGGAGAGCCAGACAGAAAGATGGCTCTGGAAGGAAAGAGAGAGAGCACATGTAGGGAGTGGGTTTTTATACTCTTTGGGGCTCTTGAGGTTGTTTCCTGTTCCTGTTTGAGGCTTTGTATTTCCTGTGTCATGTACTTTGACCTGAGTCTGAGTGTGCCCCTTTGACATCTGTGGGTTAATCCTATTATGTCCTGTCTTAGAGTTTGGGTGGGGTATGTAGATTTTAAGGTTCTTTGTCTTCCTAAGCTTCTAGCTGGAGGGCTACAACCTTTCTGAACGGATTATCACATCTGCATTTCTACAAAGCTGGTTTCTGCTTAGGGGAGGGAGACTTAGGGCTATTAAGAAAAACTGGGCATGCTTTTCTGCCTCTTTAAGATCCTTAGAGGAAATATAATATTCTGCCCTTTTAATATTTCCTTCTCTGTGAGGGGGCTGACTTCCCACAGAATGAATGAAAATGATAGAACTGATTGCTGTCAAAACTACAATCTTGTATTTCCTACTTCTATTTCAAACTTAACCCACTCTTCCTACTTCAGGCTTACAGCCAAAAAGAATGTAAGTATTTTTTAAAAAAATTCAACTCTGACATATTACAACTTTATCCCTGGGTAAATAGTGTCTCTTATATTGAAAGGACTTTTCTCAAAGTATATTTCCTCGAGTATAAAATTTGTATGCCTGCAGCTGGATAGTTTGTACATTTAAATACTGGAACAAGTATGAAAAGTGTAAAAGTGTAAAACTTGGTGTAGTGGTTGAGAGGCTGACCTAGAAACCAGGAGATTGTGAGTTCTAGTACCACCTTAGGCATGAAAGCCAGCTGGGTGACTTTGGGCCAATCAACAGGAGACTCTGAGTCTAATCCCACCTTAGGCATGAAAGCTAGCTAGGTGAATTTGGGCTAGTCAGTCTCTATCAGCCCACCCTACTTCACAGGGTTGTTGCTGTGGAGAAAATAGGAAGGAGTATTATATATGTTTGCTGCCTTGAGTTACTTATGAAATAATCAAGGTGGAATAAAAATTTAATGTAAACAAATTATCAAGTCATAAGGTCTGAATTAAAAACATTTGGATGACCACTAGAAGACAGCAGAGATCCAGAAAATGTCAACATTCAGTTGCCATCTAGTGGTCATCTGGATTTTTGCAGACTACGAAATAGGCTGAATGGGGACTTAAGTCTCCGATTCTCCCACTCATCTATTTCAAATCTCTCTCGGATTGTTCCCTTGTCTAGAGAAAAGAAGGACTGGGGTACATGATAGCAGTATTCCAGTATTTGAGGGGCTGCCACAAAGAAGAGGGGGTCAACTTATTTTCCAAAGCACCAGAAGGCAAGACAAGAAACAATGGATGGAAACTAATCAAGGAGAGAAGCAACCTAGAATCAAGGAGAAATTTCCTGACAGGGAGAGCATTTAATCAGTGGAACAACTTGCCTCCAGAGGTTATAGGTGCTCCTTCACTGGAGGTTTTTAAGAAGAGACTGGACAGCCACTTGTCTGAAATGGTATAGTGTCTCATGCTTGAGTAGGGGGTTGGACTAGAAGACCTCCAAGGTCCCTTCCAACTCTATTCCATTCTATTCTATAACTCTGGGCTGTACATCACTTGGACCTTTGACTTCTCCAATTATATTTATGTTTACACTCTCAGCCCTTTCCTTTTGCTTTCTTGCTCAAGGCATCTCTTATTTATATTTATGTGCATAAGAAACTTGGCCCTGTCTGGGATCAAAGACTAAAACTCTCCAGTTAATTGGTTGGGTCAATTAGCTGGATTCTTGAGTTTGAGCTACACCTGACCTTCCTCTGACCTAATCTAGCAGATTGTAAAAACAGACCCCATCTTTCTTTCTTACAATATAGATATATTTATCGTCTGTAATATGTAAACAATCATTCTGAGTTTGAGGGATATGACTGAGGAAGCCAAAAGGCCTCAGGGAATGCCTTGATGCCTCTCTAGGTAGCAATTCGAAAAGGAAAGATATCTGGAAGATGCAGATAGCTTCTTAACAATCATGTGCTCTGATGTGAAAAAAGAAAAAAAAGCTGCACTGGGGAAATTTTAAATTAAGAACAGGTTGCTTGGGGAAATTATGTTAAGATGGGAATTTATGGGAAACTGCATGAAGAATTACAGCAGAAATATAAAAGAGATCCAGCACCCTAGAATTCTGTCTTAATAACTAGATAATAACATGAGAGGGATTTCCATATTAGGAATACAGGAGAGTCAGTTTGGACCAGTTTTGGTCACCACTTTATAAAAAAGATGTTGAGACTCTGGAAAGAGTGCAGAGAAAAGCAACAAAGATGATTAGAGGCCTGGAGCTTAAAGCGTATGAAGAACAGTTTCAGGAATTGGGTATTTCTAGGCTAGTGAAAAGAAGGACTAGAGGAGACATGACAGTAGTGTTACAATATTTGAGGGGCTGCCACAAAGAAGAGGGGGGTCAACCTATTTTCAAAAGCATCAGAAGGCAAGACAAGAAGCAATGGATGGAAACTAATCAAGGAGAAAACCAACCTAGAATTAAGGAGAAATTTCCTAACAGTGAGAAACAATTAAACAGTGGAATGGCTTGCCTTCAGAAGTTGGGGGTGCTCCATCACTGGAGGCTTTTAAGAAGAGATTGAACAACCATTTGTCCAAAATGTTATAGGATCTTCTGTTTGAGCAGGGGGTTGAACTAAAAGATCTCCAAGGTTCCTTCCAACTCTGTTATTCTGTTATTTGGTGATTAAAAGCACCAAGCTAGAAAGCTGAGAGACTGTGTTCTAATTCTGCACAAAACTATCTGGCTGACATTGGGTCAGTCACTCTCTCTTAGCCCTAGAAAGCAGGCAATGACAAAATCTTCTGAAAAACCATGGGGAGAAAATTATAGGGATTCTCAGGCAGTCTCTGAGAATCAGACATGACTGATTAAAAAAATAATAATAATAGAAATACATCTATAATCCACCGCTTCTACAGAAGGTCACTGGTGATACCAAAGATTCTTGTTTGAGATTTTTCCCAATCACTAGTGATTTCATTCAGTAAAACCTGAAACTCAACATTAAGAAAACCAAAATCATGGCATCCGGCCCTCTCAATTCCTGGCAAATAGATGGGGAAGAAATGGAGGTAGTGACAGATTTTATCTTCCTGGGCTCCAAGATCACCGCAGATGGGGACTGCAGCCAAGAAATTAAAAGATGCTTGCTCCTGGGGAGGAAAGCTATGGCAAATTTAGACAGCATACTAAAAAGCAGAGACATCACCCTGCCAACAAAAGTGTGTATAGTCAAGGCCATGGTTTTCCCAATTGCAATGTGTGGCTGTGAAAGTTGGACCATAAGAAAGGCTGAGCGCAAAAGAATTGAGGCCTTTGAACTATGGTGCTGGAGAAGACTCCTGCGAGTCCCTTGGACTGCAAGGCGATCAAACTGGTCAGTCCTAGAGGAGATCAACCCTGACTGCTTTTTAGGCCAGATCCTGAAGTTGAAACTCAAGTACTTTGGCCACCTAATGAGAAGGAAGGACTCACTGGAGAAGAGCCTAATGCTGGGAAAGATTGAGGGCAATAGAAGAAGGGGACAACAGAGAAGGAGGTGGCTGGATGGAGTCACTGAAGCAGTAGGCGTGAGCTTAAATGGACTCCAGAAGATGGTAGAGGACAGGAAGGCCTGGAGGAACGTTGTCCATGGGGTCACGATGGGTCGGACACGACTTCGCAACTAACAACAACAAAAACCTGAAAGTAAAGTTGATGGTCCTTCTCAGAAAATTTTGTTTGTTTGGAAAAGATCCCAGGTTCAATGTCTATTGTAATTCTCAATCATCCAGGTCATGCTTGTCCCAAATATGCTTTTCCAAAAGGCAGCTGGACTTTCTTGATTTTTTTTTCTCTTGAAAATGTTCTGCTTTTCATCCAAGAAGCTTCTTTGGTTCAGGGATCTTAAATTCAGTTTCTGAAATATGCAGGGAGGGCTGGAAGACATATGTCAGAAATCTTAGAAAGCCATTGTCATTTCCACAGTTCTAATCCAGATAACCAAAGGATTATTTCTGTGGATTGATTCATAATTTACACATGGCTTGCTTAATTCTGGTCTGTTGGCTAAGCCACAGTTGGCTGTGTGGTACATTGCATTACTAGATACACACAACCAGAGGCAGCAGGTAACAATCCCCTCCCAAGTTGCCATGGAATTACAATCGTTAATGTAACACAAGTGTAAAGTAACTATATATATAGTCTACTTAAATTAACCTAAATTGCATTTATATTCAAAATGATAGAACATTTAGTTTTTGCCGTGTTCATTTCTTTAGTGCTAAGCAACATTCTTTGTTGGTATGCCAAAAAACTCAAAAATAGCAGCAGCAGATGTAGAGCATAAGGAAGGCGACCTTATGGAGATACAGGGAGTTGTTAAATGTCCGGTTTTATGTCCTTGTCTTCAGAAATTGTGAGTGCTCCAACATTGGAGGTTGGAGTAACCATTTGTCTGAAATGGTATAGGGTCTTCTGCTTGAGTAGGGGGTTGGACTAGGAGACTTCCAAGGTACTTCCCAACTCTGTTATTTTGACTTCAGCTGTGTTATATAGAGCATCAACAAAGTTACCTGAAAGCTAATAATAATAATAAAAATCTTTATGAGGCCAATACCCCATAAATCAGCACGGTAGACCAAGGCCTGAAAGTGAAATGCCCCCCATGTGGCTACATGTCCAAGCAGATGTTTGCTATGGGCCATTAATTTAATTACAGAAAGTCTTCTAAGAAACAAGAAACTACCCTAACTCCACTAAAAGTTGATGTGTACTTCCCCATTAAGGCAATCTTTCTTTAGAAGATCAAGAGATGCATAGAAGTGGCAACTAATAGCAAAAGAAAACATTGCCAAAAAAATGAAGGGGGGGGGGAGATAGAAATCGACTTCATAGCGTCTCAACAGATGTTTCTCTCCACTAGATTCTAATTAAGTGCCTGACCCTTGAAATATGGCAAATAAGTAGAGCCAATTCTATTGGCCAGAAGGGGACATCAGGGCCTGATAATAGTTTGCCTGCTGTTCTTATTGATACCCTGAAAACTTGAATCAGCAGTGGAGATACCATATTAGAAGAAAAAGACTTGACTTTTGAGTTTTGACCAGATTGCATGAAATATAGGCAAAGGACAGTAGCTTCAGGAGGGTGTGTGATGGCTGGGGAAGGCGGCAAGCCAAAGCAATTCTTTTTTTTTTCTTCAAATAATACCTTTGGACTGATCAACATTTCTGATCATTCCCTTGTCTTGTATAAAACAGCAAAACAGCTGTATTTGCAGAAGCAAGACATGTCTTGAAAGAGCAAACCTGTACCAAGTCTCAAAGTGTTAATTTAAGCAATAAATAATGAAGGGGAGAACCAGCCTAGAACTAAGGAGAAGACTAAGGAAAAACCAACCTAGAACTAAGGAGAAATTTCATGTCAGTGAGAACAATTAATCAATGCAACAGCTTCCCTCCAGAAGTTGTGGGTGCTCCTACAATGGACATTTTAAAGAAGACATTGGGCAACCATTTGCCTGAAATGGTATACGGTTTCCTGCCTGAGCAGGAAGTTGGATTAATCAAGGAGAGAAGCAACCTAGAATTAAGGAGAAATTTCCTGACAGAGAGAACAATTAATCAATGGAACAGCTTCCCTCCAGAAGTTGTGGGTGCTCCTACACTGGACATTTTAAAGAAGATCTTGGACAGCCACTTGCCTGAAATGGTATAGGGTTTCCTGCCTGAGCAGCGAGTTGGATTAGAAGACCTCCAAGGTCCCTTCCAGCTCTATTCTATTCTGTTCTATAACTCTGGGCTGTACATCACTTGGATCTTTGACTTTTCCAATTATATTTACGTTTACACTCTGAGCCCTACATCGAAAAAAGAAGTCTGGTAAATGGGCTATGAAGCTGAAGGGATGCATTTGTTCTACTATTGCTTTAGGTGGACGCACGCACCCAAATAAAGCAACCGTGACCAGTTCAAAAATTCCTTGAAATTGTCTATAACAGGGATCTGCAACCTTGACAACTTTAAGACTTGTGGACTTCAGCTTTAAGACTTCAGTCTTAAAGTTGTCAAGGTTGCAGACCCCTGGTCTATACCAAGTCTCCTTTCCTCTCTTCGTCTCCCCTCTTTTCTTTTCCCAAACAAACCACTTCAAGCAATAGGCCAGATGGCTGTAGGTTAGAGCACAGTTTCCCAACCTTTCTGACTTTGCAGACTGGGTGGGATAGTTCTATGTGAGCGGCTGGCAAGTGCATGCGCAGCTCCATGTGCATGAGTGGTGGGCACGCCCATGCACTAGCGCAAATGCAGTGCACATACTCACCTGCTGCTCACGCAAGTGGGGATGCATGCATGCTTGCCCGCTGCTTCCACGGCCTGGTTCTAAATAGCTCAGGGGTCCTAGTAGTGGGCCACCACTCGGGTGTTGGGGACCCCTGAGTTGGAGCACTTGTGGTCCCAGGCATTTAAGACACCACATCAGACTGTGAAGCTGTACTGCATATTCTCTTTCCTCTTCCTTTTTGTAAGAAGACATTAAAATAAAGCAAGTCAGTCTAAGAATTCTTTAATAAAGTGGGAGAAGCTTACCTCACATTTGTTTTTAGTGCACTAATTATCAGTGCAGTGAACTACCTCAGAGGATATAAATATAATCATATTAAGCTTAATTACAGAGCATTAATTACAGGGGAACCCTTTTAACTGTTGGCTTGGAATTGAGCAACGTTTTTGTTATACTGTTTTTTTAAAAAAAATGTTGAAGAGCAGTTGCAATTAAAAATGACTGGCCCATATCTAGAAGCTAGCAATTGGTCTTATTTACAATATATCTGAACTTATCTATGCATGCACATATTCCAACAGAATGTTGTGCAATGTTAAACTGTAATTAATGCATAGCATTTATGTAGGCATTCAGTTTTTGAATATGAGCTGAACCACAAATGAAGCAGAGAAAATGGGTAGGACAAGTTTGTCTCTGTCTGTAAGTTTTTGCTGTTTGCGCCTGAAAATACCTACCAAAGTCTTTAGATATATAGAAGGCCATAAAGACCTGGCTAAGCCTCCAGGCACTGAGGCCAGGGTGCTAATGGAATTCTTAAATCAGTGTGGTCTATCTGTTATCATAGTCACACAAGGGTTTTTTTTAGTTTCTTGTTTTGTTGTATTTTATTGTGGTTCTCAACCTATTGTCCATGGATTCCTGGGGGGGTCTGCAAAGGCTTGACAAAATATTATGATTTAAATCTGGAGTTAAGTCTTTGTGGTCCATGGCCATGGTCCGTTGGGGTCTGTGGTGAAGTAAAGATTGAGAACCACTGTTGTAGTGGATTGTGATTACTGCTTTTCTTTGTTTGCTGCCTAGTATGCTTTGGAAGT
The DNA here is from genome assembly GCA_023970755.1 of Azemiops feae. Taxonomy (NCBI): domain Eukaryota; kingdom Metazoa; phylum Chordata; class Lepidosauria; order Squamata; family Viperidae; genus Azemiops; species Azemiops feae. The sequence continues at coordinate 428,398 of JALGBA010004208.1, read as the reverse complement.
TGGGGGAAGGAAGGAAGGAAGGAAGGAAGGAAGGAAGGAAGGAAGGAAGGAAGGAAGGAAGGAAGGAAGGAAGGAAGGAAGGAAGGAAGAAGGGGGAGGGAGGGAGAGAGGGAGGAAGGAAGAACTGTTTTCATAGGTGGATTCTAGGAAACTAATAAGATTTACATAATCCAGACATGATAACTGAGGCAAAACATTCTCTATCATAGGGATCCAAGGTCTTCTAAGATTGACCAAGCCACATGTAGCCCTTCATGGAGTGTGGTTAGGACAGAGGTAGCAAGCGGAAAGTCCTGGTAGAACCTCAAGAGTCCTCCAAACACTGTTTCCAGATTGTAATTTTGAATATGTCAGAAGGGGGAAATTATAAACTATGTGACAGGAGAACAATCACTTTAGCTATATTTACTTTCAATTAAATTTAAACAGAAATATATTTTTTCCTGGCTCCATTTTCTAGATTTTGTTGTCCATTTTCCAACTTGGCCCTTCAAGGCCAAATGCAGCCTTCAGCTTCGAAAAAGTTGTGGATTAGGGTAAAATTTAAAAGGATTGACACACATGAGAAATAGACTTTGATGCTGTTACCATGATGGTCTCTTCCATACAGAAGAAGTAAGTAGTGGCTTAATTCTTAATTGGCTTTATTATAGAGGTAGTCCTCAACTTACAACTGTTCATTTAGTGACTAAAGTTAAAGCAGCACTGAAAAAAGTGACTTATGACTGGTTTTCATACATAGGACTGTTGCAGCATTCCCAGGTGATCAAAATTGGCAACTGGCATGTATTTAGGACAGTTGCACTGTCTTGGGGAGGATATCCTGCGATCACCATTTGTAACCTTCCCAGCTGGCTTCTGATAAGCAAAGTCATTGGGGGAAGCCAGATTCACTTAAAAACCACATGATTCACTTAACAACTGCAGTGATTCACTTAACAACTGTGGCAAAAAGGTCATAAAATGTTGCTCAACTCACTTAACAACTGCAACAGAAATTTTGGGCTCAATTGTAGGTAGAGGACTACTGTTTTAATGCATAGTCAAATCTCACCGACTGCATAGCATAGATTCTCAAAATCTGATTCCTAATTGGCTTGGATCATGAATGCCAAGAAGAAATAAAGCCATTTTTAAAAGAGTTTTTAAAATAATTTGGAAAAAAAAATTGCCTGTTCCCAAGTCCCGTTTTTACCCACCCAGCCCAGTATTGAGAAAGGGCTATCTGTCATGGTTCCGACAGATGAAACTCTTCAAAGAACTTCGAGGCATGGTTTACCTTAAATAATCTTTATTTGAGTAGCATAGCATCGGCACTAACACAGTCGAAGCCAAAAACTGGATTCCCCTCCCCTGAGCACATAGTATCAAAGCATAATTCCCTCCTCCAATTAACAGTCATAAATCACACTCTCCAATTAGTTTGAAATGCAGGCTCTCCCTCCAGTTCTCCAGTCCGCCAATTCTTATCATCTCTTATTTCATTAACCTTGGTTTACACGCTAGTCCAGTATTATTATGTGTATCTAAACTCTCATGCACATTCCTCCCCCCCAGCATCTAACTCTAAAAGTAAAACATAACAAGAAAATGGTTGCATCTCTAACTGTTGTCAAAGCAAAAACATCCGATGTTAGCAGCGTTGACACTATCCTTTTTACACAAACTTAGGAATAAGGGTACAGCCACAAATTGCCTTATCATTTAAAAGAAACTTGCCTGGTAGCCCTGAATTAATGTGACTTTTTGAACTATCTCCTTCCCCACAATCTAGTTTGGCTGAAGTTTATCAAGGTCACAGTCCAGCAGGAGGTGCCCTTGACATCTCTGTCATGAAGAAAACCATGGTTGTGTCAAAGTCCCTCTTTCCTTGTTGACAGTTGATTCAAATAGGAACACATTCACTTGTGACAACGGTCACACAACATCCTCTAATTTATGCAACGCTTCTCTTGGGATAAGAAACAGACAGACACATTCTGGGGCAGAGCCAATGGGTTCATGGGAGATTCCAGATTCATTGGCTGATGTTCCCCAAAAGAACAGGCAGTAGGCCAAGAAGAGGGTCTCTTTGCAGTATACAATATAGAATGATAAGGGCTAGGAAGGCAACCGAAATGAGTGTTTTATGGGTCGACTGTCAAAAATCCCTGATAAGGGTGGCAAGCAAGCAATGGGGTCCTGCATCAAAGCGAGCCCTGAAACTAAAAACAAAACAAAACAAAAAAACAAGCCCTTTTTATTTAATAGGAAGAGAGAAAGACAAATCGACATTTTAAAATATATCATCAAGCAACATGTTTTTTCCCTGCAGGACTTTACATATTCTTTGCTTTCATATTTCAGTGTAAACCCATTTTGCAATGATCTTTGGTGTGGTGGAAGAAAGGAAATAATTTATTTCACGTATTTCAGCAAAGGTCAGAGAATGTTGGATTTAACTCATGTTGCTTAAATTTGCAAGGAAAGGACAGACAGAACACTGATTAAAGAAATTCATACCAAGTTATTGCTGGTAGCGTGGGAAGAAAATATTCTATGTCTAATTTGTGTCCCTTGAATCCTAAAAGTTTGAGCAGTAGCAAAGATTATATTTAGACCCGGCCTTGAAAGTGAAGTTTCTTGCAGCATATCACTTTCAGAGCCCCCCCCCCCCCAAATCTACATTGATAGATGTACTCAATATTGTCATAGGCATCTGACAGAGAGGTAGGGAGACAATCAATGACAAAAGCTATGATACAACATTGTGATGAAAACTCCACCCCTGTTGTACACGTGTTGCAACATTGCATGCATATACATAAGGGGTGGAACTTGCATCTTGATTACATCATAGAGGTTTTATCTTTCTGAAGAAACTCCTAGACACCCATGAAAGGGGATTAATAATAATAATAATAATAACAATAATAATAACAACAACAACAACAACAACAACATAATAATAATAATAAGTAGTAGTAGTTGGAAGGGATCTTGGAGGTAATCTAGTCCAACCCCCTGCTCAGGCAGGAAACCCTATACCATTTCAGACAAATGGCTGTCCAATCTCTTCTTGGCCCTGCTAAAGAGACAAAATTAATATATTGAAATATTTCACACAAGAGGCTTCCTACTTAAACTTGCACATGGTATTTTTTTTATTTATTTTGTATGGCGTAACAGAATACAGCATCACTGCGTAAAATTCACAAAAAGAGCATATAAAATGTGTATCAAAATGTAGACTAGCAAGGTAGACTAGCCACCTTGTGGTGCAAACTGACTACCATGGCTAAATAGTTTACACAGTCTAGCTGCTGGACCTCACAAAGATCTCCCAGCAAGAAGCAGCACCATGAATGCCAAAAATAAAAGCAACAGCTCTTTTCAGAACCATCTGACAAAGGACCTAGTAGATGTCCTGAAAACTGTACAACTCAATGTGGAAAATATGAGCAGGGCTAAAGTGGACAATTTACTTGGGTTTATGAATGATTACTCAGTGGATGTTGTCCTACTACAAGAAACTCATTGCGCTGATGAAATCCAACTTAAAAACAGATGTAAACTTCCAGGATAATCTCTGGCTGAGGATACTTATCATTCATATGATGCATCTTTGGAATATGATCCTTCCCTCCTGGGAATCCAGTCTACATTCCATCACAGCATTCCCTGAAATTGCAACCATGCTAGGCCTTCTATTTTGCTTGATTTTTTTCTCTCTCATATTTCACTGAGCAAGGGACCAAGTCTCTTTTATGAAGTCAAAGATATTTACTTCTGGAAGACCTCCCTCTCCTTTCCACTGATGATCTGTCATCTTTTATACACAAGTTCAAAGGAGGAATGACACAGCCCTATATGCAAACTATGGGAATCCCAAATCTCAATTGTTGCAGAGGTCTTGGACCATTCTTTTCATCATAGTACCGCAGGTTTTCCTGAACTTGTCTCCTAAACTATTTGTCAAGGGGTGGTAGTGACAAAAAATATTCCACCAAAGGGGTAGCTCATAACTTCTCCATCATACCTGATAAGAAAATAGTAACTGGATCCACCAGAGTCTGCATTAATCAAACTATTGTGGCCTGCCAAAAAGACTAACACTATGAATTGGTCTGGTGCATATTTTATTTTATTTTATTTTATTTTATTTTATTTTATTTATTTATTTATTTATTTATTTATTTATTTATTTATTTATTTATTTATTTATTTATTTATTTATTTATTTATTTATTTATTTATTTATTTATTTATTTATTTTATTTATTTATTTATTTTATTTATTTATTTATTTTATTTATTTATTTTATTTATTTATTTTATTTATTTATTTTATTTTATTTTATTTTATTTTATTTTATTTTATTTTATTTTATTTTATTATTTTATTTTATTATTTTATTATTATTTTATTATTTTATTTTATTATTTTTTGGTATTGGGAGGTGCTCCTATTGGACACTCATGCCTTAATCGCTTTGTGTGTGAAGTACTGTAGTCCTCAACTTATGACCACAATATTTCCATTGCTAAGCAAGGCAGGTGTTAGTGAGTCACACCTGATTTTATGACATTTTTGCCACAGTTGTTAAGTGAAACATGCAGTCATTAAGCAAATATGGCTTTAACCCATTGATGTTGCTTGTTCAAAGCTGGATGGGAAGGTAGCAAATGTTAGTCACGTGACCTTGGGATGGGCTGCAAATGTTATAAATTGCATGCAAGTGTCCAAATTTTGAATACATGACGGTAGGGATATGGCACCAGTCATAATTGCTAGGATCAGTTGTAGGTCACTTTTTTCATTGCCATTGTAACTTTGAACAGTTGTTTAATAAACGATTGGAAGTTGAGGACTTCCTGTCCTGAAATGCAGCTCTACATGGACTGCCTTCAAGACCACTCAAGTTACAACTCATCAAGAATACAGCAATGTAAGCAGCTGTATCACTGCATCTGTGAAAACTGCAGTGATCATCAATAGGCGTCCGGGTGCAGTTTAAGGGTCTGGGTGTCATGCCTAAAACAATACATGACACAGGGTTACATAATGGCAGGATTACCTGTATCCTACTTTGTCAGCTTATTTGTCAGGTCCATTCCGTCTATGAAGCATTATTGGGGGGCAAGACCTCTATCACTGTGCCTGTCCTGCAGAATAACAATCTCTTCAAGATTTGCATAGGTTTTGCTGACCTTCAAAAGGACACCAACGAGGTTTCTACAGGCACAAGGGCAGGGCATCTGGGGAACATACTTGCAAAGTGCTTGTTGAGACAATGCCTGGTCTTTCCCCCCCTGTTATGACCATTGGAATTCTTTAATTGCTATATGGTTAGCTATCCAGAGTTATGTATGGATAGGGGGCTATATGATTTAAAATTACATATACGTACAGTTACATTCTTTCCCACATGAGCACTGAGTACATGGAGTCAAAAATGGAGAAAAGAATTTTTGTTTCAGTTTGTTAAGGCCAGCGATCAAGCTAGATGTGACAAGCTGGTTTGTGCATGCATTTGTAATCTTTTTTTTTTTTTTTTAGATTTGTTCAAATATAGGAATAGGAGTGAGAGAGAGATTTCTCAGTTAAAAATAGCTTGTCTTAATAGCTATTTGTATTTATTCATAATGTAGAGATGCTATTTAAATGGAGGAAGGGAAGGTTTATCCATTTCTTAGTGGCACAAACCTGATTTAATTTTCCTTGAAGCTATTTGCGATGTTATCTTAAGATTTCTTATGCCTTTAACTTCCCTGTCCATTCTGATACTATAAAATCTCTTCTCTTCTCTTCTCTTCTCTTCTCTTGTCTTCTCTTCTCTTCTCTTCTCTTCTCTTCTCTTCTCTTCTCTTCTCTTCTCTTCTCTTCTACTCTACTCTACTCTACTCTACTCTACTCTACTCTACTCTACTCTACTCTACTCTACTCTACTCTACTCTACTCTCCCCTCCTCCCTTCCCTTCCCCTCCCCTTTCCTCTCCTTCCTTTCCCTTTCCCCCCTTTTAATCTTTCCTTCCTCTTTCTCTTCTGTTCCCTTCCTCTTCTGTTCCCCTTCCCTTCCCTTCTCTTTTCTCCTTTTGTTTGACATATTAATTATTGACATACTGACCTCTACTGGGGAGGATCAAGATGACCAAATGTTGATTTCTCTGCTCTTTTGATATCTTCACCAGGAAGTCACCTCTGGGATGGCTTGATGCCATGTTGCTGAGTAGCCGGATCAATAAAACAGATACAGCCAACCTTTCCTTCACCCTTTTCATTTGGATCACATTCTGCTGACCACTAATCACTGGGGGAAAAACTCCCTTGCCAGTCAAACTGAAAGCATGATTGAAATGATGGGCATTTTTTTTTAAAAAAAGGAATCTTGATCAGGCTGAAGTTGACTTTATCCCTTTTGCTTCTATTCTTAGTTCTCGGGCTACCTTTGTTCTGCAGGATAGATTAAAGAGCCTCTCCTGATCTTTTCCCCCACTGTACAAAATACAAAGGCCCAGAAAGTATCATTTTTTCCCCACCTCTCTCCCTCTCCCTCTCTCCCCCTGTATTTGTCTCTCTCTGTCTGTGCTTGTGTGCTTGTAAGCCTGTATTGACAGCAACAGAAAGGCAATAGGAATGAGCAGATTATTTTACAAAGAGTTCACTGGAGTTGTAAAATCTGAACAGCAGCCCTATACTTCAGCCTCAGCAACAAGGGGGTGGGGTGGGGGATGTGTTAACAGTATTGGAATGAATGAAAACAGCATAAAAATGATACTTTGTGGATTTGCTTTGTTCACTTCAAAAGGATTTCACAGGTTGATTGTGCTATTCTGTTATTTTGGGACCGTATCATTGATGAAAGATATTAAGGCTGCCATGTTCTTATTTTCTGTGGAGTTTTGAGGGAAAGGAGAGCGATTCTTTTCTTTTCTTTTTCCTTCAGAAAATGCTTTTTTTTCCCCTCTCATTTTTTTTTTAGAAAAAAGGGGACTTCACAGAAATTGCCCTTAGTTTTAGTATTAAATATCATTTAATTTGATGAAAGAGAATTCTCTTTTATATTTGGGGGAAATTCTCAGGGGTGGTGTAAGTTGTTCTTGTGTTCACTTAGTGATGAGATTTGTGTGTTTTATTTATTTATTTTGATTTTATTTCGTTTATATTATATAGGCACAAAGTCACCCAGCTGGCTTTTGTGCCTGAGGTGGGATCAGAACTCACAGTCCCTGGTGATTGGCTCAAAATCAGCCAGCTTTCATGCTGAAGGTGGGATTAAACATATAGAGGCACATATTTTCACAAGAACACAATTCTAAAGCAGCTGTGTTTTTCTCATGCTGCTCCCCCCTGTATCTGCCTTGTGGACTCAAGAAAATATAAAACTGCATTAAAGATTTGTGTACAGTAGAATTTCAACTTAAAAGCTGAGTTGCAATTTTATAAAATATAAAATCCAAACAAAAATAGGAAAAAGCAAGTACAAAAATAAAAACAGCAAAAGTCCCAATCAATATTATGAATATCTAATTTATAATCCAAATAAATAATAGCAACTGGTGTCTCAATTATTATATTGTAATCCTAGAGCAAACAGATCCATTATAAAATCAAAAACAGCAGGCAGAAATTCAAACAAGTTCCAAAAGAAATGCAAGCGTCTGGGCGCAATCCACATAAATTCACCCAGGAGCCGTAGCATTTTTGTTTTTTGTTTTTAAAGTAGATAGCACTATTCAGAAGGGGGGGAAGAAGAAGAACACTCCACCCCCCTCCCTAAAGGTTTCCACTTAAGCTGAAAACAAGCAGGCAGAGAGAGAGAGTCACAGCAAGGATCCTTCTCTTCTCCTTTTTCCTCAGGGTTCTCCGAATTCCAGCCGCTCAAACAAACAATAGAAATTAGTCATTTTTTTCTTTTTCCACAGCTCTTTCCCCAAGTGATCAAAGGCTGCTTTCTCAAGGGGGGGAAGCAATTTCTAAGAGCTTTTCACAGGGAAATGAGTAAAATATCAAGAGGGAAAGAAAGGTCTCACCCGGATCTTCCACGGTGGGTCTTTATGCTTAGATGTTGCTGTGACTTTCGGCCAGAGCAGCTGAGTGATCGGCCATGTTACTGGCCGATCTTTTCCCCGTCGGCCCAAAGGTGATTGCTCGGATCGCAGAGGGAGTTGCCCCTCCCTCTGCAATCAGTGAGTGCCCTCCTCTACGGTGGTCGCCTCTCCGGGGCGACTTTCGACCCTGTCCAGGGTCTACCGGCGGGGGGAAACCGGTCGGCAAAGAGAGCATACTCTTTGCCTGACCGCAGGCACTGCCACAGGAACCGGAAGTCCTGCCACAGGAACCAGAAGAATGGAATCCCACTCACAGCTCAACTATGGATTTATATTAGAAAAAATCTTGGAAACAAAGGAGGAATTAAAAAAACATTTTAGAATGCTTCGGAAAAGGGAAATCCCAGAGTTAAAAACTGAAATTCAACTTATTGGACATGATACACAACTAGGTCTACAACTTAACGATATGGAGGAAACACATTTACAATCTATTGAAGAGGAAGATACTACATCTTATACACAAATGACAGAGACTTTGGATGACCAAAGGCAGAGTTCAATTAAAACATCTATAATTTTAAAGGCAACAGGAACAGACTTTCAGATACGAGACGTTAAAAATGCTGACAACATGAATAAACAACGAACAATCACCATATTGATTAAAACTGATTACATAGTGCAGACAACAGTGGAGAAAAGAGAAGAAGACTATGACTGGATTCAATTGTTGTATGGTCAAATACTATGGAAGGAATTAGAAGCCCTATTGTGGAAACCTGCTTGGCACAAAAAGAAAGCTAGAATTAGGTTTAAAAGTCAGAGCTAAAATTTTATTGGATGGGTAAAAATGGCTTTTAGAGACTTTGACTGAACTAATATGCCTGAGATTCCTAAGGTTCAAGACTTTGATCCGGATGGCAAGATGGAAAATTGGAAAATCTAAAATTAGGAGTTGGATAGAGATTGGTGAAATATTTAACTATGATTTATAAAAATATTTGATAGAGTACAGGAAATAAAATATAGACACATTAATATATATATATATTTAAATATTGGATAGGTATACATATAAAGATAGATAGATAGATAGATAGATAGATAGACATAACAGTTGGAAAACACATTGATGTGCACATAGCGTGCTTAGGAAGCTATATATAGATAGATAGATAGATAGATAGATAATAGGCATATTATAAGTCTATTTTAGAAACAATTATTGTTTTATCATCTCAGGCTTGAATCTAAAATGGTTTTAAAACAGAGAAGTATAAATTGAACAACTGGAATAATATCTATATCTTAAAAATAATCTATACTATATGGGTACCCGAATTGTATACTATATGTTTATATAAGGCCAAATTGGAATATGTTAAATTGTGAGTTAGTTAAGCCTGAAAACGGGTGGAAATATTATTGATATTGTGTGTGTGTGTGTGTGTTTTTCTACTTGTTTTTTCGTTTCTTGCTTAGAGAGGGAAACTTTAAAGAAGTAATTCAAATTGTCTATGTATGACTATATTTTTTACTTTGTTGTATGGAGTGCCCTATCTTCACAATGAGTTCCAAGCACTTGGTTGTAAAACAAACAAAACCAATAAAACTTGTTATATATATATATTAAAAAAAAAAAGATTTGTGTACAGGTGGAATATTTTTTCTTTGGCATGTTCTGAAGCCTGTGTTTGAAATTTATATATTTATTTTATATATCACATTCAGCAACTGCCCATCACCCTCAGGGAGTAACTCAAATCTGAACTACTGTACATCTGTAGAATCCAACAATCTCCAGTCTTCCTGGTTGCTCCATACTGCAGTTATATCATAAAAAATATATCAGTTCTCCCATTGAGATGTTTTAAATTTGGAAGTGTAAGCAGCCAGAGGAGCTTGGGCAGAAATTCAGAACGCAAATTGAAAAATTTCCCCTTCTCATCTTCTTCCTCTGCTCATCATCATCCTTCTCTTTTAATATTGCCAGCAGTAGCCCTGTCTAATGCTCCAATAGCCGTACTTAACATGCAATCAGAGAAATTTAAAAGAAAAACAGAACAAAATACTCAAGAAACTGCAAGGCAGGTCTTGGTGTCTTATTCCACAGCACTCTTCGCTCTTCAAATACGTTGTCATCTTATCTGAAATATGAACAGACCAGAGCTTTTGCCGAACTGTTAAATATGAAGCAAAAGTAATCACATTGGCCACATCAGCTGGGAGAAAATTGGGCATGCTGCTAAGAATTAATTTTAGCACCTACCTATCTGTAAGGTTGGAAGAAATGAGGAGCATGAGAGGTTAAATGAGGTTATAAGGCAGATTATACTAAATTAGGCTGCATTTCAAGGAAGGAAAGGAAAGGAAAGGAAAGGAAAGGAAGGAAGGAAGGAAAGAAGGAAGGAAGGAAGGAAGGAAGGAAGGAAGGAAGGAGAGGAGAGGAGAGGAGGGGAGGGGGAGGGGAGGGGGAGGAGGTCACATCACTAGACCAGTCTACAAGCTTTAACACTCTTTAGTCTATGCAGAACTGCATGTACACGGAAGGTAAACTTCTGAAATTAATCATTTTATTTTATCACCATGAGGTAATATTAGCACATGGCATCCTGAGGAGGCTTCCAAGACCCAATGCCCTAGAATAGTTACAGATTTTCTCCTGTCTTAGACTTAAGACAACCCCTTTGAAATGTGCTGAATCTCATACAACAAATTCACTTTCGAGTTACTCTAGGATATTTCAGTCAAATAGCCTTCTAATACTCCCTTTTAGGGAGAAGGTCTCAGTTGCATAGCAAAATATTTTACTATAAAATGACATGCTGATTAATACAGAAAAGGTAATTCATAAACTAACCAACTGTAGATTAACCTAGCAGAAATGCAAAGCCAGTTTATAGGGTTAATTTATGGTTCATTGTGTCAAGCACACCCAGAAAATGGGATCAAATGAATAAACCATGGTTCAGCTAAAATGGGATAAGTATGTCTTGCCCATCATCCTACTAGGATGACAAACACTATATTTTTAGTGAGAAATTGATAGTCTACATTTTATTTCTAAAGCACAAATATTTGACCTGGAGGTTTGATTTGCCAAATCAAATCTGAAAGTTTAGATGAATCAGTTCAGACACTTTAGACAACTTCTGTGCTTCCATGGAACTTTTTAAAATCAGAAGCCCAAATCAACTCAATTTGACTGTTCACTTTGGAGGTACAGATTGAATGGAAGTGATTTTCTGGATCAATTTACAAGTCTGAATCAAATTGGATTGCTGACTTGAATGCAATAGAACCGATGACTCATACCTGATATTGCCTGACTTACACAAATTGCTTATATTCTCAAGGGGAAAAGTCCTTTCCATGCCTTGAAATAAGTGTTTAAGACAGGATTAAAATAGAACAGCCAGTGCTCCCTAAATTGAACTTTCAAGAATTTTAACAGGTGAGCACCCTGTCTGTCAGGCGCAAACTATCAGAATTGTCTCAGGAAGAAGCTTTATTGTCAGTCACTTATGTCAGAAGAATCTCACCAGATTGACTGTATGCTCTTGGGAATGGACAGATAAGGCTTCAGGGATTCTGGGGGAGCTCAGGCCTGTTCCACTTTCTGCTGTGTAAGGACTCTAAGCTCAGCCCCCTCTTAACATCTATTCCTGCAGTCTAGCTGGAGAGTCTACCATACCGTTCTAATATTGAGTAAGTCCTTAATGAAAATGTTTTTGAGAAAAATGTATGCAAAGCATGCTGAGTTCTTTAAAAAAAAAAAGGGGTGGAGGGGCTTGGTTCTTGGCCACAATCCAATTATACTTCTTTTAATCCCTGCAGAAATCTACTAGAACAGGGGTGTCAAACTCGCAACGTCACGTGATGTGTCGCGACATATCGTGACCTTTTTTTTTGCCATTGCTGGCAATGGGGTGGGCGCAGTTTCGCTATGATGCATCCGGCCCGCAGGCCGGCAGTTTGACACCCCCTGTACTAGAATTTCTCGAACTGCTGGTTCTGAGACGAAATGCATTTTGAAAACATTTCATAATACTGTCAGAGGATGGGAACAATGTACTCCCTTGGTACAAACCTGTACCTCAGAAATGCAAGCCCCAGATCTGAACTTAAGGAGTGATTTGTAGCATCACACACATTGCACTTGGGAAAAGAACTGGAAACTGCGTTTCCGTATTTTTGATTTCACACCTGAAATATTTCTGGTTGCTCATATTCCAACATATTAATGTTCCTGTGTTGTTGAGAAATAGGTTCTGTTGGTTTTGCAAAACACTTTAAAGTTCTATCGGTGACCGTTATCTCAACATAACCTTCCAAGATTATTTCTGTCTCTTTCTTTTTCTTATAGACATAGGACAAGAAATTTGGGGAGCCATGTTGAATTAAGCACCTTAATGTATACGTTGCTGAAAGCTATGTGCGGAATATTTTGGAGAGGAGGAGTTGATAAGAAAAATAGTTTTGAGAAGTTGGAAATGTTCTTTCTGAAACCATTTGGCTTGTAGGTGTATATGTATTATTAATATCAGTATGAATCAATCCACTGCAGGATGAAGGATCATAGTGTAATACATCAGTCTACTGTAACTGTAGGTTAGTAGATGTTTTTCAGCTGCCTGGATTAGGGCTGAGAGAGAATAACTGGCTGAAACTCACCCTACTAGCTTTTTGCATCAGGCAAAACTAGAACTCTTGGTCTCCCAGCTTCTAGCCCAGCTCCTTTAACTGCTATGCCATGTATGTGGGTGGATATGTGTGAATAGTTGGAAGGATGGATAGACAGACATAGAAGTACCATTCTTAGATTCTTTCCAATACAATGTTTTTTAACAGATTAACTCTCTGGAAACTCTAGATGGGTGGGATGAAATTTGGAGTTGCAGGCTGAGGGTTGGGGGAAAAAAAGGAAGATAATTTAAAACTGATTTGGATGTGACTGAGGACTTCAGAGAGAAAAGAATCGCACCCAGCCCAATTTTCCTGGGGCAATCCTATGGGAAAAACAGGTGGACAGCTTTTCAGAATGCTGGGATCCTTGTTTCCTTCCATTTTGGCTGAAATTCCTTCCTAGAATAGTCACAAATAATTTGATGTAGCCAGATTTTCTGATGGCCTCATAGAAAGGCCATCATGATATTCTCACAGAATGAATGAAAGACAAATGAAGATGAGGGCAAGTTAAAGTAAGAAGTTACCGTTTACAAGGAGAGTGATAGTAAATTGAAACAGACGAAAATATGTATCAGAGAAATTCGGAGTAGTTTTGATTCGGTTCTCTCACTTGCATGCCTGGGTACACATCCTGACCTTTCTTTCTTCCTAAACAGCCTCAATTAAGGCAAACTTTTGCAACCTTCCTCTGGTCCGTCTCTTATTGCCACACACAAATATTGTCTACGTTTAACATAACTCTTCAGCAATTGGAACTTTCTGTCAACCAGTTATAACTATACCCAAGGTAGCATATGTAAGTTAGGTGAATGTGCAAGAGAGCAATTTCAGTAATGGCATGGCCAGTGACCTTTAGCAGAGATGGTGCAATGGATAAGAAATAATTACTTTTGGTCTATGCTCTCTCTGTGGTTTGGAAAAGCATTGCAAGTGTCTAACCCAAGGAGATTTATGTTGGAAACTCTCCTAATAGCATAATTGTGTTCTATATATTTTTGTTAAGTGTGAACAGGGAGTGAGGAGAGTGTGTGTGTGTGGGGAGAAATGGGCTGGTTGTAGTTAATGCAGCTAGCAACAGTGGACGTGCCTGCCACACAAGATTTATTTTCAGGTCAACCACTATACATTTGCAGCATTGCTACCTTCTGTAGAAGCAGAGCCATGATTTATTATAGGCTTCACTTCCCACATGCCAAGTATGTAGGTAAATGGAACTTAGAAAAGAGCACTTTAGATATTTACATTGTGTGGAAGTGGTTCCTCAACCATAAGCCACCAAAAGATTTAATTAACCTTTTTCTCCAGAAATCTCTGTCCATTGATCATTTCCTTGTTTTATCCCCATCCCATTTAGATTCTCTGTTTCTAAAGCTGCAGCATGGGAAATTATCCATTACATCACCTGGGATGGAAAGATGGAGAGATTAGTGATGGGACAGGTGTTTTGTGTGCATAAAGTCTTCGGTTCAGTTTCCAACGTCTCCAGCTTTCTTAAGAAAGACTCCAGCTTTTTGTTCCTGGATTGTTATGGTTAACAAGACGGCTGACTGAACCTATGCCATAATGTCACCACACAAACTCCACCCTTTGTGTGCACCTTTGTGATGATACAAATACAAAAAGGTGGAACATGAATTGTGCTGTTGCAACATGTTTTGTCCCTTTGTCATTGTGATTAGGAATGGATGGCTAGGAATGCTGTATTAGATGAACCAATGAGCTTTATAAGGCAATTTATGATGTGTTGGCAAGAGGAAATTTCTGTTTGGCTTTCTGTGATCAGCTTTCTCCCATTGAACTCTAGCAGCATAAATAGAGCCAAGGCAAAACCAACTATATATTGATCAGACTTTCTGGAAGGATCATGCATTGTGCTTTCTGATAAAGAAGAATATTTGTAGCTCAGGATTGAAATTAGGGGTCCCTCATCAGTACACTGAGGATGTTACCTAGTTTGGGTAATGAAACATTTCCAAGAAAACAACCAAGTTTAGAGAGCACCAAGGACCCCTCATTGTGCTTTCTCCCCTGTGGGATTTGCTTGATGTGACTTAACGCTAATGTCTTGAGGTATTATTATTATTATTATTATTATTATTATTATTATTATTATTATTATTATTATTATTATTATTATTATTATTATTATTATTATTATTATTATTATTATTAGTAGTAGTAGTAGTAGTAGTAGTAGTATTAGTAGTATTAGTATTATTAGTAGTATTAGTAGTATTAGTATTAGTAGTATTAGTATTAGTATTAGTATATATAAAACAATTTAAATCACAACTGCCAATTCTTTAGCTGGTGTTAGCCTTCATACACATCAAGGTTAGAACCTAGGATGTAGTAATGTATTGGCTTAGTATACGTGCAGATCCAGGGCAGTGTGGGATTTTGCAATTGACAGGTGGAAATATTGTCAGTGCTTAGATTTTCTATGTGCCGTCCAAGATTTGTTGGTATGACACCCAGTGTGCCAATACCCATGGCTGGTTTATGCCATAATCTTTCAATTTCAACACATAGCATACCACAGTGGTTCTCAACCTTTTCTAAAAGGGGTCTAAAGGATCCCCTTTAAATACCTTTTGTGGCCATGGTCCATGGCCACAGACCCCCAAGATTTAACTCAAGATTTACTTCATAACATTTCTTCAAGCCTATGATGACATTGCACCCACCCAGAGGTCTGTAGACCATGGGTTGAGAACCACTGGCATACCACATAGCTCATCATTCAATACATAGTGCACCATTCAACAGATAGCATGCCACATCCGGTCTGTAGAAATCCAGAGGACTCTATACGTGGGTACAGATAACTGTCATTCTTGGCTGCAATCTCCTGATCATGTAGATTTTGCAGACCAGATCTGAGATGCCTATACAGCTCTTCTCTCCCCTCATTTGAACCTTTTTGAGTTCCATTGCTCTTAATCTACTGTATTTACTTGTTTATTGGAGTTTTATCTCGCCTTTATTATTTCATATGTAACTCAAGGTGGTGAACATACTTAATATTACTCCCTACTCCTGTTTATCCCAGAACAAACAACCCTGTGAGGTGAGCTGGACTTAGAGAGTGTGACTGCCCAAAGTCACCAAGCAGGCTTTCATGCCTAAGGGGAGACTAAAACTCACAGTCTCTTGATTTCTAGGGCAGCACATTAATAGCTATACCAAATTGGCTTATCTACTGCCGCCTCTTTTATTACCATCTATTTTTCCTATTCTTACCAGACAGTATAGCATTTTCAGAGAAGATGAAGATAAGCTAAGATAAGCTTGGCATCTTAGTTTCTTTTTTTGGGGGGAGGAAAGAGGCAGAGTAGGGGTTTAGTTGAGCCAGGCCCAGCTTTAATGGAACCACTGGGCCTGAATCATTCAAAGGGTCAATGATGAAGCCATCTTTCATAAGAATTGAGTTCTCTGGGCCACCATTCCAGGCTGACAATTCATCGGCTGAGAATGACCTCATTAGAGAAGTGGCACAACTCTGTTTTGCAAGTGTGCCATTAGGGAATCTTCCTTTTCAATTTCCATGAGTTACATGAACTGCAACGTTCCTCCTATTAGCCATTGGAGTTTATTAAAGCTCTTTTCCCTTGGACTGAAGACTTTTACTAGAAAGCCTCCAACTCAATTTATACTACAAAGACATTCTGTAGAAGGAAGACTTCTGAAACCATTTCCAAAAATGCTAGTTTGGAGACCTGAAATGATGGAGGGGTGGTGGTGAGGTGAGGTGAGTGGAAATCAATTTATTTTGTAAAGGGGGCATGTTTATAATCTATTGGCTGCCAGATTCCTTTCTTTTGTTTCTTGTCCTTGAATTTTGTTCAAGAAGCAGTCACTGTGAAATGGTGCCCTTGATTTAAATTTATTTACAAAATATATGATTGTGTTGGCATCAGATAGCTTAGTGTTCTCCGATTCAAGAATTGAGCATACATCTGCCTCTTCCTCCTTCCATTTGTGCTGTTTATTTTCCTGTAGTTAGCTTCATCAACTCATCATAAATTCATAAATCTTATTTATTTATTTTTATCTTGGATATGGCCAGGCTTTCTCTAAAACATTGCCCTAAAAATAGACCATGTGCCATTAAGTGATGGCATTTTCAAGGAAGCACATACGCTTCTTATGTAGTCCTTTCTCCATTAACTACAGTGGAAGGTATTCTTTGTAAACCTGAAGGAGCATCTTCTTTACTCAACCCATTTAACCCATGGGGAGCTCCCAGGGGAATCTACTCCCTTTTTACGACTCTGTAATCCCTTAATTCGAAGTAGAGTTGGAGAAACCGATGGAGCTGAGCATTTACTGACCGGATGCCCTTCCTGATGCCACAAAGAGTTCACAGCAAATATTTTTTTCTTTGTGCCCTGAGAGAAAAACATCCGCTGTTACCTAGATTTGTACTCTCAACCTTCTGAGTGGTGCTATCCAAGGGGAATCTACTAGTAACTCAAATTTCTGGGATATTTAGGAGAGGGAGATCTGAAAAGTTTGTTTTTCTGTGGCAGGACTTTTCTATGGAATTCCCTGACCCATGAAATCTGATCAACTCCTACTTTGTTAAGCTTCAGGAGGCCTGATATTCCTCAAATAAAATGAGATAGTATTGGTAGAAAAGCTGTTGCTTTGTTTCGTTTTGTTTTCCTGCATAACACTATCATGAACTAGATGATAAGAGGAATGCAGAAAACTAGGGTTACAGTTTGGCAAAGGAGGTGACATGTCATTCAAAACCTCATTGGCTAGCTGGATCTCCTGGGAGTATCATTTATGGTCTAGGGAAGGATGTCCAGTCAAGATCTATTTTGAAAATCTGAGGTTTTGATGCGAAACATCAACATGTATCTCTTAAATAGGGAACCAAGCAGTTAACCATCCAACCTAAAGTATTTACTACAGCAGTGCAAATGTTTTCATATCTATTAATACCATAGTAATGATTTCTAAATTTACAATTATATATATATATAAATAAAAATATACACATTTCATGCAAATGTGTCTCTATCTTCAATCAGCTTCAGAAATAGTTTCTCTTTCTTCAGTCAAGGATTGATT
The DNA here is from genome assembly GCA_023970755.1 of Azemiops feae. NCBI lineage: Eukaryota > Metazoa > Chordata > Lepidosauria > Squamata > Viperidae > Azemiops > Azemiops feae. Next base: position 410,593 of record JALGBA010004208.1, on the reverse strand, counting down.
GATTGATTATGTGCCATCAAGTCATTTTTAACTCCTAGTAATCTCATATATTTTTCTTCATGATAACTTCTTTCCAACCTGTTCTCCCAATGGTGCATCATCCATCACCACTCTAACTGGATCTCTCTACCTTGCTTCTGGTTTTCTTCTCTTTCCTTCCACTTTACTCAGGATGAGAGCGAAAGCCTTTTCTAGAGGACTGTGTTTTTGCATAATGTACATAGTGTACATAATGTACATAATGTACATAGAACATAGAATAACAGAGTTGGAAGAGACCTTGGAGTTCATCTAGTCCAGGGGTAAGCAACCTTGGCTCTTTTATGACTCGTGGACTTCAACTCCCAGAATTCCTGAGCCAGCCATGCCAGGTTGCCTACTCCTGATCTAGTCCTACCCCTGATCTAGTCCAACCCTCTGCTTAAGCAGAAGAGTCTATACTCTTTCAGACTCGATCTACCTGGAACTGGGCATTCGTTCAGTCGAATGCATGGCGTGGATTAACACCTTCAAATGGTGGTTTCGGGTGCTCTTTTCGGCAGTCCCTCGTAGCTACCTCTCCCTGGTGTTTGCTGACTCTCATACCTCTCGTTGGGAGAGGGAGCTAACGAAGAAACTCCACTTGCTAGGTTTTATGGGGGATGCTCTGGGAGATTATGGTCTCAAGGACGCCCAGTTTAGGGTAGTCCAACGGCTTGTGGACATAGATTTGCAATATCTAAGAGCCAGAGCCAACAAAACCTGCTCCCCTTTGATCTTTAGCCATTCTAATAATTACAGATTGAGGATGGCTTCATATTTCTATACTCTAACCATCCCCAAGTATAGAAGAGTTTTTTCCCTGGCCCGTTTCAATGTCTTGCCCTCAGCACTACTTGATGGGCGATTTAAGAGGCTCCTGTTCAGTGAGCGACTATGCCCCTGTGATAGGGCCGAAGTTGAAACTGTGGAGCATGTCTTATCATACTGCCCTATGTATAACACAGCCAGAATTAAATTATTCTCTCTCCTTGGAATTGATCCCTCTGGTTCTAATGTTAGTAATCTGGTTTTATATTGTCTAGGGGATGGCTCCTCCTATATTACTTCTCAAGTTTCTAAATTTCTGTTAAGAGCTGTAACTACCAGAGGAGAACATTGTAATTCCACTTTAGCCAAGACTTCTGGTGTTTAATTGTTTGTGATATTTTTCTTGTGTTTTCTTTTGTTGCACTTGCATTTTGGTCTGTGACCGCAAATAAAATATATATATTGTTTCTACTCTTTCAGACAAATGGTTGTCCAGTCTTCTTAAAAGCCTACAGTATTGGAGCACCCACAACTTCTGAAGGCAAGGCATTCCAGTGATCGATTGTTCTCACCGTTAGGAAGTTTCTCCTTAGTTCTAGGTTGCTTCTCTCCTTGATTAGTTTCCATCCATTGTTTTTTGTCTTGTCTTCTGGTGCTTTGGAGAATAGTTTGTCCCCCTCATCCTTGTGGCAGCCCTTCAAATATTGGAACACTGCTGTCATGTTACCCCTAGTCCTTCTTTTCACTAGACTAAACATACCCAATTCCTTCAACCATTCTTCATATGTTTTAGCTTCCAGCCCCCTAATCATCTTTGATGCTCTTCTCTGCACTCTTTCCAGAGTCTCAACATCTTTCTTATATTGTGGTGACCAAAACTGGATGCAATATGTGGCCAAAATAGGATGATTTGAGCCTGGTTGTTTGTGTCTCAAGTGAGAACTCTAGATTGATCCTACCAGCTACCATTCCCTAACCAATAACATTTGTCAAGTGAGGGACATTATAGGCAGCAGCACCCAAATAAATACATATACTTGACTACGTATACTGTGACTTGCCTAATAATTTCCTTTATTCAAATCTTTATCCAGGAACAGAGACAGTGGGTAAACCCATAATGTTTCTTCCATCCATTTATGAAGTACAGATACGGCAGGTAAAAAAAAAATATTTTGAATCAAGCTTTGAAATAAGTTAAGAACCGATTCCAGGGAATAGAAGAGAGAAAAGTTTCAAAGGTGGGTTTCTTTTTCTCTCTCTTCTTTTTGGCAGTATAAATGTGGGGCTAGGGAAATAATTTTTGTAGCCTTATTTGAATGACTGCTCTGTCTATATACCTAATTCCTTTTTACTGCTAGAAGCACATTTGACAAGGCATTAGTCAAGGAGGCTTTGACAAATATTGAGTTATGCTGTAGGTTAGACAAAGGTCCTATGCACTGAATTGCTATGAATCACCTTTTTAAGTAAGCAAATACAAAGTGTATCTTTTTCTTTCTCCAAATAATAATATTCCTTTGCAGTTCTTTTCTCCCAGTTCCTTACTGCCTGAGTCCAACTGGACTCTAAGCAGTTGATAACATGTATAATAAAATACAACAGCAATAATAATTCATATGAACAATGTATAAATAATAAAACTAATGCACATACAATAGAAGGGCATTGGAGCTGAACTAATTTTGAGATGGTAAATCTGTATTTGAGGATATATGAGCCCATGTATCAAATTAGACACAGGGAAGTGTTCTCCATGAATGAAGAAGCTGTTTTTTTGTTTATAGATGGAGAGAGAGAGAGAAAGAGAGAGAGAGAGAGAGAGAGAGAGAGAGAGAGAGAGAGAGAGAGAGAGAGAAATTTTGGGAGTTGAAGTCCACATGGCTTAAAGTGGCTGAGGTTGAGAAACACTGCTCTATGTGATCAAAGCTGCTACTTCACTTACAAATAGGAGAAAAATCAGATTAAAATCTGAACATGTGATTTTTTGATCCACAGCTCACTCTTTCTAAAATAAAACCATTTTATTACTCAAAATGGATGTTTACTGGAGCAGCTCAGGAGAATAACTTGAGACACTGAGGTTTCGGTTTTTTTAGGGGATTTATTGTGTTCGTAGTTTTATTGATATGAGCCACCCCAGTTCTCTAAGATGGCCGACCATACAAATCTTTTAAATAAATAAATTGCATGCTTACCCCTCAATTAAAAGTAGATAATCTTTTGGGAGGAGCCAGGGACTCTTTGGGGCTTGGAAAACAGTTGGTGCAACCACTGACCAAACTGGCCATTATGGCAGATGGTCACAAAACAGGATGAGCTATTTGGAGGGGCCCTCGACAAAATGCATTGAAAGCATGCCTTGAAATCTCCATCACTGAGGCACAATGTCTATTCAAGAGTTTGGTGAGCTTGTTTCAGTGACCTTTCCAAGTGATCCGAGAAGGTGTAGAAATTTATGATGATGCTTCCGCTTTAACACTGAAGCAGTTATATAGTAGTTGGAAGTAGTTGTGATGTCTTCCTTGGAGAACTCCTCTGACTCTTCCTCAGAGGCCGGCTGGAGGGAGGATGAGCTCATTCCTGACATGTCAGGGACTGGGTTAATTAATGACTCAGAACAGCCAGCCAAAAGAGATTTACCGGAGGCTTCGGCTGAAGACAGTTTGCACAGGCAAATGGTCAGTGAAGAGGAGGAGGAGGAGGAGGAGGAGGAGGAGGAGGAGGAGGAGGAGGAGGAGGAGCTGCCTTCCGTGGTAGATCCGAGAGAAAAGACAGGAACAGCAGAGATCTGCCAGATTATTTGGGAGAAGACCCTGCCCATCTTTTTTTTTTTTTTGCTAGCTGCAGTTTATTAAAATTTGTGTATTTGTAAATATATAGTTACTTGTGTTTTTATGTAAGGCATTTAGCAACTTAATTTTCATAGCTGTGCTTTAATAACTTATTTATATATTTATAAACATATAGTTATTAATATGTGGCTTAACTGGTTAACTATTTTATTAGTATTTCTAAAATATGTTTTATTAATTTTTTAACATAATCACCTTAATATTCGGTAAACAGTGAGTTGTCTGGGTTTACATTTAAGAAACATTCACTAACAGTTGATTTCTATAATCTATAATCCACTTAATAACTTTACTTGATTTTCTCTTTTTCCCATAATGTTCTCTTTTACCAACCTTAAGTTAATACAATTCTTGTTGTTCTAATGAATGATGATTGAGTATAAAAGTTTTCTAATATTTCTACAGATAATAATCACATCAATATAATATTCCTTTTCTATCTAGTCATTCTGGTTGTCTCATCATAGATCCTGTTTACAGTTCTTGTTTACATTTGTTTTTTCCCACAATGTTCTTGATGGGCTGCACTGGAAAGCTGTTTATCACTGCAGGCAGAGGGAGGAACACGTTGCTGGGATCAACGTCTTTGGTCTATGGCTGTGTGTTCCTTGTGCTTCCAGCTTGACGTTGTGCCTTGGAGTTTCTGAACTTCTCTTGCCAAGTGAGCTTTTGTAGGTGTATTTCAGTTCGGCCTGGTGGAGTTAAGTTTGGTTGGTGGACTTATTTGTTGGAGCAACTTTCCATTTGTTTTATGGACTATTGGTCATTGCTTTGTGGATTAACCTGGGCCTGGATTTATTTGGGACAATTTTGAGGCTGGGTGAAGGGAATTGCTGGGGAACAGTAATAAATTCTCCAAAACCACACTTTGTGTGTGTGTGTGTGTTTGTGTGTGTGTGTGAGTGAGTGGGGCAGCACAGTAGTTGGCTTTGACTTAGAATATTAGAGACACTCAGAAATGAGGTTGTTTGCATCAAACCCACATGCAATAGCAATATAATCCCATGTAGATTTAATGTTAACAATCTTTTCATCTCTGTCTCTTATCTATCCGTCCATCCATCCATCCATCCATCCATCCATCCATCCATCCATCTATCATTTATCATCTATCTATATCTATCAATCTATCTATCCATCTATTTATCCATCCATCCAGTCATCCATCCATCCCACCCATCCACACATTCATCCATTCAGTTTGTCAGATTTCTATCCCACCTTTTATCTCCAAAGTGTTATATAGGGACTCTCCTTTATTTGTAACCACACAACAGCAAGCCTGAGAGGTAGGCTGGACTGTGAGAGTCTGCATGACTAAGGGAGAACTTGAATCTAGTTCAACAAATAGATAACTGGGATTGTCCAGAAAATCTGGTGACGTTATGACAGAACTTTTCAATCCTAGGAAAATTTATGTGTTCAGTTGTCTTTCAGGGTCAAAGCGTAGTACATCTGTTCAAAATTGTTACTGATCCAATAGTTCCCTTGTAATTCAAGCTATATTTTTGACTTTGACTTTCCATTCAATCACCAAGGCTGATGACTCCTGAGAAATATATTCTTGATTCAGTGTACCTGAAAAGTAGATTGTAGTTTTTCTTCATCCTCCAGAAGGAAAATAGAAAGTGTTGAAACCATTCTAGTTTGGCTTGATGATGCTATTGCAGTGCTCATGTAATTCTGTGATATAATCGCACAATTCAATTGGATTATTGATATGATCAGCAAAAGGAAAACATTTATTTATTTATTTATTTTAAAAAAATGCACCAAAAGCATACTGAAAAGCACAATCAAGAAAATCAGAAAGATGAGGAATTATGGTTGGTCACAGAGTCAGCCAGATGTTTGGACTGGATTTGACATTTATACCTATACATCAAGTCCTTCCCAAGGACCTGGGGTAGGCAGATGCTGTTTGATGGTATTAAAGGTATAATTATAAGGTGTGCCAAGTAAAGCTGCCTTTGTAATAGATTGTCCTTGTAAAGGAGGTAGGATATCCTGGTAGATGTTTTTGAGGTTTGATAGCCATGACCTGTATTGTTGATAGAGGAATCAGTGCAATGGCAAACAGTAGTGGTGATAGTGAGTCTCCTTGAAAGATTCGTCTCTTGATACTAATCTCTTCCAGTCTGCAACCATTGACCAGCAACTATGTCTTCCATTGTGGCATATTTTTTTTTTGCACAAAGATTCTGATGTTTCTTACTGGCTCCTCCTCCTAGGCTCTTGATTATCCAGTCATGTGGTAGGGAGTCAAATGCCTTCTTTTAATCAATCCAAGTTACATTCAAGTTGGTCTTCCTTCTCTCACAATTTTCCAAAATCATCTTAACAATTAGGACCTCAGTTTTTGTTTCTCTGCTGTTTGTTTTCTGCTCAGACAGAAAGATTATTCCAAACTCTTCTTTACACAGAGTATTTTACAGAGTATTTAGGTTTTTTGCAAGGAGCCGAAAGCGTCTGTATTCACAAAAACAAACAAAACAAAAAACAAAAAAAACCCCATGATTTGGCAAACTATAACCAATAATTTTAACAGATGTTGACTGATTTCTCCCACATTTAAAATCTATTTCAATGCTTCTTTTTAGCTTCCATTATTTTTAGTTGAGATAATTATACAATTATACCCAATCAATGACAGATTTCAGTATATGACATATCAGTAGATTTGTTCATAGTTTAAGAAGTCTCCTCAACTAATTAGTCCTTGGAGAATGTCTATACGGTTCTTGTAAAAGATGCTTCAGAAATCTCTGCAATTTGCACGGTATTAAATTGACTGAAGCAAAATTTGGTGCCATCTGTTCTACTGGCCCATCTCGTTGGTGCTGAAACCACAGCACCCAATCCTCACTTTAATCCAGCTTTTGGCATAATAGGTAACTAACTAAGTTAGTTAGTTAACACTGAGGATGTTACCTAGTTAGGGTAATGAAATGTTTGCAAGAAAACAAGCAAGCTCAGAGAGCACCAAGGACCCCTCATTTCAACCCTGAGCTACAAACATTCTCCTTCGTTGGTACTAAGGTATTTAAACTAACTTAAACATAGTTAAACAAACTTTACTTCCTTCCTTTCAAATACACTGAGAAGACCTATATCAAAGAAGGGGATCTAATTTATATGACATATAATATTACAGATTTGGAAATGGTTCATCAAAGTTATTAACTTCTACTGTTAGAGAGGAAAAGGATTTCATTCCAAATACTGTATGGTTGACAGACATCAGTCTCTTTTTTTTTTCAGAAAGAAGGCACATAATATGCATTTTACAAAATAATATTCTTTCATTAAAATGGAAAGCAGTTTGGTGTTGTAGTTAAAGACAGCAGCCTAGAAACTGGGAGACCATGAGTTCTACTCAGGTCTTAGGTATGAACTAGATGTAGGAAAAGGACAGGCAGAGCCTGGGGACAGAGTCAAGAGAGTAATCAGCCTAGAATTGTTCTAGAGTATATTGAGGTAGCAAACATTTACATTTTTGATATGTGTGAATAAATTTAGAAGACAATTGCATAAGCAGTTACTTAGCAACAAGATTAAAGATCCTAAATGTGATGAGACCTCTATATTTTTAGTGACTAGACACTACAACAAGTTAGTTCATTTTATCTGTTATGGAAGGAGCTATTCTGATAAGTGTGCGCTAGGAATTTTACATGTCCTTCAAATGTCATGTCTCCTTGGTAACCTGGTGTTTCATTTTAGATCAAGAATGTGGCTCTTTGGCTCTGTGTATCACTATTTATTGTATACTAAACATTTATGATTCTTTTGAAGCTAAAAGGTGCTTAAAAAGCAATTTTTCACTTATGTCCAAGGATTTTCCTCACTGATTGCATCTTATTGCAAATGGATCTGACTCAAACACTAGAAATTTCTTCCACATTATTCACCAAATACTGTTGCCCTCATCTCAGGAATTAAGAATGCATTTATGCATACTCAGGATACCGTGATGGAATGTAATCTGGAATCCTGCCTACCAATCTTGGAAATTTGGGTAGGCAGAAAGAGGGCTAAGATGGCCCTTCCCTAGTAGTTCAGAATATCTCATAGTTATGCAGATAGTTCCTTTAATCTGGCAAGATTCTGTCTATAGTTGAAGAACACTAAAGTAACTCCACATGTCATTCTTGGTTCTTGAGCCTGATATCAATCTTGCCAGATTTAAAACAATTATCAGCATAACTAGAGACAATCTGTGAACTCTTAGGGAGGAGCTATCTTAACCCTCCTTCTGCCTAAAAAAATAGCATAAACAGACGACAGCAGAGAAAATAAATAGGGCTATCATCCATCTTTCTGCCTGCCTGCCTGCCTGCCTGCCTGCCTGCCTCTATCTATCTATCTATCTATCTATCTATCTATCTATCTATCTATCTATCTATCTATCTATCTATCTATCTATCTATCTATCTATCTATCTATCTATCTATCTATCTATCTATCTATCTATCTATCTATCTATCTATCTATCTATCTATCTATCTATCTATCTATCTATCTATCTATCTATCTATCTATCTATCTATCTATCTATCTATCTTACTCTGCTCTACTTGTCAAAAGATTAAATACTTTCTTAAGGAGTTATGTTTATCCAGATCAATCTGGATTTGTTCCTAAAAGAACAGGAACAGGAGACTCAATTAGCAAAGTATAATACATTATGCTATACATATAGTAAAATTACACTACCATTGCAATCACTAGATGTTTTAAAACCAGAGTTTGACAGAGTAGGGAGTAAATCTCTTTTTTAAAATAGTCTTACTGGAAATGGAGGTTGGCAGTAAGTTCATTTCTATCCATTATAGTCACCTGCAGAAGCAGTAATTAAAATCAATGGCTCAGATATGGAATCTCTTCATATGAATAGGCCATCAAATAAATATCCCCACACTCACCTAGCTTGTTCCATTTCATTGCTGAAGAATTAATCATGAGTATTAGGAGAAAAAAGAAACAATATTCCTAGCCTTAATAAAAAAAAATAGAATGTTATATTTTTATCTGTTTTCAGACAATGTTTTTCTTAGGAATCGAAGGACATGTCTTGACTGTGTAACATAAATAATGACAACAAAATATTTTGTTGGCATTGTCTGGCAATCTCTTCTACCCCAAATTCTGATTTTTATCTCATTAATTCCAATTCCATTGTCTATTACTTAATTTCACATCAGACAAGGAATTAATTATTCATTTAAATATATATATATATATAAAGGAAGAAACAGCTGCGATCACACATTGCTCCTAGAAGCACGAGGCTGAAGACGCCAGCCTGAAGATGACGAATGAGACTTCGTCGAAACGTCACCAAGACACTTCCAATTTTACGCGGGAGAAAACCCGAATTACCAAAGACCTACATACAAACACCCGTGAAAACCTCAGAAAACATATATATATATATATATAATGAGATACTGAGAAGCTATACATTATTGTTTTTATTACTATTATGGTTCGTTGCCTATTCAACCAGATTGTAGACTGGATTTGGCATTTTTATCCCCTATTGCACAGGTGTGAAACTCGATCTCGTCTCGTGACGTATTGCGATGTGTTGTGACATTTTTTGCCTTTGCAGAGCGGGGTGGGTGTGGCCTGTGCGTGGCGCATCCAGACCATGGGCCGCCGGTTTGACACCTCTGCCCTATTGAGTCCTTCCGATCAAGGTGATGGTCACAACAATGCAATTCAAGTGGTGTGCGTGAAAATGGGCGTTGTCAGGCCACCATCTTAACTTTTTAAACTATACTTTGTGGATAAAGAACAGAGCAATAGTAGTTATTTACCTTACTTATTCTCCATTATTTCTTTGCTTCCCCAAATCACATAATTCTGGGAGATTCACACGGCTTAAAAATGAATAAAACCCTAAGATTTTATTTATGATTTATTTGTTTATATCCCACCTTTATTATTTTAATTAATTATTTTTACAAATAACTCAAGGCGGCAAACACATCCAATGCACCTTCCTTCTTCTGTTTTCCCCACAACAATGCTGTGAGGAAGGTTGGGGTGAGAGCTGGGTGACTTGCCCAAAGTCACTCATGTGGGTTTCATGGTGAAGGCAAGATTTGAATTCCTGGTCTCCAAGTTTCTAGCCTAGTGCCTTAACCATTAGATCAGACTGGCTCTGCATTGAAGTCAGGCTTCAGACTTCAAGAAATACATGCAGATTTATTTATTGTTTTTCACCCTTACACAGAATCTTGCCAAACTAAAGGAAACTACCACTCACATAAAGCATATACTCTGAGAACTCTCTGCCCTAAGTTACCTGTTGCTCTTCTAGAATTCCCTCCCTCCCTCCTGGGAATCTGAATATTCCATTATATCCAATTCAACGACAGCATATAATTAATACATAAATCCAGCTCATATAATAACAATAATTACCAATAGATTAAGATCCAAAGAAACTGGCAGAAGAGAATTGGCCTTAACTGAAAAATTAAAATACCTTTGACAGCTAATGAAGGACAAATTCAGTTAAACTTGATCACTGTACACTAGATATATTGTAAAATTTATTCATTGCAGAGATTTGATGCAATAAATGCCAACCCAAGGGGAACCTAGGGTGGAGAAAATTATTCTTGAAGAATGGGTTAGCAACAGAAAATTCTTCTAGATAGGAAGATAGTTCCTAATTTTTATCCCTATTGCTTCAAATAGGGTAGGAACACAGAAAAGTAGGCTGCACAGACGGTTAGATGTGAGAAGATTATATATCTGCTTGATTTATAGTAAAAGAATTTCATCAATTTACTATTAGTTCTTTATAAAAAGCGTGATAGGCTCTCTTTAAAATTTTAAAAACTTTGGAAGGATGAACAGAATTAGTCTCATTGGACTAGTTTGTGGTACATAATTTCTTTTCAGCAAACTATCTAGAATGAAATAACCATAAGACTAATTCCAAAAATATACTCTGCTAAGGTTGCACTTCAAAAAATTAAAGCTCTTCTAAAGTGAATAATAATAATAATAATAATAATAATAATAATAATAATAATAATAATAATAATAATAATAATAATAATAATAATAATAATAATAATAATAATAATAATAATAATAATAATAATAATAATAATAGTTGGAAGGGACCTTGGAGGTCATCTAGTCCAAACCTTGCTCAGGCAGGAAACCCTATACCATTTCGGACAAATGGCTGTCCAGTCTCTCTTAAAAAACTTCCAGTGTTGGAGCATTCACCGCTTCTGGAGGCAGGTTGTTCCACTGGTTAATTGTTCTAACTGTCAGGAAGTTTCTCCTTAGTTCTAGGTTGCTTCTCTCCTTGGTTAGTTTCCATCCGTTGCTTCTTGTCCTGCCTTCAGGCACTTTGGAGAATAGCTTGACTCCCTCTTCTTTGTGGCAGGCCCTGAGATATTGGAACACTGCTATCAGTGAAGGAGGTGTACCCAGTTTGATCCTTGTTATCCCTTTGTTGATGTCAGGTACGAAGAATCACACATTAAATTCAAGCTAAATTGATTTATTATTCATGCCTATACACAATTTAGTCAACTAACCATCAGTACTAAATTGGCACTTGATGAATTAGTGGAATTCAAGAAGGACTGGATTTGGATCACTTGCGACAATGTAACAGGCTGATTCCTCTCTTGACCAAGCTCAACCTTTCCTTCTTTTACAGGTGGCAATATTTTGGTTAAATGTTTTGGAAACATCTGGGAAATCATACAATTGTTCATAGTGAATTCTGAGATGGTTTACTGACTGTAGCTCCTCATGCACATAAATTGATCCAGCACAATAACTTGATTCAGTTTTATTAATTTATTATTGCAATGCAAGAGAAAATTAAAGCACATCTTGAAAGTACATCTTTTGTTAGATCAATGCTATTTAAGGAAAATGGCCTTGACTGAAAAATTAACATAAAACAGTTTTGACAAACTAATGAGGGACAAATTCAGTTCAGTTTGATCACTGTGCACTAGCTATAATAGTATTTATTAATTGCACAGGGTTTGAGGCAACAAAGTTCAAGAGAGCTAAATATTTTAAGAATGTACACACTAGTTGTTGTTGACATGTCTCCAGTTCAGTAAGGATCTGAGAAAAAGGTGTGAATCATATCTTATTAAATCAAATCAAATCTTTATTGCTGTCAAAGACCAGCATAAAAATAATACAGATAGTCTCCATTTAGCCACTGCCTGAGATACCGATTGTTTGCAATTATAGTGGTGATGAAAAAGTAACTTTGTGACAATGCCTGCATTTATCACAACAAAAGTCTTCAGTATGAAACTGATTAAGGTCTGGTCAGTTTCAGGTAGCAGCTGTTAGCATGCCCCAGAATTCTTAAAGAACTAATTAGGGTCACAGAGCTGAACTTATTAATTTGTAAAATTAGAGCTTTTGGGGAACAGGCTGTGCCTGGAGAAAAACAATTTATGAACAGAGTGCTTATTAAAACAATCTCTGCCCTATGAGAGAAGGAAAAAAAAAAGATCAGACATAGGACATTGAATATCTAAATGTTACCGCAGCGACCAGTGATTTTCACAGGATGCACCATGGATAGCAGAAGAGAAATGCAGGTCAAAATAAGCAAGAAAGTGGAGAGAAAATATTAGCTGCTTTGAATGAATTCAAGTAGCTGGGGTCAGACAGATAACATCTCAAGATGCTAAAGGAATTGATGGATGAGATCTCAGAACCACTATCTTTAATCTTTGAGAGCTCCTGAGTGTCAGAATATTGGACAAGAGCTGACAAGGGCTGATTTTCTTCCCATCTTTAAAAAAAAGGAGAAAAAGTGGACCCAGCTTGACATAGATACTTGAGAAAAATTCTAGAAAACATCAAGCATCTAAGTCCACAAGCACTTAGGAAGAAAGAAGGTGATTACTAGAAGCGAACATGAATTTGTTAAAAATAGATTGTGCCAGAAGAATCTTTTTGCTTTTTTGACAAAGTAATTAGACAAAAAAAAAAATTCTGTGAAGATAAGTGTGGCTACATTTCTGTAAGGCATTTGATAAAGTTGACTATAGTCTCTTTCTTGATACAATAGAACAATGTGGTTTGGATGGCCCCGATGTCAACTGGATCTTAACTTGGTTGAATAATGGTGCCCCATGCATAGTCTACACTGATCTATGTGCACAGGTAGTCCTTGACTTAACAGACTTTCATTTAGTGACCATTCAAGTTACAAGGGCTTTGAAAAAAGTAACTTATGAACGTCTTTCCACATTTATGACCATTGCTGCATTCCCCCATGATCACGGGATCAACATTCGGATGCTTGGTTCATATTTATGACAGTTGCAAGAATTTTGTGCTCAATTGTAGTCATAAGTCAAGGACAGCCTGTAAATGAAGAAAATTATGCTTGCCACTCTTTGACTCACAGGAAATACTGAACTCTTTATTATGATTTTTTTTAAGTGTTTCTGTCCTTCTTTTCTTCCCCAAGAGAAACTCAAGGCACCAAACCACAGACAGAGAAAATAGGTGGGTGGGGAACACATCAATTGTTACATCTCTTGCCAGAGCAATGACAAGAAGTTGAAATCCTAACATTTATCTATTTTTGGAAAACAGAATTCTGTGTTTGAGAAATCTTCCATCAACGCTTTTTTTAAAAAAAAAAAAGGAATGGAGAGAAAAAAGTTGTAAAAAATAATCAGAAGCATTTTTTTTTAAAAAAAACAAAATGTTAGTAAATAGTTGTTAGGTAGAAATACATTTTGCTTTTTCGTTTTATTAAAATTTATTCTAAGATAAAGTACAAATACAAACAAAAATTAAGGAGAAAAGAAGTGCGGAAAGAAGAGGAAAAAGAAAGTAATGACTTCCTACTTAGTGCAGTAGTAGAATACAAAAAAAAGTTACAACCTCAACTTTTTGCTTTACATTTCTAAATGTTTCAAGCTGTTTCTTTAAAAACAAGGTCATTCTAATCTCAAAACCCAAAATTAAACTTTCAATTTTTTTTTCAGTTTTCAGTACAAAATCCATAAGTGGTTTCCAAATGGAAACAAAGCTAGATATATTTCTCTCTTTAATTAGAACAGTCAGTTTTGCGATCTCTGCCAACTTCACTAATGCAGAAATACATTTTGCAATGGTGCTGTTTTTAATCTGTTAGCTGCTTCCCAAAAAATGACATTGCAGGGTAGAACCATAAGAAGTAATAATAACCAGCTTTCAACAGAAGTGACCTGTTTTCCAACTCTATATTTAATAACTGAAATCACTGTATGCTAAGATTTGAAATTATTATGCTAAAATGACAAAGTCAGTTGTGTCATCGTTTACAGCAGGAGTGCCCAATCTCGGCATCTTTAAGATCTGTGGACTTCAACTCCCAGAATTCCCCAGCCAGCATTATTCTCATGGATGATTTCTGGTTTAAAATTATAGAAGTGAACTTGGAGATCACCTAATCTAACTCCTTGTCCAAAGCAGGAATCTATGACTACCGGTACTATAGAATTTAACAGATTAGCCGTTTAGTCTCCTTTTTAATATTTCCGCTGTTACAACAGATTGGTGATAGATGGCCCTTCTGTTTTACTTTCACATTCTTCCCATTTGTACTTTTTGCTATTGGCTTTTTAAAACCTTCCCTCTTTTAAACATCTAAGCAATAAAGTCTTCATCGCTGCAGCTCTGGGCTTAACTCACTAAATAAAACCTGACATTTCAGGACTGCATCTCCACTTATTCCCTGGGCAGTCATTTTGGAGTTGTTGAAGTGGGCAACTGCCAAAGTATTATCAGCAAAGGTTTACTTACTGACCTAGATCCATGATTTCAGTATTTACATCAAGTCTTTCAAAGGGATGTCCAGTAAAAGAAGAGCTTATATGGGTCACAGGTTACATAGTGGCTAATAAATTCTACAAAAATCACATGTGTGGATTGGAAAGTAGTCTGACAGAATGGTGGCTGGGTCCAAAATGCTATGTCTGATAACTGTGGAATTTCAGAATAGAAAGAAGGAAATGGGACTGAGAGGAAGGAAGGAAGGAAGGAAGGAAGGAAGGAAGGAAGGAAGGAAGGAAGGGAGGGAGGGAGGGAGGGAGGGAGGGAGGGAGGGAGGAAGAAAGAAAAGAAAAGGAAAGGAAAGGAAAGGAAAGGAAAGGAAAGGAAAGGAAAGGAAAAGAAAGAAAGGAAGGAAGAAAGGAAGAAGAAAGGAAGATATATAAGAAGGACCATTTCCATGCTGATTGGAATGTTAGGGTTTGTAATCTTAACACACCTAAAATCTAAAATCCTGGAGGCCAGTTCATGCCACCTATTATTGACATTGAAACATTACAGGTAATTCTTCACTTATAACCACAACTGAGCCAAAATTTTCTGTTATTAAGTGAGCTATGCCCCATTTTACAACCTTTCTTGCCACAGCTGTTAAGTGAATCACTGCAGTTGTTAAATTAGTAACACAATTGTTAAGTGAATCTGGCTTCCCCATTGACTTTGCTTGCCAGAAGTTGCAAAAAGTAATTGTATGATCCCGGGACACTGCAACCGTCATAAGTGCGAGTCAGATGCCAACCATTTGAATTTTGATCACATGAGGCTGGGGATGCTTCAACCGTTGTAAGTGTGAAAAAGGGTCATAAGTCACTTTTTCAGTGCCATGGTAACTTTGAATGGTCATTAAACGAACTGTTGTAAGTCGAAGAATACCTGTGTGCAATAAAACATTTACAATTATTTCATTTTAAAGACAAAAAGGTGGTGGGGGGGAAACCTAGTCTCCTTGCCCTGTCTACTTCTTGTTTCTAACTTCCTAAAAGAGATTAGGAAGTTTTCTTTTTTCTTTTTTTTTAAGTCCTCCACCAAATTATTCACTTGAACAGGTTTTCAAAATGAAACCAGAAAGCTAGCAAGCATGGGGTTGTTTGCAACACAGGAATCCATTCGAAATAATTTTCAGATTGGAAAGTCACCATATGCTTTGGTTGATTTCTGAGGAGAAAACTAGTCATGTAGATAATGCTATGCAGATGGGACTTTGCTTTAAGGGGAACTCATGCCAAGGTCTTGGCTACCTCTGGCTGTCCCTGGAGCCAAATACATCCTGATTAAAATCTACATGGATGGCAAAGTTTGCTGAAGAAAAACTGTCCATCCAAATATTTATTATTTATCAGCAAGTTCTGATGATACAATTGTTGCCACCTGATGTTTGACCTGCTTCATGCCAGATCCCACAATATAATGCTCTATACTCTTTCAGCGTCAGTTAATTTTTCATGTAAGATTTTGGGAGAATCTGAGTCTCAAATTGAAACTGAGCAGAATATTAGAATCAGGCAAGGAAAAAGAGAGAGTTTATAGGAAAGCAGGACTGGCATATGGGTGGATGATTCTATCCCGTTCATGTTTATCTTATTAAATTTAAGCTTTGTGTTCAGTTGCACTTTTTAATGCCTTTCCAGGGGGGAAAAGTGCACTTGTAACACAATCTGAGACCCACTTTTCCTTACAAGCATTCTTTGACAATGAATAAACAGAACAACAGAGTTGGAAGGGACCTTGGACGACTTCTAATCCAATCTCCTGCTCAGGCAGGAGACCCTATACCATTTCAGACAAATGGTCATCTAAACTCTTCTTAAAAACCTCCAGTGTTGGAGCACCCACAACTTTTGGAGACAAGCTGTTTCACTGATTGATTGTTCTCACTGTCAGGAAATTTCTTCTTAGTTCTAGGTTGGTTCACTCCTTGATTAGTTTCCATCCATTATTTCTTGTCCTTCCTTCAGGTGGTTTGGAAAATAGGTTGACCTCTTCTTCTTTGTGGCAGCCTCTTAGATATTGGAAAGCTGCTATCATGTCCCCCTTATTCCTTCTTTTAATTGAACTAGACATACCCAATTCTTGCAACTGTTCTTCATATGTGTTCTTATTGTTGTCTGACCTCTACGTTTTGAAATGCATTTTTCCCTGTGTCCATTTTTTTTGTCTTTTTCTAGTTGTAAGTTATGTCACCAGATTCTGGAAAAAATGTTCTGAATGACCCAAGCCCTTTTGGCCCGGAGGAACCCAGAGATTCACTTAGAAGAACACGTGGCATTTTTCAGAACATCTGTTGGACAAAATTGCTTGGATTCATTCCCAGTTAGACTTCACTCTTGATGCAAGTCTTGTGCAGATGTCTAATCCTGTTATTTGAAATGGTTGGAACCTTTTTGGCCTGAGGAAGTGAACAGGACCACGAAATTAGCCACCTACTCTTTAGACTTATAACTCTTCTAGTTGACTAAGGCTGGCTGGGGCAGTGGGATAACGGGGGTGGTGGGTGGTGGATTCGATCAGTGGTGAATTCATTTTGAGAGAGGGGGTGGTTCCTTTGCCACATAAGGATGAATTGGTCCACCCCTTCCTCAAGAAGGTGTCACTGGATCCCACCATACTGGACAACTTTCAACCAGTGTCCATCCTCCTTTTTTTTTAAGGGAAAGTATAGAAAAGATGGTTGTACAGTATACTTCTTTCAGTCTGGATTCATAGCCCAGATAATTGCTGTGATATTTGGAGAGTGTAAGTGAGTATTCATATCCCTCTTTTCTTCATATTTTCAACAACATCCTTCCTTAAGATTGTTCTATATGAAGAATTTGACTGAGCCCTGAACTTTGGAAATATTATTCCCAGAGAGTCTTAAATAGTTCAAAAACGGGTTCCAAATTTATCCCAAAAGGTATATAGGCCCTTACACTATATTATGGTGTAGTACAGATGGTAAACTAGGAAAAATATCATTTCATTTCTGGAGCTTTTGCTGGTTCATCCCACCTCATTCTCCTGATAAACAGCCACTTTAGTTCCACTAAAAACAATGCATTTCATTTATCTAGACATCATTGAGATACCATTAGTCTGTCCATATTGTCTGCTTTTTGTTTTAGATGTTGATGATACATCACATCCCCAAAAGGTAGCAGGTATACATTTTGGGTCTATTTTGCTGTCTTGATAAGGCAAACCTATGCTATTCCTCTTCCCAATGTTGAGATTGAGATTGAGTGGAGCAACAGGCTTGTCCAAACCGAAATGCAGAGTAATTAATGCAGTCTTATGCTAATGGATGCAAATTCTGGAGTGTGCATAGATTTGTGAGGAGGGAGAGAACAAAAAGGGATTAAAGAGTTCACTCAAAGTACAAATTAATTTATTGCTTCATTAAATGGTCTTTGAAGAAGGAGGGGACCTATTAAAAGCATGAACAAGGAATGGAAACACAGAAATGGATGTTTAAATACATCATCTTTATAAACCTGATTTTGTTTTTGAATGTGTGGTGCTGTTTGGAATAGCCTTGTGTTGTTGGTTTAGCAACTAATGTGTTTTTATGTAGTTGAGTTTCTTCATGGGATCAGCACTTTATACAAGTGAAGCTTTCTTTGGAAAAAAAGAATATTCCAGCCTTTTCTCATTAACCCTTCTCATAAATGTCAATGTTTCAGTGTATCATTAATGAGTGCTAAATTATTTTTGCCCTATAGACAGATGTAGATTTAAAAACATTACAAAATTAGGGATAGTTTTTTCTGTATATTTAAAGTTGTGAAACTATCCCTACTGTGTTATAGCAATACCATCCACTTTGATTTGAGAAGGATAAGAAAAAAAAGCTTTAGCAGAATTTAAGATGAATATGTTGAATCTCTAATTCCAGAATATATAAGAAATTATGGAACATAATGACACACTGAAAACAACCCTTTTCAGAATATTTTCATTTCAATATAATATGCACAATATAGATGCATATAATATAATATGAATATAAAAAATGCCTTATTTGCTTATAAGATTTACATGGACGTCCATCACATCATAACTCTGGCTAGCTAAATGTACAATAAAAAATATCAACTCACATCCTCAAACCTCAAAGTAACTGTGAGAGGGATCTTAAATCACTTAAATATGAGCCAGCAGTGTGCTGCAGTTGCCAAAAAAGCCAACACAATACTAGGCTGCATCAACAGAGGGATAGAATAAAGATCATGTGAAGTGTTAATACCATTTTATGATGCCTTGATAAGGCCACACTTGGAATACTGCATCCAGTTTTGGTCACCACGATGTAAAAAAGATGTTGAGACTCTAGAAAGAGTACAGAGAAGAGCAACAAAGATGATTAGGGGACTGGAGGCTAAAACATATAAAGAATGGTTGCTGGAATTGGGTATGTCTAGGTTAATGAAGAGAAGGACTAGGGGTGACATGATAGCAGTGTTCCAATATCTCAGAGGTTGCCACAAAGAAGAGGGAGTCAAGCTATTCTCCAAAGCACCTGAAGGCAGGACAAGAAGCAATGGATGGAAACTAATCAAGGAGACAAGTAACCTAGAACTAAGGAGAAATTTCCTGACAGAACAATTAATCAGTGGAATGACTTGCCTCCAGAAGTTGTGAATGCTCCAACATTGGAAGTTTTTAAGAAGAGACTGGACATCTATTTGTCTGAAATGGTATAGGGTTTCCTGCCTGAGCAGGGGGTTGGACTAGAAGACCTCCAAGGTCCCTTCCAACTTATTATTATTATTATTATTATTATTATTATTATTATTATTATTATTATTATTATTATTATTATTATTATTATTATTGTTGTTGTTGTTGTTGTTGTTGTTGTTGTTGTTGTTGTTGTTGTTGTTGTTGTTGTTATTGTCATTATCATTATCATTATCATTAACAACAACAACAACAACAACAACAACAACAACAACAAAAACACCTGGTTTTGATTATCAATAAGCAAACATTTATCCATATATCTATGTTCAGTTTCACTGGGTTTTATGCCCTCCTCCAATACTTGGAGGTTCTGCTACAGAGAAGGAATGTTTTAGGGGTTCCACCAGATGACAACAGGTAAGGGAAAGGACCCAGAGCAGTGGTGGGATTCAGCCAGTTCGCACCAGTTTAGCAGAACCAGTAGCTAATTTTTTGTTGCCCAGGCCCAGAACGGACTTCCGGAAGCAGCATCCACACACAGAGAACCGGTTTTCACATATTTGAATCCCACCACTGACTCGGAGCATATTTATAGATTGTAAGAAAGAAGGTTGTAATGGAAATATAGAAGAACCATTGCCCAGATGAAAGGACCCGAAACATTTCGTTCAGAATAGTGAAATATTATTATAACCAATCACAATAAAAATAGTTTTAATCTCCCTGTGGAATTGATTTCTTGCTCTGGTCTACCTACTGGGGCTGACATGGTCAGAGCTGTTCCTTAAATATCCTGGACCTTTGTCATTCAAGGCTTTAAAGATGATAACTGTCACCTTGAATTGTATCTGGACAGAAACTGGAAGCCAGTGCAGCAGCGGTGTAATATGAGCAAACCAGAGATGTCCCAGAACTACACATGTCAAATAATGGACTAGTCTGGATGGTCTTCAAGGGCAGCTCCATATAGACTACATTGTAATAGTCCATCCTTTCTGTCCAGGAATCTATGCAAAGACTCCTCTCAGGTCCTGGCTGCCATTTGCTATTTTATTAGGAACCTCAAGTCCTAGAGGACCTCCAAATTGCATCCCTATGTCTATGGGAGTGCTACCCAATCTAGAGTAAGATGTAGCACTTCACCAGATTCAGGAGCATCAAAATACTCAGAGCCACTCTGTCTTGCTGTAGTGGAGTTGAGCAAGTTCTAACCCACCCACATGTCACATCCTCCGAGCCAACACACTAACAGGAGGTGTGTACAGCTGATTATTCGGATTATACTGCACCCCATAGCACCAGATGACCTTCCCCCAGTGATCTCATGTTAAAGAGGAAGCTATCCTGGGATATGGTACACCTGCACTCAATGCAAATTAGAATAGAATAGAATAGAATAGAATAGAATAGAATAGAATAGAATAGAATAGAATAGAATAGAATAGAATAGAGCTGGAAGGGACCTTGGAGGTCTTCTAGTCCAACCCCCTGCTCAGGCAGGAAACCCTATACCATTTCAGACAAATGGTTGTCCAATCTCTTCTTTAAAATTTCCAGTGTTGGAGCATTCACAACTTCTGGAGGCAAGTTGTTCCACTGGTTAATTGTTCTAACTGTCAGGATTTCATTTAATAATGAAGAAAATAATCACAAAAAACCATGTTTTCTCTGGCCAAACAGTTTGCAGAAAGTGAAGAAAATAAAAACTGCATATAGAAATTCATATCTGCACATTTATTGGTCTATACGAGAGAGAGAAAGAGAGAGATAATATTTCTGAATACTCCTTAGCATTTTTCTTGACTTCATAATAAACTGCGGCAGAAATAGCATTGAACAATTTACAATTGCTAAAATGAACAGTTCAGTCCAAAGGAAACTGAATTCATTAATTCTATTTTACTTACTTATGGAATTCAATAGTCAGACTCATTGCCATGATAAATTGCATGTTTGACAGTCATATGTTTATATGAATGTAGAACACAAATCAACCAGAAGCCATGAAAATGCTGGACCAGGATAAGAAAGTAATAATCATTTGACTAATTACTACTGACTAAAGTTAATTACCCCATTTATGGGATTAGGTGATCTGCATTTACTACTTATCTGTCACACATAGAAAGCAATCACTTATGCATAAATATATAAATAGCAGATAAGCGATAAAACATTAAATAAACCTTATAAAAGCAGAAATGAATGAATGAATGAATGAAAATTAGGGAAGTAAATGGGATGAAAAGTAGAATTTGCATTGGGGAAGACAGTAACAAGAAATGGTTAGAGATTTAGTGTGTGAGGAAAGAGGAAGGAAAGAGAGACTAGATCAATTTAGATTTTAAAGAAAAGCTTAAATTCTCCAGGTAAGCAGTCCTTTTAAAGCAGGGGTGTCAAACTGCCAGTCTGCGGACCGGACGCATCACGCGGAAGCCGTGCCCACCCTATTGCTGGCAATGGCAAAACAGTCCCGATATGTCGCGTGACGTCACATGACATCGCAAGTTTGACATGTCTGTTTTAAAGCAATGGCTACTTTCAAAGGTATAATAATAAAAGCTGGGGTGTTGCAGTGGTTGGAATGTAGTATTGCAGACAAACTCTGCCCACAGCCTGGAGTTCGATCCTGACGGGGCTCAAGATTGACTCAGCTTTCCATCTTTCCAAAATCGGTAAAATGAGGACCCAGATTGTTGGGGGCAATATTCTGACTCTGTAAACTGCTTAGAGAAGGCTGTAACGCACTATGGGGAAATATATAACTCTATGTGCTACTATTAATGCTATTTTCAGTTAGGCCACAGTCTACATCCTATATTCATCCAGTGCTGTGTTGCTAATAGATATATGCCATGTATTAATGTATCACATTCAATATACTTGAGATTCCACAGCAATTTAGGATTTTCTCATTTAGTTGATAACCAAATGGAGCTGTAACATGTGTTTCCTGAGCCGAATCTATTACTAATGGGTAGATATTTGTGGGGAATTCATTATCATCTTGCCATATCTATGGGAATTAGGATGGAATGTGATAAGAAAGGAAGATTTATATTGCATTTATCAGACTGTTTGGCTAATTACTTCAATCCACATGTCCACTATATTGAAAGATTTCCAGGAAGAAAAATTGTGAGATGATGTTAAATGGTTGTTTGAAATGACTCATGTTGTCATATATTGAGTTTATGAACAAATTAGATCACTTTTCAACCAGCTTTGAGGGTGCAAAATAAACACTATTGAAGATGGGCACAAGTAATTGATTGATTCATTCATGATCTTTAGACAAATGGAAGCAAAAGATATGCAATTACAGTTTTCCATGCTTAATATGATGTTTATTGAAGCTGCTTGAAGGCTACTATTAGGGTTCACATATGATCTATAAGAAGGAGGTGAAAATTAACAGATTTAGTCTGATTTTTAGACTTCATTAATTGATTGCCTGTTTGGAACTTCAGTTAATAAGATATGAATACTAGGCTGTATTCATAGCCTTTGCATTTTGCCTTGTGGGAATGAAAACCCATTCCATCTGTTGACCTACAAATCTAGCTTCTGAACTTTGATTCATTTGCTAGATGAATCCCACTACAAACTTTCAGTATGCATATTTGTTGGAAATAAGGCTTGTTCTATCCAGTGAGACTATTCTCTGGTAACAGTATTTAATGTGCCAAATACTTATTATAAGAATTACTAGCTGTAGGGTAAAAATACAACATTCTACTCAGGATAAAAATACTCTGAAATGTTTTCAAGTTAAGTTTTACATTTTTAAAATAAAAGCAAAAACTTGGAATTTGGGAATCTATAGGGTTGAATAGCTTTGTAATGATGCCAGCAATGTACCAAAGAATATTTTTTTTCCCCTTAGATCTTAAATGCTATAAATATATTTTGAAAAATGGAATAATCCCAGTTGGGAAGCTCTGTTAGGAACTGCAGGCATTTAGGAGCACAAAAGACTTTTTTTCTTTTTCAACTTTATCACATATTATTAAAAGAAAATGTACAGAGTAAACACAATATAAAGTGGCATTTTCTAGCCTGGTTTTTTTTTTCTGGTGACATGCTCATACTGCTTTGAATATTGATTTCCAGGCTTATTCCATTGTCAGTAAAAACGTTATAAGCTTGGCCACTGTTTATTCTTTCAACAGCCTTTCAGAATGCATAAGAAGTCATTAAAACTTTCAGCTGCATTATTTTCTTCAATGAAGAAAATACATATGCATGTGAAGAAGGGACCAAAAAAAAAAGGATCTCTAATAATTTGTTGACAACTTCAACTACCATGTAAAGAATTGGGCCTTGTTGATGATCTCACAATGTATCTTTACTCTTCTTCTCCTCTTCCCATTCTTGGCTTTCTTCTTCAGATTTTCCTTAACTAGCCATGATATAGAATAAGTGAGAGCCACATTTTCTTTGAGATAATCAATCCTGAATGAACATGAGGGGAAGAAAGCCAGGTGGCATCAGATATGTCCAGTGCCATATTCTTCCTCCTTCACAATTGAACTGCTGAAAGAAGTAGAGGTTGTATTATTCAGAAGTATGAATTGATAGCTCAAGCAAGACAGTTGATTGGCTGGTTTCATCTCTATGGTTGTGTGGTGGAAACTCCAGCTAGACTGGAGGGAGGTGTTAAGTAGGGATCTGATTTGGAGTCATTGCACTGCAGGAAATGGCACAGACTTGACTCCCCTCCCCCAGAATCTCTGAAGCCTCATCTTGCCATCTCCAAGGGAATGAAGACAGTCTGGTGAGATTCATGTAGTTTAGTTGACTAGCAATAAAACTCCTATTGAAACTCCTTATGATTGGTTCTGGTTGTTTCCACCTGACAGGTTGTATCTGTATGTGCATGCATACTGATGGATTGTAAATTAGATTGAAGAAGAAGCTATGTAAAATTGTTAGATTTTTTCCTCTCCAACATCCCAGTTGTCAAGAATGAAACTTTGGCAGCTATGTGCCTTTTCCTTTCGACTTATCATTAGAGTTAGGGAGGGGAGGTGTTGCTTTAGAAGTGTTTAGATGGAGAAATGAAACCTTTATGAAGACTGTGAGAGCCTGAAACATTTCCAAGGACACTGCAGCAGGTGTGGAGGAGAAGCAAACGGTTCCCATAACAAAGTGAAATTGTTTATGTGAGAGCATGGGAGTTTGGCCGGAGAGATTATTGTTTAATTCTATGAGTTGGTGTCTGGGAACCTCAGAGTAATTTTGCTTTGACACTACCATGCCATGTATTCCATAAACAGTAAGATTTTCAGAAACAGAATGAACCTGATGATTTATTTGGATCCTTGAGCTGGATGTGGACACTGGTTTTGTTCTAGATTCAATACAGTTCCACCATGACTAAAAGATGTCTTCCATTAGCAGGAAAGCAACACTGGATCCAAGGATATGCCTAAATGTTAAACCTTATGCATAGATTGTAAGATATTAAAACATTGCTTTGTCCAAGTTAGACTTCTTATCGCTCTACCTGTTCTTTAGTCATGTCTCCTTACTGTCATACGTTCCTCTCTATTGCTACATCAATAATTTTCTCCTGTTCATTTCTATATCCATTTTTTAAAATCTCTCCACCTTTCCATTCATTTTTTCCAGAATCTAAAAACTTCTGTAACTCAGATATTTGGAGTGTTATAGTTCCAATTAGGGGAAAAAAACAAATTAGAATGTCCCTTCAAATCAAAAAAGTGCTTGAGGATTTAATTCCTCTGCTCATCTCAAAAATATCTGTTCTCATACCATCCCTTGTCATTGTGAATAACAGTTGCTCATTCTTTGGCAGAAAGTTAATGACCATTCTCCCCTTTGTCACCCACATTCATTCCATCAAATCGATTAGCTGCTTCACTAGAAGCATGTCTGCAACCATATCTCTGTCTCATCAACAGTTCAGCTGATGCCACTACCAGTTAATTAGAGATAATGACTCAGAACTTTATCACACATTACATTTTTCTCCACCATGCCCCTTTCTTTTCCAGACAATAAGTTTGCCAGATTTTCTTTCTCTCTCTTCTCTGTTTGTCCCCTTAGGTAAAAAAAGAAACCTGGATTTCTATTCGCATATGATGTTTATATGACTTTTTCTTTCTTTCTAGTGTTTCCTTGCAAGTGCAGTGTCAGCTTTTTTCGTATCAACTGAGTGTTGAACTATTTGGTTGCAACAGGAATTGACTGGATTGTTGCACCAATCTGATGCTGTAGGCTGAAAGAGAATGACTGGCCCAAAGTCATGCCTTTCATGCCTAAGGAGGGACTAGAACTCACCGTCTCCTGGTGATTGGCCCAGTGTCACCCAGCCAATTTTTCAAGCCTAAAGCAAAACTAGAACTCACAGTCTCCTGGTTTTTAGCCTGTTGTCTTAATCACTACACCAAACTGTCTCTGTAGGATATTTATATGGTGCACATTTTTTTTAAAAAAACAGAAGGATACAATGAGATTAGCTGATGAGAGAGAGGGGGGGGGAATGAAGTAACCAAATCCATATTTCTTTGAGGATGGTCAGTACTTTAATATTGTCTGTCTAGCTTTTTCTCAATCTGCATCAAAACAAGAGATAAGTTTATTTATCAGTTGAGAAGAGTTTCTGGAACTTCTTTTGCCAACATAAACAAGGGAGGCTGAACAGAATCTAACCCCACAATTTTCATACTTTTCTAAATTGCTACTGTGACCTAATAGCAGAAAATAGACTTATACTATGTACAACCCCAGACTGCATTAATAAGATAAGATTAAAAACATTTCCAATCTATTTATAAAACATATAATCAGCCTGTGATAAAATCTTACCCTCGGCCCCCGTTGTAATTCTATTCCTATTTTAAAAATCTCTAATTATACAATCAAGGCGGTTCTAAAGCCACATTAAAAAGGAAAGGAGAAATAATGTGTGATGTGTATTTTGATATAAATTCATCCATAGAAAAGATATATTGTTAATAACCACTTGTAATTTAGGAGTTGAATAAATCATTTGTTGTTGTTGTTAGTTGCGAAGTCGTGTCCGACCCATCGCGACCCCATGGACAACATTCCTCCAGGCCTTCCTGTCCTCTACCATCTTCTGGAGTCCATTTAAGCTCACGCCTACTGCTTCAGTGACTCCATCCAGCCACCTCATTCTGTCGTCCCCTTCTTCTATTGCCCTCAATCTTTCCCAGCATTAGGCTCTTCTCCAGTGAGTCCTTCCTTCTCATTAGGTGGCCAAAGTATTTGAGTTTCAACTTCAGGACCTGGCCTTCTAAAGAGCAGTCGGGGTTGATCTCTTCTAAGACTGACCGGTTTGAACGCCTTGCAGTCCAAGGGACTCACAGGAGTCTTCTCCAGCACCATAGTTCAAAGGCCTCAATTCTTTGGCGCTCAGCCTTTCTTATGGTCCAACTTTCACAGCCATACATTGCAACTGGGAAAACCATGGCCTTGACTATACGTACTTTTGTTGGCAGGGTGATGTCTCTGCTTTTTAGTATGCTGTCTAGATTTGCCATAGCTTTCCTCCCCAGGAGCAAGCGTCTTTTAATTTCTTGGCTGCAGTCCCCATCTGTGGTTATCTTGGAGCCCAGGAAGATAAAATCTGTCACTACCTCCATTTCTTCCCCATCTATTTGCCAGGAATTGAGAGGGCCAGATGCCATGATCTTGGTTTTCTTAATGTTGAGCTTCAAGCCAACTTTTGCACTCTCCTTCTTCACCTGCATCAAGAGGCTCTTTAGTTCCTCTTCACTTTCTGCCATTAGAGTGGTATCATCTGCATATCTTAGGTTGTTGATATTTCTCCCGGCAATCTTAATTCCAACTTTTGATTCATCTAGCCCTGCCTTTCTCATGATGTGCTCTGCATATAAGTTAAATAGGCAGGGCGACAGTATACAGCCTTGCTGGACTCCTTTCCCAATTTTGAACCAATCAGTGGTTCCGTGTCCAGTTCTCACTGTTGCTTCTTGGCCCGCATATAGGTTTCTCAAGAGACAAATAAGATGGTCTAGTACTCCCATCTCTTTAAGAACTTGCCATAATTTGTTGTGATCCACACAATCAAAGGCTTTAGCATAGTCAATGAAGCAGAAATATATGTTTTTCTGGAACTCCCTAGCTTTCTCCATGATCCAGCGTATGTTGGCAATTTGATCTCTAGTTCCTCTGCCTCTTCGAAATCCTGCCTGTACTTCTGGTAGTTCTCGATCCACATACTGCTGGAGTCTAGCTTGTAGGATTTTAAGCATAACTTTACTAGCAAGTGAAATGAGTGCAATGGTGCGATAGTTTGAACATTCTTTGGCATTGCCTTTCTTTGGAATTGGAATGTAAACTGATCTTTTCCAATCCTGTGGCCACTGTTGAGTTTTCCAAATTTGCTGGCAAATTGAGTGTAGCACTTTTACTGCATCGTCTTTTAAGATTTTGAATAGCTCAGCTGGAATACTGTCACTTCCACTAGCTTTGTTGTTGCTCAGATTTCCTAAGGCCCATTTCACTTCACATTCTAGAATGTCTGGCTCGAGGTCAGTGACCACCCCATCGTGGTTATCTGGGACATTAAGCTCATTCTTGTATTGTTCTTCTGTGTAGTTTTGCCACCTCTTCTTAATCTCTTCTGCCTCTGTTAGGTCCCTGCCATTTTGGTCCTTTATCATGCCCATCTTTGCATGAAACATTCCCTTCATATCTCCAATTTTCTTGAAGAGATCTCTGGTCCTTCCTATTCTATTGTTTTCTTCTATTTCTTTGCACTGTTTATTTAAGAATGCATTATTATCTCTTCTAGCTATTCTCTGGAATTCTGCATTCAATTGGGTGTATCTTTCTCTTTCTCCCTTGCCTTTCACTTCCCTTTTTTCCTCAGCTATTTGCAAAGCTTCCTCAGACAGCCATTTTGCTTTCTTGCATTTCTTTTTCTTTGGGATGGTTTTAGTTGGGATGGTTTAGTCACTAGAATAAATCATACCAATCCCAAATATAAAACTTTGCAGATATCAAACATAAATCAAAGCCCACTTCACAAAACAGCCAAGAGACCATATCAGAAGCTTTCTCGGTGTCCAAAAGAATTATATCTGCTAGCTCTTGTCTGTTTGGAATAGCAGAAGGAACATTAGTGAAAAATCTGATGTTGTCAGAAGTTTGACAGCTCAGTATAAATTTACCCTGAAATGGGCGGATGATAGTTGGAGAAACACCCTGTAATCTGTAGGCCAAAGTAGTGGTTAACATTTTAGTGTTCAAGTTTATCAAGGAAATAGGTCTGCAAGGAGAACAAATAGTTGATACTTGTCTGGTTTGGGCATAATTATAATGCCTGCCTGATTAAAAACCAGAGATCTGTTTGAAAAAGCTTCACTATAGACTTCAGATCAAATGGAAAGCAACAAGCTAATGCATTTTTGATCCCAAACTATTGGGATAAGCACTTTTTCCAACTTCACAGATTTAATTATAGTGACTATTTCATGACGCAAAAGAAGTTGTGTAAGAATATAACTTCTTAGGATGAATGCGACAAACCAGTTTTCTGTAGAAAGGTGTCTATCTTATCTTCTGTTGATGAAGAATTAGTATAATAGAATTACAGAGTGGGAAGGGACCTTGAAGATCTTCTAGTCCAACCCCCTGCTCATGCAGGAAACCTTATACCATTTCAGACAAATGGTTGTCCAATCTTTTCTTAAAAACCTCCAGTATTGGAACTCCCACAATTTCTGGAGGCAAGTCTTTCCACTGATTAATTTTTTTGTCAGTATTATATAGATTAGAATAATATTGAAATGATTCCTGATTAGTTGGGGATCTGTATAAAGCTTTACATTTACATTCCAAATAGATGTGCAAAATCTATTATTATTTTACTTTATTTAATTTTAAAAGCCAATAACTTATTAAATTTTTCTCCCTTTTCCTATTATTATTGTCATATGAAGTGCAATAAAAAGTCTATATCTATATCGGTCTGGAGATAAATGGAATGTATAAAGCAATAAGATTTCTTGGACTTTTTTCTCTAAAAATTCAATTTTAATCAACTGTTGTGTCTTTTCATATGAAGTCTGTGCCATAAAGCAACCTCAGACTCATGCTTTAGTGGTTTCCCATATCAAAGACAGTAATATAACTGAGTCCCTATTAATATAGATGACACCTGCTATTTCCTATTCCATTTTATCATGTAGAAAAGATATTTTAAAAGATCACTTAAAGAATGCAGATTTTCATGAAATAGAGCAATAAACTTCATGGAAGCAACTCAATTTTTAGTGGTGTCCCCATTGCATGCATTAACTTTAGATGACAATGAATGGGAATAATCAAATAATCTAGCTAACAGCAATTCTTAAATGCAGGAGAAATATTTTTTCCTTGGGAAAGATTACTAAAATGTCAGATTATAAAAATTTATAATCTTCCAGAAGACCCAATACTTCTGATATCAAAGCTTCATTACTTGATCCTGAAGAGTTTTTACCACTTCTAATTAATCAGTTTTAGAAGTTCACTGATTTCCCACAAACTTCCAAGTGAGAAATTCTGTTCTCGATCCCTTCTATTTTAGAACATTTAAGATTGTCTTTAATATCTGTTATATATGTATTCTAAACTCCTGTCTTTTCACCAGTTGCTCACACAGTTGCTTTAGGGAGAAAAGAAGGTGGTAGATTTTTCCAGGATTTCATCCAGACATATAACTTACAAATCCTGCCTGTTAATCTAAATAGTATTTGTTTGTTTATTCAATGCATTTGAGTGGGAATCCCAAAGGTGCTTTTTCAGGAGGCAACTGGACTTTCTTGTTTTTTCTTTGAAGATGTTTTGCTTTTCATCCAAGAAGCTTCTTCAGCTCTGACTGGATGGTGGAAAATGGAAATATTTATACTCCTTGCAGACAGCTGGTCATTTGCATTCTTTTAGAGAATCGTTGAGGCCCCCTGGAGGTTTATCTATGTCCTCAGGGTCACGTGAGTGGTGCAAATGTGTGTGGAGCCTTCTTGGCTGCAGGATGTTTTCTGCCCTGTGTCCCTTCACTGTTGAAGAAGTCTTCAAAGAAAAAACAAGAAAGTTCAGTTGCCTCCTGAAAAAGCACCTTTGGGACAACCATGAACTGGATGACTGAGAATCTTCATAGACATTTGGGTGGGAGACACTAGTAGAACCTGGTTCCTTATATGTACAAAAATGTGTGTGTGTTTTTTTACACATATTTACTCAAAGGAAGGTATCACTGTTTTTAAAATTATCTCCTCAAAAAGACAAGTAGATTTTTTATATATATATAAGGTAAATGCAGACAAAATTTTTGGAGAATTTAACTTTGGTTACCCTGAGATCATTGATAGACACCACTTCCAATCAATAATATGTTTCACTTACTTGAGTGCCGATACGAATGTGTACACAAATACCAGCTAGCCGATGCAAAAGTGCTGGGCTAAGGCAAAGCATTCAATATTAATTGGATTAATAAGAACTGATTAAAATTAATTACCCCATTTATGAGATTCACTCCTTGAACATACCCTTTCCTTTCATGTATAGATGACTTATGCCAAATAAGCAATAAAACATTATTCATCTTTGTTTTTCCAGCAGAAATAGAAGGAAGGAAGGATGGATGGATAACAATCATAATGGAAATGGGGGGGGGGGACAAGAAGGGGAAGTTGCACCAGAAAGAATAAAAAAAAAGAGATAGGAATATGACAGGAAGAGTGGGAAGAAACGAGAAGGACAGAAAAGAAAGTGAGAAGTTTAGTTTAGATTTCACAGGTAAGTTCCTCTTCTCCAGCAATGGCTGATCTTCTAAAGTACTCAGCATTGATATTTTTAAAACTTATTTATTCATCAAATGAAAGTTACAAGTTTGAATGAGCTGTGACGGGGATGCCCCCTTCGTAACCTCTTAAATATGGGGTGAGGGCCACGGAAATTAAGTTAGGATTAAAACTGTGAAAGTTGGTAGCTGAGACAACTGAATTGGGTAACATATTCTAGACTTTGACAGCTCAGTTACTGATATTTGACATCATTTACTTTACACTTTTCTCCACTTCCTTTTATTTCCTCAGAAAATATGAAATATTTCTATTCATATGTACTTATTTCAGGTGAGGGAAAACCCTGCCAGAGCTGTTTAACTCATACTTTGCATCAGTCTTCACACAAAAAGAAACTATAGCCCAACATACCAAAAAACCCATTGCAAAAGACAAACTAGAAACAAAAATTAAAATAAGCAAGAAAAAGGTAAGAGAACACCTATCTGACCTTGAATATAAATCACTGGAACCCGACAGATTACATCCCAGAGTTCTGAAGGAGCTGGCAGATGTTATCTCAGAACCACTGCACCACATCTTTCAAAAATCCTGGCGCACCGGGGAAATACCTGAGGATTGGAAAAGGGCTGATGTGGTTCCCATCTTCAGGAAAGGGGAAAAAACGGAACCAGGAAACTACAGACTAATCTGTTTAACATCAATACCTGGGAAGATCCTAGAAAAGATAATAAAAAAAACAGATCTGTGAACAACTAGAAGCAAACAAAGTTGTAACTAGTAGCCAGCACAGGTTTGTAAAAAACAGATCATGCCAAACCAATCTTATTTCATTCTTTGATAAAGTGACTAAACTAGTAGATCAGCAAAATGCTGTGGACGTAGTATACTTAGATTTTAGTAAGGCATTTGATAAAGTAGACCACAACCTACTCCTAGGTAAGCTAGAAAAAGGTGGAATGGACAACATCACCACCAGATGGATACATAGCTGGCTGGCAAACCATACTCAATGAGTAGTCCTCAATGGCACTACATCCACATGGAGAGAAGTAAGCGGTGGGGTACCACAAGTTTCCGTCTTAGGCCCAGTACTCTTCAATATCTTCATCAATGACTTAGATGAGGGAATTGAAGGAGAACTCATCAAATTTGCAGATGACACCAAACTGGCAGGAGTAGCCAACACCCCAGAAGACAAGCTCAGGATCCAAAAAGATCTTGACAAACTTGAACAATGGGCCCTATCTAACAAAATGAGTTTCAATGTGGAGAAAAGCAAAGTTTTACATTTAGGCAGGAAAAATCAAAGGTCCAAGTACAGATTGGGCAAGACCTGGCTTAAAAACAGTAACTGTGAGAGGGACCTTGGAGTCCTAGTGGATGATCATTTGACTATGAACCAGCAATGTGTAGTAGCAGCCAAAAAAGCTAATACAATCCTGGGTTGTATAAACAGAGACATAGAATCAAGATCACATTAAGTATTATTACCATATTATAAAACCCTAGTAAGACCACACCTGGAATACTACAGCCAATTTTGGTCACCATATCACAAAAAAGATGTTGAGAGTTTGGAAAAAATTCAGAGAAGAGCAACTAAGATGATTAAAGGCCTGGAGACTAAAACATACAAAGAATGGCTGCAGGACATGGGTTTGGCTAGTCTAAAGAAAAGAAGAAATAGGGGAGACATGATAGCAGTATTCCAGTATTTGAGGGGCTGCCACCAAGAAGAGGGGGTCATGTTATTCTCCAAAGTACCAGAGGGCAGGACAAGAAACAATGGTTGGAAACTGATCAAAGAGAGAAGCAACCTAGAACTAAGGAGAAATTTCCTGACAGTGAGGACTTAACCAGTGGAACAGCTTGCCTCCAGAAATCGTGGGCGCTCCATCACTGGAGATTTTTAAGAAGAGGCTGTACAGTCACTTGTCTGGATGGTATAGGTTCTCCTGCTTGAGCAGGGGGCTGGACTAGAAGGCCTCCAATGTCCCTTCCAGCTTCTATTCTATTCTATTCTATTCTATTCTATTCTATTCTATTCTATTCTATTCTATTCTATTCTATTCTATTCTATTCTATTCTATTCTATTCTATTCTATTCTATTCTATTATCATGTTTTATTCAACACTCAGGCAAGAAAATCATTTTTTCAATACTCTTGTTTTCTGAGTTAAAGAAGTTAATGTATGACGGAATTGACTGCAAATATCTGACACACACACACACACATACACACAAATCTCATTGGCTCATTAAAAGAGTAAAACGGGTGAACCTGAAAGCTGTGGTGCAAGAAATTTTACAGATTATATTTGTGCCGAGTAAATAATGAAATCTGGAAGAAACAGAAACAGAATTTTGACCTCATTATGAAGGTTTAGATCAGGGGTCTTCAAACTTGGCCCTTTTATGACTTGTGGACTTCAACTCCCAGAATTCGTCAGCCAGCTATGGAACATTCAAGATGCTCTTTAAGGGGGCTCCTTAATTTCATGTAATTGGGGGAAGATACCTTATTCAAAACACTGTTCCATCAAACTGCTGATACTCTTGAGTTAATGGAAGAGCTTGCTTGAGAAACATAGAAAATCTCCTTAGATCAAGTCATTTTACTGGTGTGTTTCCTAAGACACTTTCTTTAAAGTAGTGTCCTAATTAACTGAGTCTTTCTTAGACCTTTGGCTGTTCCAGAAAATATTTGGACCATCCTCACTGTGAAGACTTTAGAAGAAAAATGAAAAACAGAAACATCCCCCGCCAAAAAAATAAAATAAACCAAAAAAACCCATAAAAAAATAATTATGAGAAGGTTGCTGTGATAGAACAAAAAACATGGTGTACATTTCTGTTGGTATCAGCCTTACAAGGTAGCTCAAACAGGAAGCACAGCAAGATAAAATCATTCTTCTTTGTTGTAAAGTTACATTAACAGAATCTTACAAGTCTAAAAATACATTTTTTCCCCGTTGCATTTATAGCTGGGGTATTTGCTACTCTCCCATTCCTTTTGGAGACTAAACCGCCTTTATCTGACCATTTCCCTGGTTCTTCCTTCTGTATCCCAAGATCATTCCCACACACCATCCCAAAGCAAATGATTTCATGGATATTTCAGAACATCCTTAGCAAAATAATCAAAGTCATCTGCCTGGACATTAGGGCTGAAGCCAGTTTTAATGTTAATTATTTGTTGCATCCAAGAATTATACAGTAGTCATCTTCTCTCCATTGTTGATTCTTGACTTCAGCTTATAATGGTCGTTGTAATTTGATAAGATTTTATAAGACGAGCTACAAGGATTGCTTGGTCATGCTCTCAACAGCCTGTAGGACAGAATTCATATCATTCTTCTTGTACATAACCCTGTGACACCTGCCACTTGCTTTTTCATGCATGGACTACTTTGGAGTTTTGAGGCACTATATTTCAGAGAAGGTTTCCATTCCTTTCATATTCTAAAAAAAATATGTTCACCAGTTATTCAAGCTGTTAAGCATCATATACCAAAGCAATTTTCAGATAACTGTAGCTTTTGACTGCATATGAATAACTGAAATTGCAGCTCACTGGCAGGGGTAATTGCATCAAAAGAGAGTTAATCTTTGTTTAACTCCTGTGACTTTATGTACTTGATATACTGAAAGCAATAAAGTGCCACTGTTTCAAAATAAGGAATTTGTTTTCTTTCGGTAAGATGGTAGAAGGCTTCTCTAAAAAGAAGAGTGGTGGGAAAGATGTAAAATCCCTTAAGGATCTTACATCTTGCTATATAAAAAGATGGTCTCTGGAATTTGTTTGAAAGATGTTTTTTTTTTCTTAGTGCTTCAGAACTTGGAAATTGGATTTCATCAATAAGGGCTTCAGGCTGATAATTGAACTGTTTGAGATCATAGAATTGCAATGCTATTCTTAAAGATCTTAGCAATCTATGCTAGGAAGCTTTGGAAATGTACATTTAAAATACAACTTCCACAAAATGACACAGAGGTGGAAATGAAGGAACAAGCATCTTATTGTACTTTCTTGCAAATAGAGTGGAATATGTAAATGGAACTAATTTACCTTAGTTTCCCCCTAAATCAGGGGTAGGCAACCTTGGCTCTTTTATGACTCGTGGACTTCAACTCCCAGAATTCCTGAGCCAGCCATCCTGAGGGGAAAGGGAGAGGTTTCCAAGCTGAGCCATGCTGGCTCAGGAATTCTGGGAGTTGAAGTCCACGAGTCATAAAAGAGCCAAGGTTGCCTACCCCTGTGACCTAAATCAATCTTTTTAGCTTATTTCATTTTTGCTTGTATTTAAAATCTGAAACATTCAAGAGAAACCTCATGTTTTAAAAGCCCATTGGAAGTTACATTGTTTGGAAGCCCGCGTCCTCCCTGTTTCTGAGGGCTTCTGTATATATGCTCTTTCTATTAACTCTTAACTGTTAAATTTTGAAATTAAAAAAATCCATAAGAAGGAAGTTACATTGTTTGAAGTATCTTTTTTGTATGTTTTGGTGTAATCTGAAGATGAGAATTGGGTTTGAATATTCAAGGAAGTTAAAAACTAGTGAATAGCAAAATTTGGACTTACACGATATTCTAGCTTGTGCAGATATGATCCAAAAATGTAAAAATATATACTCTTTAAATATGTATTCGTTCTGACTTATTGATCTAAATATACACTCATATTTTAGATGTTGTTATATCCCATTAGAAAGCCAATTTGGTGAAATGGTTAAGACACAAAACAT
Source organism: Azemiops feae (assembly GCA_023970755.1). Taxonomy (NCBI): domain Eukaryota; kingdom Metazoa; phylum Chordata; class Lepidosauria; order Squamata; family Viperidae; genus Azemiops; species Azemiops feae. The sequence continues at coordinate 374,891 of JALGBA010004208.1, read as the reverse complement.
TGGTGGTTAATGAGGATACATTGTTTAAAGTATATTTTTTTGGTATGTTTTGGTGTAATCTGAAGATGAGAATTGGTTTGGAATATTAAAGAAAGAAAGTTAAAAATTAGTGATAGCTAAATTTGGATTTACACAATAATCTAGTTTGTGCAGATATAAAAATTGTACCAAATATATACTCTTTAAGTATTTATTTCTTTTGACATTGATCTAAATATACCCTCATGTTTTAGATGTTGATATATCACATTAGAGAGCCAGTTTGATACAGGGGTTAAGGCACCAGGCTAGAAACTAGGGGATGAGTTCTAGTTCTAGTTCTAGTCCCCACCTTAGGCATAAAACCAGCTGGATGATATTGAGCCAGTCATTCTCTTTCAGTCCTAGGAAGAAAAAGAAAAATCTTGCCAAGAAAACTGCAGATGCTTGTCTGGGTGTGCACACACACACGCGCGCGCACACACAAATCATATTAGAATGTATGAGAAATCTCAGTACAGAGGTACCCTTTTTCTTGTTTGGGTGTCTTCTTGCATTTTAGTATTATGGAATGCTATTGCACTGAGTGTTGTGACATGGTGAAAAACATCATGTAATTAGATATATATAATATGAGGTGAGACTCAGTGGCATTTGGAATTTGCTTCTCCTTTCCTGTGAATGGGCTTGTTTGAGTAAACTGTTGAATAACTGATATCCTTTGGGAATTAAATTCTTCTATGTGCAGAGGACTAAGATAAAAGTAATAAAACACTTAAAGTGGAACACAAGCTGAGCCCTCTAAAGCGAATTAGATCTTAAGATATTGATAGGCATCTGCTTTAGATGAATTTGATGCTAACTGTTTCTTTTTTCAACATATTGTTGAGATTTGGAAAGTTAAAAGACCTTGGGGAGTTTGGTTGAATTCTGAAATTGCAAATTAGTCTATCTTTCCTCGTTATTTTGTTCCTGCAGCTGGTAGGATGCAAATAATGTATATACTTGATTAAATACTTCTTTACTTTAACGAACATTAGGAAAGTTATCTTTTTTTCCCCCAAAGCAACATTTAAGGTAAATTGTGTTTAGGTACATATTTTAAGTATCTAAGACAAAATAGGGGGGGACATGATAGTAGTACTCCAGTATTTGAGGGGCTGCCACAAGGAGGAGGGGGTCAACTTATTTTCCAAAGCACCAGAAGGCAAGACAAGAAACAATAGATGGAAATTAATTAAGGAGAGAGCCAACCTGGAATTAAGGAGAAATTTCCTGACATTGAGGATAATTAACCAGCGGAATAGCTTGCCTTCAGAAGTTGTGGGTGCTTCATCACTGGAGGTTTTTAAGAAGAGACTGGATAGCCATCTGGCTGAAATGGTGTAGGGTCTCCTGCTTGAGCAGCTCTATTCTGATTGATTGATTGATTGATTGATTGATTGATTGAATAAGTGTGAGTGATGAAACAATCATATATCGTTGCAATGTAAACTCTAAACTTTGTATATTTATGTGTGATGCTTCAACTACATGTGACACAATATGTTTCCTAATTTTTCATTGTGGTTCAGAACAGACATATGTTGAGGAAAGGAATTGTTTTAATTAATAACCTTAAATTGTAGTCAGATTGTTTCCTAAAATTAAAATCAAAACTGAATTTAATGTTCCTGCTCAGGTAAAAACTGGACATTTCAAGGATATATTTAAAAAAAAAAGTTCAGGAAAGTTTTCAATTTTGGTGATATTCATCTGGCTAAAACAAGGGTTTTCTGGCATATGACTAATTGGATTATTCTTGTCTGTTAATCCCAACAGGTGCACAGATTATGGGATTTACAACATTGCACTTCCTGATTGAACCTTCAGATGCTGTCACTACACGGGGAAGTAACATTTTGTTGAACTGTACGGCAGAATCAGATCAAGGATTTCCTGTAATCAAATGGAAAAAGGATGGTGTCTTTTTAAACTTGGCAGTGGATGAGAGAAGGCAACAGTTTTCCAATGGATCTCTTTTGATACAAAATATTGTCCATTCCAGACATCATAAACCTGATGAAGGCCTTTATCAATGTGAAGCATCATTAGAAGGAACTGGAGCTATCATCAGTCGAACAGCCAAAGTTTCAGTAGCAGGTAAGGATTCAGGTTGGGATGAGAAGGTATTTTAGGGCTTATTTGAAGATGGAATTACAAATCTGAAGGTTTTTTAAAGGTTTATTTCATTTGCAAAGTTAGAATACATGGAATCTGGTAACACCTTCCAAGCTGATCAACTTTATTGAGGTATAAGCCTCATTTATTGAGGAGCCATAGTGGCGTAGTGGTTAGAATGCAGTATTGCAGGCTAACTGCCCACAGCCTGGAGTTTGATCCTGACTGGCCTAAGGTTGACTCAGCCTTCCATCCTTCTGAAGTCGGTTAAATGGGGACCCAGATTGTTGGGGGCAATAGGCTGACTCTGTAAACCTTGTAAACCAAAGTGCTGACAAGCACTATGAAGTGGTATATAAGTCTAAGTGCTATTGTTATAAGATTTCATTAACAGCAGCTCATTTGATCACTTGAGAGAGAAGGTATGCTATTTACATGAGTTAAAAGATGAGAGACAGCTTGATGGGAATATGGTGGGAAGCTAATGGGTTGCTTTTGTGTTGTCAATGATGATGTTTTAAATAACCAACAGTTTATTTTTTGTTATAGATGTTGGGAAAGATTACCTCAACATCTATGGTATGGTCCAGCGATCATCAGTAGATTCCAGCTTTCTCAAGAAATCTGTGATTTCTTGTCTTCTATATGATTTGGAATGCTGCTGATTTTTCTGATGTTTGAAATAATTGGGTGACTTGGGTGACTTGGTTTGTGTATTTTAGGTGGTATACATCCTTTGGGGCAAAATACATTATTCAGGTAGAATATATGCTTTGCTTTCTCTCTGGGGAATCTTGAGATACGGATTTGCTTTTTATGTCTGACAACTTATAACTCATTTGTAATTTAGTCTTCTCTCCTATTGCAAAATCGTATGCAAATATAACCTGGAATTAAGAATAAATGCCAAGATGTACTGTAAAATCAGAACAAGAGTTCATAGGTGGCAAAAAAAAAAATGGAGAGATTGTTGCTTTCCAAGCTTGCTTTTGGGCTACCTGAAAATATTTTACTGATCATTCTTAATAGCAAAAGACAAGATGTGCCCATGATCACATCTAGCAACCACTTCTTGTGTTTTTATAATAAAGCTTCATAACACTCAACTTAAAAGACAAGTCTTAGAAATTATAATATTTGCTGTTAGCCTGTTGCACTTAGAGAAATGTTAATCCTTTTGATAGCTGTTTGCAGTAATTAGCTTCAAGAAATCTTGCCTTGAGCAAAAATGTAATTTTAAATAAATATAAGGATGTTTAAAAAAAACCCCTTTTTCTTCTTTTGTTCAAACATTTATTTTTTTCTGCAAAAAAATTTCTGCAAAAAATTAGACATGACATTATTGCCATGGTAATATATTTGTGATATTACTATTTGTCTTAACTATCTCTAATCATCCCTTTCTTCCTCTGCACTGTTAGATGCATGTTTATGATCTTCAAAAATAAGAGGCATTCTTTGAAGCTAGGAATTAACTGGTTTATGTATTAATTCAGAGTCAGAAAAAAAATAATCTTTTCTAAAACGTAAAATGCACTTTTTGTACTACTTTCTGCCTCCTTCTAACTTTCTGCCTTACAAAACTTTGTTAGATTGGTTTCAGAACTTTGTTTTGACGGTTCATTTTTTGGGTTAAAAAGTGTTACTTTTAGGCCTTTTCTGCCAGCTTCAAAAATGCATCAAGCTGGGGACGAATGGAAACAGGATGATAGTTGAGATGAGTCTACAAAGTGATCAAGCACTTGTATTAGTACTGCAGTCACAATAAGCAATAGACCACTTTCTTTCCATCATCAGATGGAGCAGCCATATAGATAGATACTGCATTGGTGAAAAGCATGGCTTAGTGAATTTTTACAAAAGGCTGCAATTATTAGAACCTATCTGTTCTATGTGTAAACGGAACCTCTCCTTCTTGTTTTATAGGCAGCAGGGTTAGAAAAGCTGAGACTTGTAGGCAGAATGTTTATGTATATTACATATACATTATGTGCATTAAGATAATTATATGTATAAAAATCTAATGGAAACCTTGGTGGTATCACTGCAGACAGAGAGGAATATGTGGCTCCAATAGACAGGATTCCTCAAAATTTGATCATCCTCTATCTGTTATATTTAGTTATTTATTTGATTTCAGCACCCTCCGACTGCAGATCAGATTTGAAGAGCTATCAGTACAATATTTTCTTTTTTTAAAAAAAATATCAATGCACAACAAACAATAAGCAAGGTGAAAGGTTTGAGCAAACAACACAGAACAAGTTTAAAGGCAGTGTTTACGTGTTCTGTTCTACTGAATTTAAATTTATGTCTGTGAAATTCCACCCTATTAATTTCAACCTCAGTTTCAACCCTGCCTTGGACTTTTTTAATCTTCTCCCTTTCATCTTCTCACTCTGTCTCTATATAACAGAATTTTTATTACAATAGTAAAAACTAATACAGGCTAAACTTAGAGAAAGAAAAGAGCCTGGAAAGAAAGAATAAAAAGTGCAGGCAAAAAGAAAAAGAAGAAAAGAAAAATATAAAGAAAAAAAGAAAATATAAAAAAGTGACTTCCAATTTTCATCGCAAGAGGTATAAACAAATATAATAACTCTTTGTCCTGTCTAAGGTTAAACAAATACCTCATCATTCCATATCCCATAAATTTATGGAGTTTTCTGTTGAGCATCTCCTGCACAATGATATAGAAGACAAATAGCAACAACGTGGTATGCTCTGTTCTCCATACAATCATCCTCTCCCAACTTGGTTATCCTCTGAATATGTGGAGTTCAAGAATTTCCTAGCAGGCATTAGTACTGCTTGGAATTCTGGGATTTGAAGACTATACACTTGGAGGGCATCAAGGTTGGGGAAAGAGGGTGCAAAGCAGGGGTGTCCAACCTTGGCAACTTTAAGACTTGTGGACTTCAGCTCCCAGAATTCCCCAGCCTGCATGCTGGTTGGAGAATTCTAGGAGTTGAAGCCCATGAGTATTAAAGTCCACAAGTCTTAAAGTTGCCAAGGTTGGACACCTCTGGTGTAAAGAATTTGACAAATGTCAGAGTAGGAGAGACTGAAGGATGAGATTTGATTCATTATTCCTTGATGTAATTTCCATTGGGCTTCTTTCTGTAACTAACAATAGTTTCTTGTTGGAAGGAGAAATAAGTTTCAAAACATATTTTAAGTTCCAAAGAGAAAGCTGTATGAAGTTAAAACTATAAACCAGTATCTTTTTTGTTGTTAAGTATTAAATATAATAGTTTTATACAGAGGGGAAATAATTATCAGATCCCTCTTCAGAGTAACATAATTTATTTATTTGTTCATTTAGTGGAATGATATATAGCCTATTCTTTAATAAATTTCTCAGAGCAGCTAGCAACTTTTAATATACAGTACAATAAAATTAAAAACTGCAAATCAAAGAGGTACAAAAAATATTAATAATGAAGGAAGGGGAAAAATTGGTTTGGTTCGTATTTATTCTAAATTCAATATACAAAATGAAAAAGGTTTTTTAAAAGAAAAATATGCACTATTCCAAACATTGCAGTCTATTAAAAAGGAGGTTATAAATTGCTGTAAATATCTGTTACTCTCTACAGTTTTTCATCTTCTCCTGAAGTAGTACCCGTACTCTAGACTTGTGTACTCTTGTTTGGAGATTGTACATCTGAATTATGTGCCAGAGCTGTGTCCCATAGTTTGCAAAACATATAATGCCCTTTTTAATTAATACATCTTTTTATGTACAATGCAGTGAGCCATGTGCAGATCTGTACATTGGGGACACAAAAGAACCACTTCATAAATGCATGGTACAACATAGGAGAACAAACCCACCAGGACAAGATTTTGATGCATTTACTTGTTCTCAAAATTTTACTTTAAAGGCTATCATTCTAGCAAAGATATTACAATAAATTACTTGCCCTTTAATATTTCATATACTGGATGGATGAATTTGGTCCCTGAATTGTTACAATCTAATAGTAGATTGTACCATTTACAGGCAATAGCATCATCTACACAATTTTAAAATATGTTTGATGTATTTCACAGTTATGAATGACAAAATACAGGAAGTCATTGAGTCAAACATATTTTCTCTCAATAAAGACCAGGAGCCTGATTTTATCTAATTTGTGAGACATTAGCTGTTTGTAAAATAGTTCAGAATGAAAGCGCTCAGATTACTGCTTTCAGCATTTCCGATGCTGTATGTGGATGTTTTTGAAAGCAGAGGAAAATCACCCAGAATTGCCGGTGAAAAATTATACAAAATGAAATTTGAAATATATGTGGAGGATTCTCAAATATGACATTTGTGGGGAAATTGAACTGGGCAAAATAAGAGTAGAGCAAATTCTCTCAAAGCCTTTTAAAGCTCCTTAAGTTTATTTTCCCTCTTGCAAAAATGTTTATGAAACTGCTAAGCTAGAAATAGAAGGTCACAGATCTCTATGCAACTGTCTGAAAGAGTGGACTTTATTGCTCCAACCACATTTTTTTATCCACCTTAGACCTTGAGCTTGGTTTCCTCTTGATGGCCACATACGGCTTAGCATGACTCAAGCACAAATTCTGAAGAATTCAAAGAAGGAAGGGAAGGACTATCACCATTGCACATCAGGGTTTCATCTCCCAGGGCAATTATCTCTGATTGAGCTTTTCAACTGTCCATGAAATGGTGATTTCTACTCATCTCTTTCCTTCTCACGTGGATGTTGTTTTTCAGTCATTAAGTCATGTCTGACTCTTCATGACAACGTGGACCACAGCACATCATTTCAACTTTTTATTAATAATAATAATAATAATAATAATAATAATTTATAATATAAAATGCAAAAGTATAGAAGAAAATAGGAACTATCACCTTTTTGTAGAAACTGTTCAGCATTCCAGCCTGAATCCCACATATTTCTTTCCTTTCTGAAAGACCATCTAATTGCAACCACTAGCATCTATTATTTATTTATTTATTTGTTTGTTTGTTTGTCTGTTTATTTATATTTGTATCCCGCCTTTATTATTTTTACAAATAACTCAAGGCGGCGAACATCTTCTTCCTCCTATTTTCCCCACAACAACAACCCTGTGAGGTGGGCTGAGAGACAGTGACTGGTTTGAACCAGTCACCCAGCTGGTTTTCATAGCTAAGGCAGAACTTGAAATCATAATCTCCTGCTTCCTAGCTTGTTACCTTAACCATTAGACCAAACTAGCTCAGACTAAACTAAACTAAACTAAACTAGACTCAACTAAAAATTAGCTAAAAGTTGGATTTTAGACAAAGTGAACACAAAAAAGGAAATATATGTTTTAAAAAATAGCTAAGATGTTTAATGCACGATACTGCAGTGGACTATAAATCACATTCCCCCCCCCTCCTAAGACTTTTTTTCAAAGCCCTCCAGATCTTAGCAATCACCGTTTGTAAAAATTGCACTTGGCTGTTCAGGAACGAGAGCAGCGAAGAGAAACTAAGAGGCTGCCTCCTACTTTAACATCTTATTAAAAGTCCCAATTTAACAGGCTGCTGATTATTGGTATTTCTCGTAATTGGTGAGTCCAAAGATAGAGACATTACATTAAATCATTTGGGTTCCTTCCTATCAAGCGTTCCTGGGTCAGCGCTCAGAGGTTTCTCTGGCTTGACTTGCTGATGTCAGCAGAGGTCATATGGGTTGGGAAGGGGATGGAAGGAGGAGAAAAGAACATTTTTCTCCATGCATCAATTCCAGGCATAGGTAATGATGAGATGGGTAATTGAAGAAGTGATCCTGCTGTGATAATGATTGGAGATGAAAGGCATTTTGCTCTGATTCAGATCAGGTATTAGTCTTGCAATCTGAGTTCCTTTGTGGGGAAGAGAAATGGGGATTAACTTTTATATGTGCAACAAAACAAAATTTTGGAAATTTTAACATTCACGAAAAAAAAATCAAAGGAGAGAAACAAACAAAACATAACTAGGCTGCTTTCCCCTTGTGCTATGTTTTATTTTATTTAATATTTATATATCCCATCTTTCCACCAAAGACCTCAAGGTAATATAGATTTTCCATCATATTAGCACTGAAACACTGATCATAGCAGCACAAGAACAAGCACTAAAGACCAGATCCATAAAAACAGGCTCTACCACACTTGACAGGACCCAAGGAGCAGGCTATGCAGAGAACGTCAGAGACAGTCCAACACATAGTGGCAGGGTGGAAGATGCAGGCAGGTACAGCATATATTGAACAGCACAATCAAGTAGCTGGCATTGTGCACATTGTGCCATCTGTACAGAATATGGGCTAGACCCTCTTAGGTCCAGATTGAGATATCCTACAAAAGAGGGCTAAAATCCTATGGGATTTCCAGTTCCAGACAGGCCAACAGGTACTGGCCAATCAAGCAGACTTGGTGACCATAAGACAGAGATAATGATGTAGCAGTGCCAAGTGACAGCAACATCAGGAAGAAAGAGTATAAGAAACTGGAGAGGTAGCAGATCTTGAAGAAGGAACTAGAAAGGATGTGGAAAGTAAAAGCCAAAGTGGTTCCAGTGGTGGTAGGACGACCCTCTAAGTCGGGAGAGGGACACCAACAGATCCAAAGATCGACATCATAACTCTCTATCCAGAAGAATGCAGTACTAGAGATAGCTAAGATCCTGCACAGAACTCTCAAACTCCCAGGCCTCTGGAAGAAGACATGAGATAGAGGAAGACACAGACCATCCAAGATTTCACATATAAAATGTTCATCGATCTACATTTTCCAGCCCCAGGATGATAAGGACTTTTAATAATGCTTCTTTCAAAAAAGCACGCATAAAGATTCAAGGGCACATTTTTTTTCAGACTGTGATATATTTATGGGGGTGGTTGCTGGAGAATTCATCTTCTTGACAACGTCTTCTCCTATGACACTCCTCTCTTGAAGGAGGAGCTGGAGATACATGGCTGATGTGCAGAGGTTGTAGAGGGTGAAGATTTTAATTTGCTCAAGTATCAAATACACCAAGGCTTTCAAATGTCTTCATAAACAAGGTGGAAAGAACTTGAGAACTGAAAAGACATAACATGCAAGAAAAACTCCTCAGACCTCCTGGGGAAGGTGAGATTAGGAAGTTTTACAAAGAGGGGGAGATGGTAATGCAAAACTATTTCTGTTCTTTTAGCAAGAATCTATGCTTCTGTCCAGAAAATTCTTAGAACCTAATCTGAGATTGAGGGTATTTTTCTCTTTAGATCAGAGGTCCCCAACCTTTTGGGTACCAGGGACCAGTTCTGTGGAGAAAGGTTTTTCCATGGACTGGAGAGTGCATGGTTTTGTGTGCTGCCTGCATCCCACGGATGGGGCTTTACTTGTTTGTGTGGACCGGTTGCTGGCACGCCACGGCCAGGTACCAGTCCATGGATTGGGGGTTGGGGACCCTTGCTTTAGATTCAAGTATACCCTCTGTGTACAGGTAGTCCCTGACTTACAATTGTTGGTTTAGCAATCATTCAAAGTTACAACGGCACTTGAAAAAAAAAACCTTACAACTAGTTCTTCTACTTGTGAGTGTTACAGCATTGAGGGTGAAGGTTTGTTCTCCAAGCTTCTGGGCTGGTTCCTGAACATTTCGTTACCAGGCTAGGTAACATCTTCAGTGGAGCTTAGAGGATGTTACAGCATTCTCATTGTCACATAATAAAAAACCTAGTTCTTGGCAACTGGAATGTACTTTTGACATTCTGGGGTCATTTGGTCATCATTTGTAACCTTTTCAGCAGCTTCCAACAAGCAAAGTCAATGTGGGAAGCCAGATTCACTTAACAACCTGCAGTGATTTGCTTAACAACTGGGGCAAAAAAGGTCGTAAAATGGGGCAAAACTCATTTATCAACTGTCTTGCTTAGCAATGGAAATATTGGGTTCAATTGTGATTGTAAAGTCGAGGACTGCTTATATGATTAGTTTATTTAATAACTTTTTTAAATGGTTACATTATTCCTGAATGGATAATATCACATTTGAGAGGCAGCCAAGATTAGCCTCAGTCTTTCAATTTTGGCTACCCTGAAGTTGAAATGGAGAGACTTCAAAATCTCACTCCCGGGTTTTGACAGTAGAAGGTTAGGTGATAGTTTGGCCGAAGTGTAAAGTCACTTACTGGCAGCGTCTTTGTGAAAGGAAGCAAAAGAGTAAGCACCTTTGGGACAGCAGTGACCTGGCTGACCGAGAATCTCCATAGATTCAAACGTGAGCCACTTGGGTCTCTCAGATCTGCACAGTCAAATTCCAAATGCTGAAAACTGATAACATGGTCTAGAATACAAGTAGTCCTTGGCTTACAATCATTCATTTAGTGACCAAAATTATAACAGCACTGAAAAAGTAACTTGTGATCTTTTTCATGAGCAAGTGGCTCATATTTATGATGGTTGTAGTGTCCCAAGGTCAGGTGGTCCCCTTTTGCAACCTTCTGACAAGCAAAGTCAATGGGGAAGCCAGGTTCACTTAATAACCACATTACTAACTTTAACAACTACAAGGATTCACTTAAAAAGTGGGTCAAAACTCACTTAACATGTCTCTTGCTGAACAATAAAACTTTGGGATCAGTTGTGGTCGTAAGTCAAGGGCTACTTGTACCATGAAAGTTGGAGTGTGTACTTCTTGTGCAGCTTACTGTAACTGGCCAGATGTAAAAAGCAGAAGGCAAGCAACTAGACTGTTGTGATTCCTCGCCAGCCTGTGGATCCGGCAGCTGAGTCTGAGAAATCAGATGAGGAGGAGGGGCCTGGAGTAACATTAGAGTCAGAGGAAGGCTCTGAGGGGCTCCAAGACTTACAGTCAGATGAGGAGCCTGGCCCCTCCACTCGCGCTCAGGCTGAGACACAGCTGTGCTGGGAGCCTGAGTTGGACAGTGATGAAGAACAGTTGGGAAACATCCAGGATGCACGAAGGTGCAGGCAAGAGAAGCGAGTAGAACAGAGGAATGCAATGGTGCGGCTCCAAAGGCAAAGGAAAAGGCATTAGGAAGCCACGCCTTGGCTGAATTATAAAAGGGAAGGTGTGGGAGGTGCTGGTTGCTGAAGGCAACTGTTCGTGTTGAGGATCGAGTTTCTGTGAACTGTGTTTGTTTGCCTTGGACATTGACTCAGGTCTGTGAGAATAAAAGGGGTTGGTTTTTTTCTTGTGGTTCCTGCCTGTTTCTTGGAAGAGGGGTTTCTCCTTGTGAGCATAACAAGGACTCACGTAGGCTGGGACAGAACATAGACCAAGCACAAAGCCACAAGTTTGCAAAAAATCTATCCTGACTCGTCAGCCTTAACTTTGGAGTTGGCTGTGTAATTGGTGTACATTTTATGTAGCTGACCAAAATGGTCTTCCTTTTGCCCTCCTTATATATACTTTCTCTTATTTCTCGGCTCCTTTAATACATGGTATTATTTAACACATCTGAAATAGCAGCAGGCTCACACAACATATAAAGTAGTCAAGATGAACCTGGTACCCTCCAGATATATTGGATTCCTTCCTAGTCAGAAACTCTAGGATATCATGTTTTGGCTTTTAGAAAAAGCCTAATCAATATATGCTATAGAGTTTCAGCCCCTTTTTTCAGTTTGTTCTAAATCTGATATTAATAGCTGTATTCTTACTAATTTGTATGTGTGTGTGTTTCACTGACAAACCATTTTTTAAATAAAACAGCAAAGATTAATATTTGTTGCTGTATACAATGAGCCTCATGAAGCATGATTTTGTATGCAGTTTACATTAATATATGCTGTAATATAATTATATTTTGTATGCAGGTAAGATTCTGCTATGGACCAATGATTTTTAAGCATCATTCCATAATATATAACATTGTATCTAGCTTTCTAAATTACAAATGATGAAGAATGCAGTTTAAGAACCATTCCTCAATTTATAGTTAATTCGAAAGCTCGCTCTTCTAAGATTTAGAATGAAACACAATGATGGAAGAAATATTTTAAATCAGTCTTACAATATGCATTTGTTTGCTTCACCGTTGGAGGAGCATATTTAATCACTTTTTAATTTTATTCTAATTTATTTGTTCATAGTTTGAACCCACTTAAACAGTATTTTGTTGAAAATAAGAAAGGGGCTATTTTTAAAATTTAAGAAGCAGTGGAAATATTAAACTTGGAGACTACAATGCAAAGGAGAAGCAATAGAAATCTCATAAGAAGAAACTCATCTTCTGTATTATAAAATCAGCATTTTACTGCTAATTCTTCCATATTAGTGATAGCACAACCATCAAATTCTATGTTTGCAAGGCAAAAAAGGAACATTCTATTTATTGAGATCTACCCACTTGAATTTTCTGCTAACCCAGTAAAAAGGGATGTTTTAGCACAAATGATGTTTCTTCCCATGCCACAATATAATTTTCCCCCAGGAATTGTAAAACTACCCAGATTCTGCATCTCCATCAGGACTGACCATAAGCTTCCATAATTTTAAGCAAGACAATGCTTAAAATTGTCTCACAGTAATGAGACCTGGTTCATTACTGCTGAAAGCCACTGCATGGTGGTGTTGGGGAATTTCAGAATTCAGTCTCATTAAAAAGAAAAGGAAGAAAAGAACTACAGGCAATTGCCAGTGGAAAGTTGAAAGGTGAAACTAATTTTACCTGCTTTCCTAGTTTCAGTTTAACCTTCTGGATAATGGCATGACCTTTCTACCTGAATTCTATTCACTCTTCAAAAGTAAAGTTACAAGCATTAGAGTCTTGCCATTCGGATGGATAACATGGGATTTCCCAGAAAGGTATAAAATAATTGGATATCAAAAATAAAAGTATTGATTCTGCAAGACGACAAATCTGACTTTAAATATGTCTTTGCTCTTAAATTGTATTTGTTCCTTATAGAAATAACTGCTGTGCAGAAGCAAAAATGGAATTTAGGTTATGATGGATAGTCATTTGGCTTAAATGACCAGGGCAGGAAATGTATACAATCCCATTCTAGTCTATTATACAGGTAGTCTTCAATTTATGACTGTAATTGAGCCTGGAATTATGCTTGTAAGTCATGTTGGTCATTAAGCAAGTCAGCAAGTGACCACACCTGATTTTGCAACCTTCTTTGTGGTGTTTGTTAAGGGAATCATCACGATTGTTAAGTGAAGATAATGGTCATTAAATGAATCTATAGTCTGCAAAAAATGCTGTAAATTGCAGGATACTGCAAACAGCAATAAATGTGGGCCAATTGCCAAGTCCCCAGTATAACAGAATAACACAATAACAGGGTTGGAAGGGACCTTAGAGGTTTTCTAGTCCAACCTCCTGCTCAAGCAAGAGACCCTATACCATTCCAGACAAATGATTTTCCAATCTCTCACACAACTTCTGGAGGCAAGTCATTCACCAATTAATTGTTGCAACTGTCAGGAAATTTCTTCTTAGTTCTAGGTTGATTCTCTCCTTGATTAGTTTCCATCCATTGCTTCTTGTCCTGTCTTCAAGTGCTTTGGAGAATAGCTTGACTCCCTCTTCTTTATGATAGCTCCTTAGACATTGGAATACTGCTATCATGTCTCCCCTAGTCCTTCTTTTCATTAAACTAGATTTACCCAATTCCTGTAACTGTTCTTTGTATGTTTTAGCTTTCAGTCCTCTGTTTATCTTTGTTGCTCTTCTCTGCACTCTTTTTTAGTCAAAGAGGTGATCATATGATTGCAGGAGGAAGATGGAAGTTCATCAGAACTGTAAATTTAGGCTGTACATAGTCCTGGAGAGGTCCATTGAAATTTCAACCAGTCGCTAAGTGATTAGTCATAAGTCAAGGACTACTGTAATACCATTCCTACCTAAGAGGATTTTGAACTTTTGCCCTGGCACAGACTATCTGGGACCCAAGTCATCTTTTTTTCTGTCACCTCCAAAATTCTCTCAGCCCAAGTTTAGATGGTATAATTCCCTGCCCAATTTTAGACTAGAAACAAACAAAATCTAATGTAAATTATAAAGTAGTAATCTGAGGTGGTGGCAGAATCTGACTATTTATTCCTGACAAGGTGTTTACAAAAGTTATATGGGCAGTGTCCTTTGTTGTTGACTGAACAACAGAGTTGGAAGGGACTTTGATAGTATAATAACAACAACAACAACAACAACAACAACAACAACAACAACAACAACAACAACAATAATAATAATAATAATAATAATAATAATAATAATAATAATAATAATAATAATAATAATAATAATAATAATAATAATAATAATAATAATAATAATAATAATAATAATAATAATAATAATAATAATAATAATAATAATAATAATAAAGTTGGAAGGGACCTTGGAGGTCATCTAGTCCAACCCCCTGATCTTCTAGTCCAATCCCCTGCTCAACAGGAGACTGTATACCATTCCAGATAAATAGTTGTCCAACATCTTAAAAATTTCTAATGATGGATCATCCACAACTTCTGGAGATCCCTCCAGAAGAACTGGTCCCTCTAGTTGTTAAGAGAAGCTGACAGCCATTAACAAGGCTGCCTATCTTTGCCCTTAATATCTTTCTGCTTCCAAGCCAACATTACTGGGATGGTATTACTCATGAATCTCTAGTATTTAGGAACTGAATTGATTCTGGAGGAAAAGGCAATGAAATTTGAGATTCAGTAGCTGAGAAGAAAGGCAAATAAGAAAATGAGAATTGGTAGGAATATCTGAAGTTGTACCAGGTGTGGAAAAAAAAATCATTCTCCTTCTATAATAGCCAATGAAACTGATAAACAGCAGGACAGATAAAAGAAAGTATTTTGACACAGAGTGCACAGTTAACCTCTGGAATTTGTAATCACGGGATATAAATGTGGACAGCATCAATGTGGGAAGACAAAGAAATTGATTGATGCACTGCATGCCATCCAGTCAATATTGACTCCTAGTGATCACACAGATAGGATTTCTCCAAGACAATCTTTCCCTAATGTGGTCCTTCAGGTCTTCCAACTGTGTATCCATGACCAATGTAATTGAGTCAATCTCGCTGCTGGTTGTCTTCTTTTTCCTTCCACCTTTCCCAGAATGATAGGAGAATTATGGTTTATACATTATGTGTCTGAAATAGGATAATATGAGCCTGGTCATTTGTGTCTTGAATGAAAACTCTGGATTTATTCATTTGATTTGTTTTCCTAGCTATCTATGCTATTTTCAAGAGACTTCTCCCACATCAAGGTTCAAAAGTGTTTGTACTCTTTCTATTCAGAATATAAGGGACTTTGGAGTCTTCTAGTACAACCCCTTGCTCAAGCAGGAAATCCTATACCATTTCAGACAAATGACTGTCCAATCACTTCTTAAAAATTTCCAGTGATGGAGTGCCCACAACTTCTGGAGGCAAGTCATTCCACTGATTAATTGTTCTCGCTGTCAGGAAATTCCTCCTTAGTTCTAGGTTGGTTCTCTCCTTGGTTAATTTCCATCCATTGCTTCTTGCCCTGCCTTCAGGTGCTTTGGAGAATAGGTTGACCCCCTCTTGTTTGTGACAACCCCTCAAACATTGGAACACTGCTATCATGTCACTCCCACTCCTTCTTTTCATTAAACTAGACATAACCAATTCCTGTAATCATTCTTCATAGGTTTTAGCCTCCAGTCCAACTTCTTCAAAGTTCAACTTTCACTTCCATTGGCAAATTAGTAGAAAGGGACTAAGTCCAGCTGCCTTTTGAAAAAGCACCTTTGGGACAACCATGACCTGGATGACTGAGAATCTCCATCGACATCACTTAAAAGTCTGAGACTTTCACACATGAGAGAAGCTTTGCAGCTTCCCCTTTATTCAGCCTTCCTTTATTCCTTTATTCAGCCTTCCCCTTCTCCTTTATTCAGAAAGCAAAAGTGAAAAACAAACAGCTTAGCTCAGAATGAGCTCTAACGTTTTGTGAATATGAAGGAGGAATCAAAACATGTCACTAAACTCCTTGAAATAACAATGGTCTTCCATATTGCCGCTATAAGAGGAACAGCAAACAATGCATCATTAATTTCCAAGACTATTGTGCTGATCTATTTATCTAAACATTAGTTTGTTTGTACTTTCCCTTCTCTTGACAAGATTGTTAGCCATGTGTTAAGAAAATGATTTAAAGAAAATAAATTGAACAGGTAAAGTCCATTATGGAAAGCAGACAGTGAATTTGGTCATGCAAGCTAGCTCCATTCTCAACTTCTGCATGTTCCTCAGTCATCTGCAGATAAGAACTTTCCCAAAATGGTCAGTGTTTATACTTGTTCTGCACAATTGAAAATCTTCTAATAACAGAGATACTGGTTGCAATGCCAGAAAGTTTGCAGACCATTTGGACAATCTCAGTGTACAAATTTAAAGAAACAATTGACACTTAAGATGCAATTGCTTGAATTATCCCTTCTGTCAACTACAGTGAACGGGGGGGGGGGGGGGGGGACTGCTGTTGAATTTTTTTTCTCTTTCATGAGAAATGGAACTATTAACCAAGTACAAATACTGCCCAAAAGCTATCTTGTCAAGCTTTACTTTATTTTTCACACTTTAGTAGTTATTCTTTCAGCAGGATTTCACTGTATCATGATTAAAAAAAACAAACTGTAAACCAAGGATACAAGGAGGCCAATAACCCTACAATGAAGAACCATTTATTGTATCCTTCCTGAGAATACAATTAAATCCATTTCTAAGGACTATTTCAGTTTCATCCATCTAAGTGAAGTAGAGATTCCTGTTGTGATATAACCATTTTTATACTCCAGATTTTTTTTTTCCTGCTGAAACTAAAGCTATGATATTGCTATATAAAATCCACAAATAGGTGTGATTTTTTAATGGAATACATATTCTAAGATATGACCTGAAAGACTGCCTCTTTAGCATTTGTCAAAAAAGTCAGAATCTTCCTCAAACACTTTTTTTTTGTAATTATTCACATTTCATTTCACTTTTTTCTTCCTGCCTAGTAATTGACTAGGAAAATAATGTCTGTGCATCACCTAATAATAAGTGCAAAAATGTTTTGTTTTGCTTTGTTTTTGTTAGGTGCATGGAAGTTTTCCCAAAGATGCTTTTTCAAGAGGTAACTGGACTTTCTTGTTTTTCTTTGAAGACATTTCGCTTCTCATCCAAGAAGCTTCTTCGGCTGACTGGATGGTGGGGAATGGAAGGATTTATACTCCTTGCAAAAACTTGATCATTTGCATTCTTTTAGAGAGTCGTTGAGACCACTTGAAGGTTTATCTGTATCCTCAAGGTCACCTAAGTGGTGCAAATGGGTGTGGCACCTGCTTGCAACTATTAAAAGGACTGTGTTGTAGTCTGGCAGCAGTTCAGCAGTTCCAAAAAGGCTTCACACCCATTTGCACACTCAGGTGACCTTAAGGACACAGATAAACCTCCAAGTGGCTGTACATTTCTGCTCAGTTTACCAAGGCAAATTATGGGATTAGGGATCCACCACAATATGTCCTCTCTTGATCCGAACTGGGTCTCACTTGTTCATTATCTTCCGGACCGGCACTCAGTGTCTGATTTTTAGGCTGCTGTCTGGTTGAGTCTTCAGTTTATGAGAGGATTCAGATGAAATCATAATACTTCCTTCCCTTTGACATTTGAAAGAGCAAGCAAGGTGATCCTCTTTTCTAAACCCTTTTACATGTAAGTTACCAAACTGTGAAAGCAGCTACCCAGGGAATGAATAGTTTCGAGACCAATTTTTGTTGCATTGATGGATATTTTATTATGAAAATCGATGGGATGATTTTTGCATTATTATGTTTGATTATTTCATTGATAAACCATCTTGCATCTTGGAAGGAGATGACATTCAAATGATGGTAATAAATAAATGCGCAGAATGGAATATTATCTATTATTTGCAACCGCTACAAGTGGTGTAATGGCTTAGAGGTGACGGCACTTGCCTCCCACTCAGATGGTTGAGAGTTCAATCCTAGGTAGCAGCAGATGTTTCTCTCCCAGGGTGCAAAGAAAAATAGATCTGCTGCAAACTCCAAGTGGCGTCAGGAAGGGCATCCAGCCAGTAAATGCTCAGCTCTATCCAATTGGCCAACTCTTTCCCGAGCAGGAATTACAGGATCATAAAAAGGGAGTTTTTATTTGTAACAGCTATTCTAAGCCACAGTAGCAATCTACTCTTAAATTGCCTTCGCGCTCTCTTCTCCTGAGCAGCAGTTGTTGAATGTGGTTGTTCCCCACAACTCTGAATATGTACACTTGTGCAAAGTTGATTTCTGCCTGGTGAGGAACAGTTCTACAGTTTTGTGCAGACCTCTCTCTGCTTCCGTGCTGAACAGACCTCAGATCAGGATGGAGAAACCTGCTGCCTTTCAGGTGCTCAGCATGAAGTCCTGACGCTGCTGCATCGGCAGTTCCAAACAAGTGCAGTGTCCAGGGACATTGATACTGCCGCCAAGTTTATTGGCGCTGGTGCTGCGACTGTGGGTGTAGCTGGCTCTGGTGCTGGCATTGGAACAGTGTTTGGCTAGGCCAGAAATCCCTCCCTGAAGCAGCAGCTCTTCTCCTATGCCATCCTGGGTTTTGCGCTCTCCGAAGCCATGGGGCTCTTCTGCTTGATGGTAGCATTCCTCATTCTCTTTGCCATGTGACAAAACCAACATGCACTACTACATGCTCTTCCTCTCTTCCCCTGTGTTTAGTCTAATGTGTACACTGAGCTGAGTGTTTTGTGCGAGAGAGGGGAAGCTCACCTGTTAACCAAATCTTCCCTGTTCACTGGGGGCAAGTGAATAAATACTCTTCAATTATTTTGCCTTTTGCATAAATATCTCATTGCTGTTGCTATAAGCAACTCAATTTCATGATTCTCAAGGATTTGAGTAGTAACAATGCTTAATCAGTTAATTAGTCTAAGCTTTGTATTGATTAAAATGTATCCATGGTTGGAAGCATAACCAAGAGAAAATCTCACTGGGTCTGCTCTTTAAGGTTAAACTAACCAAAGTTCATATGAAATTTGAACACACTGATCTTTCAGACTTCACCTCTAAATTTTGTGAAACATTTCTTAGTTCAAAAATTACAAATAGAAATGTAAGTAGTCGAGAAAGCTGAATACATAAATGTGTACAGTATATGAATGGAAAAAAATCCACTTTGGAAGAAATACAATTTTATTTTATTTAGATGCAGATGAGTCCAGATAGTGCACAATGCAGATTTTCTTCCTTTGTCCATCATTTCCCAGAACTGAATTGTGATGTACATTTTGAGATTCCTATTTTCACACAAAGGAAACAGGCATTTTGAAAGAATTGACAAAGTAGCTGGTTTTTCTGTATTATTGCAAAATTAGCCTTCATATAAGTAAGGGAGAAGGAGATTCCTGTTCGACTGAATCTTTACAAATTTCAGTGGATTGCTGAAGATTTTCTTAATGAAGATGATCCATTCTTTGGCTTTAGCTGGAAAGCGTCTTCTCCCTCTCTTTTCCAGGTCTTCTGCTTACAAATCCATGGTACCTGGGGAGTAAAGCCAGATTTCCCAACAATTAATCAGAGTAAATTACAGATTTGAAAAAACAGCCAATGCAGATGGTGATTCTTAAGTGTAACGAAAGAAGCTATAATTGCTCTCAGAAGGTCAGATGTTTCCAAAAGAATTTGTGATAGAACGAATGCAACTTGCGTGCCTGTCTTCTGAAGCTCCATAAGCCATTGGAAATACACAGGCTTTATTTCCCTGTAGGCAATCAAGGCTTCTGAGCTCTGTTACAAGCAGTGCAAAATGCCAACTTCTGGATCAGCTCCTTGACAGCAGTTGGTGCTCTCCTTGCCTTTCAGCCTGGCATATGGAGTAGCTTGTCAGTTGGGAATGTCCAGCTGTTCCTTGGAAGGCTTTTGTTCTTGCTTTTCAGAGTTCTTGCAATCATGCCAGGCAGGATTAGGGATGAAATTTAGAAAGATCAGAATCTATCTGGCTTACTGAAAACAATCCAAAATGCCCGTAGATACCAAGGTTTACAGTTTTCAGAATAGCTTTCAATTTATTTTATTTTTTTAATATGCAGAAAAGCACATTGATTAGACAGCACACACAAAAATAAGCTTTTATTATATAAATTGCAAACACTCTAGGAAATATGTTTATTAAAATCCAGCTGTTACAAGTAGAAAATGAAATTCTAACAATGTGAAATTCAGTGGTGAAAAAGTAAGGTTCTACATTTAGGCAAGAAAAACCAAGTTTATAGGTAAAGTATAGGTGGTACCTGGCTCAATAGTAGTAACTGTGAGAGAGGTCTTGGAGTCCTAGTGGACAATCACTTAAATATGAGCCAGCAGTGTGCTGCAGCTGCCAAAAAAGCCAACACAATGCTAGGCTGCATCAACAGAAGGATAGAATCAAGATCATGTGAAGTATTAATACCACTTTACAATGCCTTGGTAAGGCCACACTTGGAATACTGTACCCAGTTTTGGTCGCCACAATGTAAAAAAGATGTTGAGACTCTAGAAAGAGTACAGAGGAGAGCAACAAAGATGATCAGGGGACTGGAGGCTAAAACATAAAGAACGGTTGCTGGAATTGGGTATGTCTAGTTTAATGAAGAGAAGGACAAGGGGTGACATAATAGCAGTGTTCCAATATGCAGGGGCTGCCACAAAGAAGAGGGAGTCAACCTATTCTCCAAAGCACCTGAAGGCGGGACAAGAAGCAATGGATGGAAACTAACCAAGGAGAGAACTAACCTAGAACTAAGGAGAAATTTCCTAAGAGTGAGAACAATTAACCAGTGGAACAACCTGCCTCTAGAAGTTGTGAATGCTCCAACAATGGATTTTTTAAAGAAGAGATTGGACAACCATTTGCCTGAAAAGGTATAGAGTTTCTTGCCTGAGCAGGGGGTTGAACTAGAAGAGTTCCAAGGTCCCTTCCAACTCTGTTATTGTGTTACAGAAAAAAGCATACAAATATCTGTGAAGCTTATGAATATCAACTACATACAGTATGTGAATTGATGCACAAAAGGTATTGAGAGAAGTTAGAGCAAACTCTGATATTTGGCCAGAAAGATATTGTACGACTATTTAACTTTTGTAATGGGTATTCTAGCAAGATTCATCTGCAGAGGTCTCTTTGGATCAAAATATAGATTTTTTCCTTCTATTCCCCAAAATACAGTCTTCCTCTTCTAATACAAATAGATTGAGCTACATTCCTGAACATGAAATAAAAATGAGAAGTAGGAAATCCAGGTGCCAGTAAACATTTTTGTTTTGAACATATTTTGGAAAATATGTTCTTTTTCAAAGGCACTGTGAAAATAGTGCATTCAACAGTGCAAAACAGAACAATAAAATGACATGCAGCACACATATG
The DNA here is from genome assembly GCA_023970755.1 of Azemiops feae. Lineage (NCBI taxonomy): Eukaryota > Metazoa > Chordata > Lepidosauria > Squamata > Viperidae > Azemiops > Azemiops feae. The sequence continues at coordinate 353,370 of JALGBA010004208.1, read as the reverse complement.
ATCTAACAACCTTTTTAAAACTGGCAATTTTCCTAGTGGGTATTCAAAATAAATTCTAAAACAAAGAAGCCTGAAATTATAGATATAAGCAAACAAATTATTTGGGGTGGCTGATACGTGATTATTCTGTTTGTGGAACTCAGGTACTAAGGATAAGAATGTGCTGTAATGAATGTAAGAATGGTTTATTTACAAGGAACAAGAACATTTCTAAAACACATGTTTATCTCTACTGTGAGTGAAAATAAAAGCAAGATTTCCCCCCCCCAAAGACAAAATAAAGTATAGACTTGTTTTATGTTCTGAAATATCCATAAACTAATTGACTGATTGAGTTGAAGGCAGTTGTGGTGACTTGTGATACACAAGGATGCTGAAGGAATACTTTGGTTTACCTTCTTGAATTAGACCATGAAAAAGGAATGTGTTCAGACTGTTGCTTTCTTAAGAGGTAAAAGAGGAAGAGAGAATAGGATCTAGTTTAGTTATTTTAGGTGAGTTCTTAATCACATTCAGAATTGTAGCGAACACTTGGTGAGACCTTCAGGAGTTCAGTGGAATAAAGTAATGTTTTTCAAGTTTGACAACTTTTAAGTTGTGCAGATTTCAACTCCCAGAATGCCCCAGCCATCAAGTGCCAAATGCTGTAAAAACTCTCTACAGAAACCTTCCAGAGGGGAACTGTAATGATAGGTGAGAATAACCTTGGGAGACAGGAGGAAAAGAACCAGCCTAGACATGCAAAAGATATCTGAGCCAACAGAAGGAAAAGGGAAGTGGGAAGCATCTTAGAAGACACTGTTATGTACTGGGCCTTGCTGAAGTCATTCAGCAAGGCTCAGAAAGTCTGTAAAGAGGCTGGGCCTTGCTGAGTCATTCAGCAAGGCCCAGGAAGACTGGAAATGGGTTGCAGAGACCCGGGCAGACCACGTGTTTGCCCGGGACCGGTTGTAGAGACCCGGGCAGACCACATGTCTGCCCGGGACCCAGACAGGCTGTCTCCAGCCTCGTGTGCATGCGCGAAGTGGGAGAATAGCCTGCATTCATTGGTTGAGTCTCCCCTTGCAGGGGGAGTATAAAAAGGGCATGTTACCATTATTTGCCTCTCTTCTGTTCTTGCTTCTGTTCAATGCATGTACACAATAAAGATCATCTTTTGCACCAACTGCCTCGTCTTCATGTCTGCGTTGCTAACAGAACAGACACCCTCTCTAGTTTTCTGGAAAGTGAAAGTAAAGGAAGGGAGATGTGCTTTCAGATTCTGTTTCTGTAACCTTACAATATAGGTAAACTTAGCACTCATGGTTTCTTCTCTGGGCTAGCATGAATGGCTGAATGTCCCTCTTTAAAAGGAAACAAATGTCACCTTAAAAAGTATTGCTGGGTGGCATTTGGGAGATGCAATAAGAGTGGCAATGTATTTCATTTTTTGCCCCTTGAATTCTCACCATGCAGTCTCCAGTTTCAGCTCACACCAGTGTCCGGTCAGACTCAAGATCCTTCGTCCCTCCTTCTGTGCACTAGACATCTCCTTTACCATTTCATCTCCCTGAGCCCATCTCTAAAAGTAGGTGCTGTGGTGGATCTGCAAACTGGGAAAGGCCACTCCAGAGCAACCCGTCCCATCATCCTTTTTCCCATTGGGCAAACAAAATCTCAGACGAGCTGTTAGGTTGATCTTTGGGAATCTTCCCTCTGATAACTGACAGGATCCATCAGATTCCTTGGAGAGGATCCAATGATCCTCTCTATCCAAAATGTGGACTTTGATAGAGATTAAGAGGATAGAGATAGAGAGGATAGAGAGGATCATTGGCTTGAAAGAGGGGCAAAAGAGGCCCTCTCTAAACGGGGGGGGGGGCGGGCGGGAAATAAGACTTCATCTATCTCCATTCTACAACGCAGCGCATGCAGCAGTTCCAAAACCATTCCACCACCAATTGCACTTTGATTCAGGTGGACCCTGAGGGCAAAGATAAACCCCCAAGAATTCTCAGGGAAAGTACCAACAACCAGATGATTGCTAAGAAACACAATCTTTCCATTGCCTCCCCCCCCCACACACACACTATCCAGTCAGAACCTATCCTTCCATCCCCTCACCATCCAGTCTCAACTGTCTGTACCTATCCTTCCTTTTTTCCCCACCTCCCGCTATCACAACTGATGAAGCTTCTTAGATGAGAAGTGGAACAACTTCTTCTTTCTCAAGGAAAAAAACAACAGTCCAGTTGCCTTTTGAAAAAGTATCTTTGAGACGAGTCTGACCTGGATGACTGAGAATCTCCACAGACATTCCCCACTATAATGCTTCATGGCAATCAGTCCGTGACAAGGAGAAAAGTTCAGTGCTTTCCCCTACCCACCTTCAAATTATGCCACATCTGCCCTGAGACACAAAACAGATCTTGTTGTTATTGTTAGTTGCGAAGTTGTGTCCGACCCATCGTTCCTCCAGGCCTTCCTGTCCTCTACCATCTTCTGGAGCCCATTTAAGCTCACGCCTACTGCTTCAGTGACTCCATCCAGCCACCTCCTTCTCTGTCGTCCCCTTCTTTTATTGCCCTCAATCTTTCCTGGCATTAGGCTCTTCTCCAATGTCCTTCCTTTTCATTAGGTGGCCAAAGTACTTGAGTTTCAACTTCACGATCTGGCCTTCTAAAGAGCAGTCAGGGTTGATCTCCTCTAGGACTGACCGGTTTGATCGCCTTGCAGTCCAGGGGACTCGCAGGAGTCTTCTCCAGCACCATAGTTCAAAGGCCTCAATTCTTTTGCCCTCAGCCTTTCTTATGGTCCAGCTTTTGCAGCCATACATTGCAACTGGGAAAACCCAGATCTACTGTGTGTCATACCCTCAAAAATTCCATCTTTTCAAGTATTGTTGATCTGATTATATAGTGTTATGTAAAATTATTTTTTAATTGCTGTCTTGAAACACTCTGGTATCCACTGGGAAGAAGGCTAGTTTGATATTTGTAAATTGTAAACAGAATTAAATAGTCCTGTAATCTTGTTTAGGCAAAAAAAGGGTTTATTTTCTATTTCATGAAACTGCTGAAACCTTTGTGTAGCTGGGGACAGTTTAAGCAGATTTCTTTTATCCCCTTGGCTCTGCTTATACGCAACATAGTGGCTTAATGCACACAACACACTAGACTTGCGAAAAAGGAGTTGGGTGGTTTGAGAATTCAGTGTGAAATCTGGGAACTTGGTCATTGTCAAAACCTGAAATATATATCAGCCCCTAAGCCACAAAACCATGTTGCAATTTGGGCAGAACGTGCTACATGAATGAAGCTTTACTAGAATTTGGAATATAGTGTGCTGTTTAACTCAGCTTTTGTCTAACTTAGTACAGTCAATGGGTTTTATAAAATATCTCAACATTGTGATAACATTTGTGTTGTAGAAATTCAGCTGCAAAAGTCAGAGTTTTCTGTATCTACCATCTAGTGATTTTCAGGATTTTTCCAGATCTGATATCTATGCAGACCAGGAAGGGCTTAGATTTTCCGAATACTTTGGATAATTTTAAATCTATAATATTTCAATATCTCGAGTCCATATCTCTCAAGCTGGTCTATTCTTTGTGTGAAGAAAACTACTTCTTTGTAAAGTTGCATTTCAGAAAAATGTAAGAAGCTTCCTTTTCAGTAGTTGAGTGGGCTTTCTTTCTAGAGACAATTGAGTGTGAATAAATCAAATTTAATAAAGTAATGGTTTCAATTACTACCTCATGGATGTGCAAACTTAAAATGACTAAGTTACTCTTCTTGTTTTGTGTGCACTTTTAAATTCCTTTCAGAATTTGTAAAGCAACTGAAAAAAATAAAACAAAAATGCTAACATCTTTTCAACAGATATAAAAAGGTATTTTGTTGATTGCATTGCATGATTCATTTGCTCAGAATGTTTTATCTATCTTTCAGCTGGCACTTTTTAAGAGTTCATGATGTAAATACAAATATAAACTAACAACAAATAGAATATTACATCAGGAGGAGCAAACAACATTTGACTGCTATATTAAAGGAAACCAGTCTGTTGCCAAATGGTATCATTTGCTACTCTCGTGACTGGTTTCCTTTTTGTATAATTTGTGCTGTAATGCAGAGAAGTAATTTAATAATGGGGTAGATGAAGCAGAACACACTCAAATGTAATGAAAAAAAAATTGTAACTTTTTTTGGAAAATGTGTATGTACATTCATAGTTTTCACAGATATAAAAATAGATTTACAAATGCATCGATTACAGTTTAGGCTAGATATTTTGGATCTCCAGAATAAGTATGAATTGTAGGAGAATTTCAGAACAATTGTAAACCTAAGACATCCTTTTTTTTTTTCTTTTAATATGTTCATCTTTGAAGTCAATTGAAGTATCAAATGCTTCCTCTGTTATATTAAATGATATGGGAGTAGGAGGGAAGTTTCGGTTGAAGAAATAGGACAGCATTGAATGAGGAATGTTAGTTGTAGAATCTATACTGGGCCTCTTTATATGCTTAAAATTAAATAGCAATACTAGTGAACTGAATTTTGCTGTACGCTATTGCATCTTGAACAAAAAAAGAGTGAGGAAAAAGGCTATTAAATGTTTTTATTGCTACTATTAAAAATAGGGCATCTATGGTTGATAGGGAAAATTGTATTGAGGAAGCAGAAAAAATGCACTTGACAATGGATAAAGTAAAGATCTGAAGAGCGTTTCATAAAGAGATTCAGCTCACAGAATATTTCAACTCTCTGCTTCTCTCTTTAAAAATATTTTAAGTCTTTCAAAATCTTTTAAAACCCTTGTTCATTAAAAATAACACACGAAAAATAATTGCTTGAGATTATGTTGAAGTTTACCAGATTGTAGACAATTTAAACAAAAAAAAGTCTGCTTCAAATTGAACTCAGACCTGGTAATTTTATGGAGATACGTTTCTTGGCAATATAACAATTTGGAAATGATTTTCCAGTATTTTCTTCTGGGATTTTATTTATTTATTTTGCAAAATGTTCTGGTGGTTTCCCATTCAGATGCAAATCAATCAGACCATGCTTAGTTCTTCAAGTTCAAACACTGTAAGAAAAGGTTGTTTAGGGAAAACAAATCCATGAGACAAATCTAGCGTATATAATGCATTATGAATGTGGAAAATATAAATTCTCCCAGCAAATTTGGGCAAAGGGAGGAGGAATCTTCCGCCGTTTTTCTAGCTACATGAAAAATGTGTGTGTGTGTGTCTCTGTCTGTCTGTCTGTCTGTCTCTGTCTTCAAACTTGACTTCTGGCAACTTCATGTAAATGTCCACGTAGTTTCCCTGGCAACCCTGCAGAAGAGGTCTGTCACTAGCTTCTTTCTTCTGGAACAGAATTCAGCTTTCCTCTTTAGGGCTGAAAGAGTGATTGGGCCAAATTCAACCAGCCAGCTTCCATGCTAAGAGAGGACGAAGTATGGGTCTCCCCACTCCTAGTCCAGCACCTTAATCACTCTACTGCTGGCTTTCTACATCATTTTAGAGGATGCGAATCCTTTGTAATTGGACTGATCAATACATTTCTAGTCCATATTGTGCCATGTATTCCTTGATATTATCCTGTTTTTGCATCTATGCTAGTAGCTATAGAAAAACAGCAACCTTTTTCAAGATATTTCTTCACAGAACATTTCTCTCTCTTTCTTTTTTCTCTTTTTCTTTCTCTCTCTTTCTCTTATCTATCATCTATCATCTATCCATCTATCTGTCTGTCCGTCGTCCATCCGTTTATCTATCTATCTATCTATCTATCTATCTATCTATCTATCTATCTATCTATCTATCTATCTATCTATCTATCTATCTATCTATCTATCTATCTATCTACACACACACACACACACACACACACCACTGTGGTGGCGCAGTGGTTAGAATGCAGTACTGCAGGCTACTTCTGCTGACTGCCAGCTGCCTGCAGTTTGGCAGTTCGAATCTCATCAGGCTCATGGTTGACTCAGCGTCCCGTCCTTCCAAGGTCAATAAAATGAAGACCAGATTGTTGGGGAAAATATGCTGACTCTGTAAACCACTTAGAGAAGGCTGTAAAGCACTATGAAGCAGTATTTAAGTCAAAATGCTATTGCTATCTCCTGTCTCATTCACTGAGCGGGTGGCATACAATCAAAACATAAAAATCATATACAAGGTTGTGTTTTCTTCTTTGAGGTCCATGCGAGTCAGTAGAGATAGGTCTTCAAACTCATCAGAAAGGCCAGGAGATGTGGGCCAGCCTCACATCTGGGAGGAGGATATTCCAAAGTGTGGGGATAAGAAGAGAAGGCTCTCTCCTTGGAGCCTGCCAGTCAGAATTCTTTAACTGATGGGCTCAGTAACATACCTTCCATGCCAACTCAGATGGGATGAGCCAATATAATGAGGAGAAGATGGTTCCTCAGGTAACCTAGTCCCATGCCATTTAACAATTTAAAGGTCATCCCCAACACCTTGAATTGCACCTGAAAGCATAATGGCAACCAGTGCAGCTCCCACAGCAGAGATGCTACATGCCCTCACATCTGTGGGGCGTCCAAAATTACTCATGTGGTCAAATTCTGTATCTGCAGAAGCCTCTGGATATTTTTCAAGGGTATCCCCCATTGCCATAGTCCAGATAAAAGATGACCTGGATATTAGTGATCAAGAAAAGAGTTCTCAGATGCTTATTAAGACTTCTAAATATACAAGTTCTCAAATGCTTATCTTTGTACTCACTTTTCTATAAAGGATTCATTTCTAACATATTTATTGTAAAGATCCCTTTCTTTTCAAATGTCAGTGTAAAGAAAAAACATTTCAAATGTATTTTGTATGAACAATTTTCTGACATGCAAACGTTAAAGGATAACACTCTACAGCCCTGAGTGTATTACTCAGAGGAGGGAACTGTGGATAATGTTGATTTGTTTAAACTACAATCTGAGTCAAATCTTAAAATATTTAAGAGGTGGGAAGGCTTTAGTGGGTCAAGGATTGAATTATCTCTAGAAAAGTGGTAAAGGTCACACACTACTTATGATCAGAGTCAAATCCAAAAGTGAGTGAGGTCAAAGAGAGAAAAAAGGAATAACATTTACAAATAATATTTTTTTAAATTTTGTATTCACGTAAGATACATATCCAGAGGCATCAGTGGTGGGGAATGACCAAATAATGAAGGTTCAGATCATGTGATCAATCCATGATCCACTCCTTTTTTAAGTATGTTCTGACAATTCATATGTATATTAATGTATATTAATGCATATTAAAGGGGCAGAGTTTGTGCTGTGATGCTGCTTTCAATTCTGCAGACACTTCTGGACATTGCACTAAAATGAACATGGTTGCCTACAGATTGGAGTTAGATTTATTTATTCATCCCTATCCTTCAAATTCTCTCTAAACCAGGGGTCTTCAAACTTGGCCCTTTTATGACTTGTGGACTTCAACTCCCAGAATTCCTCAGCCAGGCACGCTGGCTGAGGAATTCTGGGAGTTGAAGTCCACAAGTCATAAAAGGGCCAGGTTTGAAGACCCCTGCTCTAAGCCTCTGTTCTTTAGCCTTAGCACCTTAAAGATGTGTGAATTTAAATTCCCAGAATTCCCTAGCCAGCCATGCTGGCTGAGGAATTCTGGGAGTTGAAGTCCTCACATCTTAAAGTTGCCAAGGTTGAGAAATCCTGCCTAATCTGTTAAATTATATTTCAACTGATACTGCTTCTATGACCTTCCCAAAGTTTTTGACACAGCTCCTGGCCACCAAAGGTCTCTGTGTAAACTTAGTGGCTGTGGAATAAGAGGAAAGATTCTCTTACGATTGGTACGTTTTGAAAGAACAGAAAATAAAGACTAGGAATAAAAGGTCAGTATAAAAAGAAAACATTATGCAGCGCTTCTTCCAACAATGTGTAATGTAGTGTTTCTCAAAGTTGGCAATTTTAAGCTATATGGACTTCAACTCCCAGGATTTATGCTGGCTGGCAAATTCTGGGAGTTGAAGTCCACACAGCTTAAAGTTGTCAAGGTTGAGAAACACTGCTGTGTTTCTTTTAAGTTGTTCACTGATGTTCTGAACTTAAGATTTAGCAGCAGGCTGCTTGAATTTACAAAGGCCCTAAAGTTATTTTAGATGGTTAAAACTAAATGGGCATTAAATAGAACTTCATTGATGTACTTTGGGGAAAAAATGATATTTTGTACAATGATTGTAGTCTGAGGGGAAGGGATTTAAAGAGACATTTCCTGCACAGTACAGGATGGGATTTGGGATCTGTGTGGCTGCTATGAAAATATCAAAAAGATAACATTAAAAAAAAATATCAGAACATAGAAATGCAAATATAACGCTTTTATATGATGTGACTATATTTGGAATAGTTACAGTTCTGTCATCACAGCACAGTGTAACAGAAAAAGAGTTGGAAGGGGCCTTGGAGGTCTTCTAGTCCAACCCTCTGCACAAGTAAGAGACCCTATACCATTCCAAACAAATGGCTCTCCAGTCTCTTCTTGAAAGCCTCCAGTAGCCACAACTACTTCTGAAGCCATTCCACTGGTTAATTGTTCTAACTGTCAGGAAATTTCTCCTTAGTTCTAGGTTGCTTCTCTCCTTGATTAGTTTCCAGCCATTGCTTCTTGTCCTGCCTTCAGGTGCTTTGTGTTAGAAATTCTGTATATAGCCCTACAAAACAAACAAAGTACACTGTCCACATGGGCCTTTCTGCTTGACTGAAGCAGGAAGCAGGAAATTCTACTCAGAACAGAAAGATATAGAGTATATAACATAGAGGCAAACCTATAAACACTGCCATGAACAAATTGGCTGTAATTGTTGCACAAAATTTTCCCCAACACTATGGTAAACAGGTTGACCCCCTCACCCCCTTTTATGTATGGCAATGCCTTAGATAGTGGAACACTGCTATCATGTCTCTTTTCACTGGACTAGACATGCCCAATTCCTGTAACTGTTCTTCATATATTTTGTCTGTAGGCCCCTAATCACGTGTATTGTTCTTTTTTGTATTCTTTCGAGAAGAGTTGAAATGGCCACAGAAATGTTATTATCTTTACAGAGAACACATGTAAATCAGGGGATTCACAACCTCACGCTATAGTGAGAGCCACAAGGCTGAACAAATTAAACAGAAATTAGATAAATTAGGCAAATGCATGGATCATAAAGTTATCAATGATTGCTAGTCATAATGGCTAGACATTACCTCTGATACACAAGCTAACATCATCTGACCCAGGTTTCTAATGTTACCATGTTATCCTTATAATGTTACTTTCAAATTTTATATTTAGGGATAATTGCAAAATATTGTTCCGCATCTCATATAATTTTAATTGAGCAACAATCTATGTATGATTTATGAAGTGCTCAATAATCATCCATCAATACTGGATGATATTCCTTCATCCATATATGTACAGGTAATCCTCAACCTATGACCACAATTGAGCCCAAAATTTATGCTGCTAAGTGAGAAATTTGTTAAGTGAGTTTTGCCCCATTTTACGGCTTTTCTTGCCACAGTTGTTAAGAGAATCAATGCAGTTGTTAAGTTAGTAGTACATTTGGTAAGTGAATCTGGTTGCCCCATTGACTTTCCTTATCAGAAGGTCCCAAAAGGTGATCACATGACCCCAGGACACTGCAACCATCATAAACGTGAGTTAGTTATCAAGCATCACGTGACCATGGGGATGCTGCAATGGTCATAAGTGTGAAAAATGGTCATAAGTCACTTTTTTCCAGTGCTGTTGTAACTTCGAACAGTCACTAAGCAAACTTGTAAGTTTAAGGACTATCTGTACTCTATTTCTTCCTGCTTAGTATCTATCTATACCAGAAGCTGATTAGTCTGACATTTAGCTGTGATAATTTTTGCAATGCCCTTCTAGATGTTACAGATCAAGTATCAACTGCTGTTTTTCCCCAGACAAGTGAACAATGTGAATCTTTGATCTTTGATTGACATGCCATGGTTATAACGATGTGTTAGAAAATCATATGTATGCCAAAGGAAAAAGCTTTAGTGGGAGGGAGGAACAAAAAAAAAGAACATCAAAGAACAGATTAGAGTTTGGGAAGACACGCTGGAACTAATAAAAGCAAACAAGAAAAAGCAGATGCTTGGGGCTGCAGACAAAAGTGGAAACATTATTATAATGTTGTCAGAGAATCTGACTTTTCATTAAAATCATCCAGGAAAAAAAAATCAGCTCTGCTATAATCCTACTGTGAAATAGTTTTGACAAGATCCATAATCATCCTCAAATACTCGCTGTGTTGTGTGTATTGCCAAATCTTTGGCTGGCAAGCTTTGACCCGAACAACTGCTTATCCTTTTCTTAGGAAGATATGGAGCATTTTAACATACAGCAGGCGACTTGGGGGTCTTAATGCGTATTATTTTCCATTAGTTTCCAGAGGGAGCTCATCCAGTTATGTAACCATCCTTTCTAATCTTCCTTGCAGCACTTTGGGAATGAACGTATCCCTAAAGTCTTTCCATTATTCTAGGTCAGTTTAAGGGCCAGCTATCAGGGTGGGGCGCGATGGGGTGAGGCAATGTTGGATACGTCGCATTAGGAGAGATCAAGTGATTCTGCCATGGTTGCTGATGCTCCTCGTTGCTAAGATCTCTCATCCTTGTTTTAGACCAGGGGTAGGCAACCTTGGCTCTTTTATGACTCGTGGACTTCAACTCCCAGAATTCCTGAGCCAGCCATTCTGAGGGGAAAGGGAGAGGTTTCCAAGCTGAGCCAGGCTGGCTCAGGAATTCTGGGAGTTGAAGTCCACGAGTCATAAAGCGGCCTAGGCCTAGGCCAGGGTAGGCAACCTTGGCTCTTTTATGACTCGTGGACTTCAACTCCCAGAATTCCTGAGCCAGCCACGCTGAGGGGAAAGGGAGAGGTTTCCGAGCTGAGCCATGCTGGCTCAGGAATTCTGGGAGTTGAAGTCCACGAGTCATAAAAGAGCCAAGGTTGCCTACCCCTGGTTTAGACTAATACAGGTAGTCCTCGACTTACGACCACAATTGAGGCCAACATTGTTAAGCAAGACATTTGTTCATTGAGTTTTGCCCCATTTTACGACTTTTCTTGCCACATTTGTTAAGTGAATCACTGCAGTTGATCAGTTAGTCACACGGTTGTTAAGTGAATCACTTTTCCCCATTGACTTTGCTTGTCAAAAAGTCGCTAAAGGTGATCCCATGACCCTGGGACACAGCAACAGTCATAAGTATGAAACAGTTACCAACCCTCTGAATTTTGATCCCGTGATCATGAGGCTGCTACAAAGGTTGTAAGTGTGAAAAATGGTCGTGAATCATTTTTTTTCAGTGCCGTTGCAAGTTTGAACGGTCACTGTAAATGAACTGTTGTAAGTTGAAGACTACCTGTATTTTGGCTACAAGTAGTCTTCAACTTACAACAGTTCATTTATAGTGACCGTTCGAAGTTACTACAGCACTGAAAAAAATGACTTATAACCATTTCTCACACACCTGTTGCAGCACACACACACACACACACACACACACACACCATGGTCACGTGATCACAATTTAGAAGCTTGACAACTGACTCATATTTATGATGGTTGCACTGTCCGGGGGTCATGTGATCAGCTTTTGTGACCTTCTGACAAACAAAGTCAATGGGGAAGCCAGATTCACTTAACAACTGTGTTGCTAACTTAACAACTGCAGTGATACACCTAACAACTGTGGCGAGAAAGATCATAAAATGGTGCAAAACTCATATAACAACTGTCTCATTTAACTACAGAAATTTGGGGCTCAGTTGTGGTTGTAAGTCAAGGACTACTTGTATTTGCCTTCCCTAATTGTGACTAAGCATAGCACAAAGATCTGTGGCAACATTTTTCTTCTTCTTTTATGTCCGTCTATTATTGCCTTCACCTTGTCTAGATGTATATCTAGTCTAATGAAGAGAAAGACTTGGGGTGACCTGATAGCAGACTTCCAGTACTTGAGGGATTCTTACAGAGAAGACGGGGTAGACCTGTTCTCCAAAGAACCTGAAGGCAGGATAAGAAGCAATGGGTGGAAGAAGAACGATCTTAATGAAGAAAGTTCCTACCTGGAATTAAGGGGACGTTTCCTGAGAGTCAGAACAATTAAACAGTGGAACAGCTTACCTCTGGAAGCAGTTGTGGGTGCTCCATCACTGGAGGTTTTCAAGAACTAGACAGCCATTTCCTGCTTGAGCAGGGGAGTTGGACTAGAAGACCTCCAAGGTCCCTTCTAACCCAGTTATTCTATGTTCTATGAGTGACTGAAACTAGTAATTTGTCTCAACAAACTGCATCGTGTCACCTTGCAACCTATCCTTAGTTTCTGCCATTTGTGCAGGGGCCCACCAACTACCTAGAAGTCTCTTCTGGCATTGGCAAGTGCTAGAGAAGGCTATGAGGGAGAGGGAAGGAGAGCTTTTTAAAATCAGACGGATGAACAAGTCGATTCTTTTCAAGAACTTTTCTTGAAGCAAACCACCTTGCAAACCTATACAACCCTACACGGTTATAGATTGATATCTTGGAAGAACATCAGGTTAGCAAGTGATTTTCTATGTTTAATAAAAAATAAATGCAGAACTTCATTAGCAGGTATCAGACAAGTATATCTACTCATAGGTTGGGATTATATAATAATCTTCCTGTTAATAATGCATTAAGGCCCCTTTCTCCCATCCCTCTCTTAATATTCTGTTGACTTTCTCATCAAAGTAAAGACAGATAAAGTAGGAATAGGTAAAACAGAAAGATAAATTCAGGTATGTTTTTGCCTCTTTTTGTTTCCCTCTGTGATAAGAATGCTAAAAATAAAATTATGATACAATGCTAGGAAGGTGAGAGTTTGATTTGATTTGTTGATTAATTTATCAAACTTGAATGGCAACCATCTTGCCAAAGGTGACTTTTAATTCATTATTCAGTTAAAATTATGATCACCTGAGGTTCTAGTCCACTTTCAGCCCTGGAAACATATTATGTAATTTATGGAGGAGGAAACATGGGAATACTACGGATATCATTTTGAAATCCTGAGGGAAGGTGGGAGGTTCTTCTCTTTCCTTCCATCTGTCCCAGCAGTGCAGCCTTTTCCACAGAGTTGGGTCTTCACAGAATGTGTCTGAAGTAAGATAATTTTGATCTTGGTCATTTGTCGCTTGAGTGAAAATTCTGGATTGATTTGTTGATGATCCAACTGTTTGTTTTCTTGGCTATCCAGGGTATTGTTAGGAATCCTCTCCAACACTGTTTAAAAGAATCAATACTCTTTCTATCCTACTTCTTCAAAGTCCAATTTTTGCCCTTTCATAGTGTGTATGTAAGAGATGCACAAGCTGAGCCCAAGGGTTGTTTTTACCTCCTTCATCATCAGTCTGGAGTCCCTATACCCTCAAAGTCCAGCCCCCTCCCCCCTTGAAGACTGTTGACTTTTACCTTGGGCCAATTTGCACTGATGATTAGTAAATCAGATTCCTGTGTATAGGTAGCATGGCATAAACTCATCGTGCTTTTGAACTCCATCTGACTCCTGATTTCTTGTGCCTGAAAGTGTCACAGGGAACAACATGGCTTGCACGATCTTTGTAGATATAGATGCATCAGGGTATCTGAACATTTTCTCCAAGAGAAGCAGCCTAGAACTAAGGAGAAAATTCCTAACAGTGTCAGCCTTCAAACAATTTTTGGCTGCAGCCATCTTCACTTCATTTTTGGTTGCCACAGTGATGGGAGGGGGGAGATGTATTCTCTTAGCTTAGACACAACAATAATTGTTCTGTGGGAACCAAGGTCAAGTTACCTAAGCTTTGGCAGGATGAAGCTTCCGTTAGCAAGCCTGCCAAAGAAATTAATTGGGGATTGCGATTTATGACATATTGTAGGGGTAGGAAGTTCAACTTTTACTTTGTAACCTTGGGGGAGGGAACTTTCAGTCTTGGTTTCACCTTTGTTTGTGCCGATACTATGTAGCCATTAAATGTGTTCTTTGAGGAAAGCAATTGCCTCAGAGTTCTTATTTCTACTGGTCTCATCTATCGGAACCATGACAATTTTCCTGTGGTGGCACAGTGGTTAGAATGCAGTATTGCAGGCTAATTCTGCATTCCATTGCCAGTAGTTCAGTCCTGACTGGCTCAGGGTTTATTTAACCTTCCATCCTTCCTAGGTCAGTAAAATGAGGACCTAGATTGTAGAGGGCAATATGTTGATTCTGTAAACCTCTTTGAGAGGGCTGTAAAACACTATCAAGCAGTGTATAAGTCTAAGTGCTATTCCTACTGTTAACCAGTGGAACAAATTGCCTTCGGAAATTATGGGTGCCCCAACACTGAAGGCTTTTAAGAAAAGACTGGACAGCCATCTATCAGAAACATTATAGGTCTCCTGTGAGAGCAGGGGGTTGGATTAGATGACCTCCAAGGTCCCTTCCAACTCTGTTACTGTTGCTAAGTCTTCATGGCTACTATCAAGTGCTGGTCTGTGATATATTTCTTGACTGCTTGTTCCTTTATTGTTGATGATTGGTCCTAAAAGGTAGAAACTAACCAGCATTTCAGTATCTTCATTGTCATCTCTAAGGCTGGTTGTAATAAATAAATAAAAATAATAAACTGAGACAATAAATGAAAATAATAACAACCAATACAATTAATAAATAAACCAAATAGACTAACGTGAAAGCATGAATTTGGGGCTTATCTGTCATAGTAATGTCACTAGACAATCACTGTGAATGACTGGCCCAAAACTGCTTAAATTGTCTAATAGGATTCTTAATACAAATTACTAAAAAGCTTCAATTAATAACTGCTAGGATAAAATTAAGATAATAAATTCATATGTTTATAACCTAATTCAGATCTGCCTGAAAAATCTGCTTCCTTCCTCCGTCAATATATTTCAATTCTACTTAGGTTCCAGTGAACTTTGAAGGAAGTGTGAGTTTTTCCAACTCAGGATAAAAAATAAAGAGGGCCTATTCCATAGAAGATTGTAAATGAATGAATGAATGAATGAATGAATGAATGAATGAATGAATGAATGAATGAATGAATGAATGAATGAATGAATGAATGAATGAATGAGTTATGCCTGTTCCTCTACATAGAGGTGTTCAACCTTGGCAACTTTAAGACTTGTGGACTTCAACTCCCAGAATTCCCCAGCTAACACGGCTGAGACATTCTGGGAGTTAAAGTTGCAAAGTTGGACATCCCTACTCTAGATCTCTTGGACCATTTATCCATTCAATCTGCCAGTGTCTACTCTGATGGGCAGTGACTTGTCAACATCTATGGCAGATATTTTTCAAACATTATCTACCTATTCCTTTTGATTGGTCATGATAGGGCTTCAAGCTGGAACCTCCTACATCTAAAGCAGGTATGTTTAGGCCTTAATATAAGCTTATTTTGATATTCTGGAAGTCCCTCAGGACCTAGTTCTTTTATCAGGCCTGGAATTCCCAGGAAATTGGAGACTTGCTTAGATGGCTCCATTGCAGAGCTGTTTATACTTATCCTTTCTTTGCCAAGAGTTTTCCATCTCTGTTTTTTAAAAAAAATAATGTTTAGTTTTTAAAGTTATTTTATTTCTTGTTTTTATATTTGCATTTTATTGTTGTACATCGCCCTGGGTAACCTTTTGTGAGATGGATGGCGATTCAAATTTGATTAATAAAATAAATAATCAATACATTTTTGGTGTTCCTCAAGCTCTGCCATTTTGTTCTGTGTGAGATGGTCTGACTTCAGTTTCGTCTCCTTAGGCAACTAAACTCTCTGTTCAATATGCCCATAGGTTGATTAAACAAGTCTAGAAACCTCACTTGGAAGGTGAATCACAGTAGAAAAACATCCCCCCCCCCGGGCAATAGAGAGAGCAATAGACTTTCCTTGCTTCTAAGAATTTACTTGAATATGAAATTATGTAGAACTCCATCCGAATAAAAGTGAAAAAGAGCTTTAGGCAATGCTAATATGTTGCTGTGGCTATTTCATCTGGAGCTTTGCTGAAATCTTCCACTGGGCTTCTTTGAGATTGCACTAAGACTCCAACAATCCAATATAAAAATGATCTAACAATTTTAAAAGCTGAGTTGGGTGTTCAGCCAGCCATGTGGTATAATAACCATGTGATAGCATTATTTTGGACTTCACAGAAGGGATTCTCTTATTTAAATGCCCTTTCCCTATATGTAAAAGTATACAATGCCTCCCTTGACAAATTCATACCATTCAATGGGAGGAAATAGCATTTTCAGACAGGTAGCTATGCATTTTACAGATAGCACTATTCATCTTAATGAAGTGTAGTTATTTGTTTTGTCAAGGTGTTTTTTGTCATTTCAGTTATTGGAAGTGATGTTTTCGAAGCAGCTTCAGAGAGTTGAATTTATAGGTGGGACTGCAATTTCATTAACTGTGAGCTCCACGAAGTTCTCTGAACTTGGCGGTTTTCTTGCAGACATTTCATTACCAAACTATGGAACATCATCAGTGCTAGAAGGGAAGGGGGTTTGCTCTTATTTTTATATATTAGTGGTTTGTTCTGTCATTGTTGATGGGAATGTTCTTGGAGGTTCCTTGATTAGGATGTTAGCTCCTTTGTCTGCATTGATATTCCTTGATTGGGGCTATTGTTTACTTGATTGTTGGTATAGTGTTAACGCGGGTGTTAATATTTGCTCATAAAGGTATTGATTGCTGGTGAGGAGGTGCTTTGGTCTTTTTATTTCCTTATTGGCTTTTTGATTTTCTCTTTTGAGTGTTATGTAGATGATAATAATAATAATAATAATAATAATAATAATAATAATAATAATAATAATAATAATAATAATAATAATAATAATAATAATAATAATAATAATAATAATAATAATAATAATAATAATAATAATAATAATTAATAATAATAATTAATAATAATAATAATAATAATAATAATAATAATAATAATAATAATAATAATAATAATAATAATAATGGTGGTGATGATGATGATGATGTTGGAATGGACTTTGGAGGTCATCTAGTCCAACCCCCTGCTCAGGCAGGAAACCCTATACCATTTCAGACAAATGGCTGTCCAGTCTTTTCTTAAAAACTTCCAGTGTTGGAGCATTCACCACTTCTGGAGGCATGTTACTTATGTGCCTGTGGAAGGCTGCTTTGGCTGAGTACCAGGCTTCCAGAAATTCTCTGGTGGTTTTGGACCTAGCTTGATTTAGGATACTCAATTTCCCAGTTGAAACTGTGGTTGAGTCTGTCCGTGGATTGTGAAATTAAAGAGTTTCCATTATGTCTTCTGACTGCTAGTTGGTGTTCATGGATGTGTTCTGCTAGTCTTCCACCTTTTTTGTGCTACATAGTGATTCTTACAGTCCTTCAGTAATGAAACATCTCTCATGCAAGAGGTTTCTTCAGCTCTGACTGGATGGTGGGGAATGGAAGGATTTCTATTCCTTGCAGACAGCTGGTCATTTGCATTCTTTTAGAGAGTAGTTGAGGCCATTTGGAAGTTTATCTGTGTCATTAGGGTCACCTGAGTAGTGCAAATGTGTGTGGAGCTTGTTTCGCTGTAGGATGTTTTCTTCCCTGTGTCCCTTCCCTGTTGAAAACAGGCACAGGCTGTTGGGGATGAGTCTGTGTTGTCTGCATCTCAAACTGAAGTGCAAATGGTTCCTGTAGTCTGCAATGTTTTCTGGAAATCTGTTCATGCTCCTGCACCATTTGAAGGATGTTTATCCCAAAGTGTATAGCTAAATGTCTATGGAGATTCTCAGTCATCCAGGTCATGGTTGTCCCAAAGGTGCTTTTTCAGGAGGCAACTAGACTTTCTTGGGGTTTTTTTTGTTTGTTTGTTTCCATTCCCCACCATCCAGTCAGAGCTGAAGAAGCTTCTTGGATGAGAAGTGAAATGTCTTCAAAGAAAAACAAGGAAGTCCAGTTGCCTCCTGAAAAATCACCTTTGGGGCAACCATGACCTGGATGACTGAGAATCTCCATAGACATATCATCTAGGGCAATTCACAACTCACAGCAATCCTTTATAAAATTAACCCAAGCCATTGTTAAATTCTTAAACATTAACAGCAATATGACTCATCTGAGAGAAAAAAGGGAGGATTGCCAAGCATTTTTACAAGCTTTGTTTTTTCCCCCTTGACAAGGTTACCTGTGTATCACTTGAAAGAAAAGCCTGAAAGCACACTGCTGTAACTGTAGTGAATTTAACAATGGATGGTCATGTCCCTTGTGCCTACAAATTAGATTGATTTTATAGGTAGAACTAGGAACGAGGATGTTCCTGAAAAGATCATCTTAAAATGTGGAGGAGGGATTTGTATAAATAAGGATAGCTCTTGAGACAGCCTGTTGAAGGCTATTAAAGTTAATAATAGCATTTCAAACCAAACCTAGAAAGATGCTAGCGACCAAGGTACAGCAATGGGGGGAATAGCAGTGTTTGTTTCATATGTAAACTCTCAGTGGAGTGGAGAGACAGTACTTTGCAATTCTGTAAACATGTTCATTCATTCAATCCTAGTGTCAACTCTACAAATGAGCATGACTGCAGCCATTTTTCCTACTCATTTTCGGTTGCCACATAGAACGGAGGGAGGGGGGCTGCCCAGGTGCTTTCCTAGTCAAAATACTCTTTTGTCCCATGGGAACCAAGGTCATCGGCTGCTCCCGAGACTGCAGGCTGGGCGTTGCAAAAAAAGCCCGCCGAGAAGATGTATTGGGGAATGTAGTTGCTTGCATAGTTTTAGGGGTGGGATTTTTTAACTTTGTATTGGGGAATTGTTACATGTGTCTCCAGACTTGGTTTCACTTTTGACGTGCCGATACTTTGTAACTAATAAACATGTTCTTTGAGGAATTTGCAAGCCTCGGAGTTCTGCTTTATTCGTCTCTGTCTGTCGGAACCATGACACCTAGACCAGGTGAAATCCAAAAATGCCAGGGAATTTCTAGAAGCCTGGCACTCTGACAAATCAGCCATCAATAGACACATAGATATTAACAACATCTATAGACTACGCAAAAAAGACAATCAACTAGCCCCAAAGAGGAAAAGACACCAGCACCTCCCCATCAGTAGTCAGCACTCAGATCAGCATAGATTAACTCCAAGGTCAACTACAGACCAACAATCAAGTAAACAATACCCTAATCAAAAGCTATTTGTAAATAGCCCAACCAGGGAATCCCTAAGACTGCCCCCACCCACACAGACAGGCAAAACACCAGAATATAAGCTGACAGCAAACAGCACTCCTTACTAGCACTGATAAAGTTACTTAGTTTGGGTAATGAAATATCTGCAAGAAAACAAGCAAGCTCAGAGAGCACCAAGGACCTCATTTCAATCCTGAGCTACAAATATTCTCCTTCATTGGTATTCATTCATTCATTCATTCATTCATTCATTCATTCATGTATTTATCATAATAATAATAATAATAATAATAATAATAATAATAATAATAATAATAATAATAATAATAATAATAATAATAATAATAATAATAATAATAATAATAATAATAATAATAATAATAATAATGTTGGAAGGGACCTTGGAAGTCATCTAGTCCAACCCCCTGCAGGAAACCCTATACCAGGCAGGAAACCCTATACCATTTCAGACAAATGGCTGTCCAATCTCTTCTTAAAAACTTCCAGTGTTGGAGCATTCACAGCTTCTGGAGGCAGGTTGTTCCACTGGTTAATTGTTCTAACTGTCAGGAAATTTCTCCTTAGTTCTCCCTCAGTATAATCAGTATGTAAACAATGCAGAAAATTAACCTTCAAATCAGAATAAAATTTTAGATTAAAAAGTTTTAAAATTATAAAAATAACATTATAGAATTTCAAAAAGTGAAAAATTCCAAGATGGGGGGTTAGCAGTTGTTAATAGAGATGTGTGTGTGGTTCTCGTGGAGCCAGCCAGCCCCAAGGTTGTGTGGGCCTCTGGGTCCCCCCTTGTTTAGATCCTGATTGTCCCTAAGAAGCAAATTTTCAGAATAATAATGTAGCAAGTCAGTGGTCCAGGCATGTGAGCTAAGACCCATAATGGCATAATAAGGGAAATATAATGGGGGTTGTATTCAAAGGGGGATATTTTTCCAGAGTGGCATGGATTAGGAAAAATCAACAGCTATGGGTAAGTGCTAGTTTTCAGGAACCAAAAGAAAAATGGTTGCTAATTTCCAGGAAAGTACATAGAGTCCTTGACTTACAACAACAACGGAGCCCAAAATTTCTGTTGCTAAATGAAACATTTATTAAGTGAATTTTGCCCCATTTTACGATCTCTCTTGCCACACTTGTAGTTGTGAAGCCAGTAGCATGGTTGTTAAACGAATCTGGCTTCCCCATTGATTTTGCTTGTCAGAAGGTCACAAAAGTTGATCATGTGATCTCAGGAGGCTGCAACTGTCACAAATACGAGCCAGTTGCCAAGCATCTGGGTTTTGATCACCTGACCATCGGGGGATGCTGCAATGATTGTAAGTGTGAAAAATGGTCATAAGTCACTTTTTCCCAGTGCTGTTGTAACTTCAAATTGTCACTAGATAAACTATTGCAAGTCAAGGACTACCTGTGATAATGTTGGCAGCTGAAGCACTCTTGCCGAATATGAGCAGAGCTGAGAGCAGGAATCTAAGTAATCAAGGATAGTGAACTATAACAGGAAGAAGATTTTGCTACAGGAAATGCATTATAGGGATAGGCAAAACCCAGCACCTTCATGCTATCAGAGAAGAAGCAAAGATAAAGGAGAATATGTATAGCTCCAGATTAAAATGAAGGGTCTTTGGTGCTCTCTGAGCTTGGTTGTTCTCTTGCAGACATTTGATTACCGAACTAAGTAAGATCAGTTACCTAGTAAGATGTTACCTAGTTTGGTAATGAAACCTCTTCAAGAAAACAACCAAGAGAGCACCAAGAAGCAAAGAGGCAGTCTATACCTGTGTGGAAGAAAGGCAGAGGAAAGTGGGCCTACACGAGCAATTTCTTAGACAAAACACAATCGGATACATAAAGAGGGAGACAGTGTATCCTTAACTCTTATACGCACCTTCTTGTCACTAGGTGAAATGAGGCTGGATCACTGATGTTCGATTTGGACTCCAGCCTAAAAATACAGTCACAGTAAGTCACAGTGGTAAGTCAGGCAGATGGGGAAGGAGAAAAGATGTTTAAGTATTGGAGTCTTCAAATGTCTGTTGCCTGGAGCACTTTTAATGGCACCACTGGTTACAGAATATATAAACCACTGTTGTAAATTCTCGATCAATCAGGTGAAGGTGCTCAAGATATCTTTTTTAGCCTAAAGCATATGAAACTTCTGGTATCATGATTTTATAAGCAGAGAAGGGCCAATGATTTTGTGTATAGCCTGGCTGGATTTGACAATGTGTGTGCTCTATTAGTGGAGAACTTTGCTGGGTGTCCTCAACTTTTGGAGAGGAACAGGGAAGACATACTGCGGTCTGGATGAAACTGATCTCAGATCTAAGTTTATGATATTTTGGAATGAGTAAAAACATGCTCTGCACTCAAATGATTGAAAATCAGAGAGAGGGAGAGGGAAGAGAAGGAAGGAAGGAAGGAAGGAAGGAAGGAAGGAAGGAAGGAAGGAAGGAAGGAAGGAAGGAAGGAAGGAAGGAAGGAAGGAGGAGGCAGGGAGGGAGGGAGGGAGGGAGAGGGAGGGAGGGAGGAAGGGAGGGAAGGAAGGCAGGAGGGAGGGAGGAAAGGAAGGAAGGAAGGAAGGAAGGAAGGAAGGAAGGAAGGAAGGAAGGAAGGAAGGAAGGAAGGAAGGAAGGAAGGAAGGAAGGAAGAAATTTGCATTCAAAATACATGAATATTCCTATCCAAGTTGAAAATGCTATTTGCTCTAAGGCAAAAGACATGGGGGAGGGAGGAGAACTCCCAACACTTTACTATATTAAAAAAAAATCCATTACAGAAATCACATTTTTTTTTAGAAAACTCTTCAGCTGTATCATCAGGTGACAGGGAGCATGATGTATGCCAGTTATTTAATCTCTATGTTTTCATATATTCTTAAGGAATTAACATAAACCCCCGCCAGATAGAGGAGCATTTTAGGAGCATTTTTCCCCCCAATAAGCAATCCAATTTGCCAATGTAATATGATATGTACACTGATTTTAGATGCCTATTGTGAGATCTTGAAGACATTAAATGGAGTTGCAAACTCTTCTCCTGATTGCAAAGGTACTATTTAGATGGTCCACAGAATGATAAAAAGCCTGATCAAGGAATGCAATTTTTCCACCTGGCGAGATGTGATATCTTAGTGATCCTTTTCAGGAGGAATAATTGCAAATCAGACTGCAGATCTTCAAGACCTATTGTGGGATATATCAACTGAACTCCTGGAAGCCCATTTCTTTCCCAACAGAGTCAATCAATCAGTCAGAATAGAGCTGGAAGGGACCTTGGTGGTCTTCTAGTCCAACCCCTGCTCAAGCAGGAGACCCTATAACCATTTCAGACAAGTGACTGTCTAGTCTCTTCTTAAAAACCTCCAGTGATGAAGCACCCACAACTTCTGAAGGCAAGCTTAATTGTTCTCATTGCCAGGAAATTTCTTCTTAATACCAGGTTGCTTCTCTCCTTGATTAGTTTCCATCCATTGTGTCTGGTCTTGCCTTCTGGTGCTTTGGAAAATAGGTTGACCCCTCTTCTTTGTGGCAACCCCTCAAATACTGGAACACTGCTTTTCTCTAGACTAGCCATACCCAATTCCTGCAAGCTTTTTTCATATGTTTTAGTCTCCAGGCCTTTAATCATCTTTGTTGTTCTTCTCTGTACTTTTTCCAAAGTTTCAACATCTTTTTTTACAATGTGGTGACCAAAACTGAGGGTTTTGTTGCCACGTGCTATATAGCAAAACAGGGTAGTGGTTAAATGCACGAAGAATACTCATATTTGATTGATTGGTTATGAATCATATTTAAAATTTAATGTCAGTATTTTGACTTGGCCTTCTGTGTAGGTCCTGACATGACATTGAAAAGCTAAATTTAGCTTCAGCCAGAAAATGGTTGTAATGCTCTGCCTTGGAACACCGAGGAGGAGGAGGAGGAGGAGGAGGAGGGAGGAGGGAGGAGGAGGAGGAGAGAGGGAGGAGGAGGAGGAGGAGGAGGAGGAAGAGGAAGAGGAAGAGGAAGAGGAAGAGGAGGAGGAGGAGGAGGAGGAGGAGGAGGAGATCTCTCCTGCAGCATGAATCAGAACCTGACATGGGATAAATATCTGAATGTCAGAAGATGGCAACTTAATCTATGTCCCCCCCCCACTGTGATATCTGCTTCAGCACAATGCAGAGAAAGGCAGAGTTATGGGTTGAAGAACCAAAGACATCAATATAACAAGCCAGGATGACATTAAAATGACAACAGAGGTGCTGGGATGTCATTGCACATATGGTATAATTTGTCATGTTTGGCACAAGTCCATAAAGCACATTTACCTGTCCTGTGAGAAGGACAGGAGGTTAGAATGTGAGTGATGGTGAGCCCTTTAAGGTAGACTGGTTCAAGAAACAGATACTGCAGGGATTATAGGAATTTTACGTAATTGTTGAAGAACAGAGCAATACAGTCTTGAAAACTGGTCCATGTTTTTCTCTGTCCTGTCTTATACCAAATGAAGTCAAAGTGGAGTTATCTTGAGTTTCTTTCTGATACTTCCTCCAATCTCTGGTCTACATAATCTCTTCTTCAGGTTTCTCTGTAATGACTCCTACCTTCTTCTCTTAACAACTCTTTCATACTTTCCCCAAGGTAATCTTTAAATTGCTTTACAGTCACTGGGGGACAACAGGTAGATGTGATGGTCAAGAAGGCAGGAAGAGTATCTCTGATTAACAGGATGGGTACAGTCAGGTGCATTATACTGGCAAGCCCAGATTTCATGGGAATGCTTAGAGCTGTTAGGGCAGAAGGGATAGGTCAGCCTTGCCAGGTAGACCAGATAAGACTTACACCTAGAAGTACAAGCTCTAACTTTATTGTAAGATTACATTAGCAGAATCTTTCAAGTCTGAATGTGAAAAAGTGGGGGGGAAAACACAGAATGTGATTTGTTTGGTTTTGCATTAGCATCATATATGAACCTAAGAAATAATAGATTGCTTTATGGCTAAGCAGGTAGTGTAAACCTTGTCAGTAAGTTGTGCCTTAGCTTAATGGACCAATCACAGCTTCTTCTTTCAGAAATTCAGGACATTGTTCTAAGGGTCTGCTGTTACCCATATATCATTTTCAAAAGATACAAACTGCAATAGCAGAGAACAATTGTAACTCGGGGTTGAATTGTGGGGTCCTTGATGCTCTCTGAGCTTGGTAGTTTTCTTCTTGAAGAGGTTTCATTATCCAACTAGGTAACATCATCAGTGCACTATGACAGTACTAAATTGGGTCATGAAACTCTGCAAGAAAACAGCTAAGCTCAGAGAGCACCAAGGACTCCCCAAATACAATCTATAGAATCATAGAATAGAATAATAGAGTTGAAAGGGACCTAGGAGATCTTCTAGTCTAACCCCCTGCTCGAGCAGGAGATGCTATACTATTTCAGACAAATGGCTGTCCAGTCTCTTTTTGAAAGCATCCAGTGATGGAGCACTCACAACTTCTGAAGGCAAGCTATTCCATTGATTGAATGCTTTCACCGCTAGGAAATTTCTCCTTAGTTCTAGGTTGCTTCTCTCCTTGGTTAGTTTCCATCTATTGTTTCTTGTCATGCCTTTTGGAGCTTTGGAAAATAGTTTGACTCCCTTGTCTTTGTAGGAACCCCTCAAATATTGGAATACTGCTATCATGTCTCCCCTTGTGCTTCTTTTCTCTAGACTAGACATACCCAGTTCCTGCAAGCGTTCTTCGTATGTTTTAGCCTCCAGGCCCCTAATCATTCTTGTTGCTCTTTTCTGCACTCTTTCCAGGGTCTCTCCTAGGTGAATAGATATTCCTGCATGAATAGATATCCAAAAGAGAAAAATGTGCTTTTGCTACTACTGTCAGAGATTCCACCTATCTTTTTTGATTCTGATATTCTGGAACATAGGCTGCCGCCATCTCATCCTGAAAGAGATATTAATATGAATATTGTTTGTCATTGCTATGGATATGCCCATAAAAAAAGAATCAACAGCAAGTAGGCAAGACAATCAAATCCGGTTAATACAGCGTTGCAAAAACTGTCATGAACATTTGCCAACTGAAGCCTTGGACATTCTTGCTTGATTTCCCAGTATGATGATTGATGATGTAGAGGTTAAAAACACAACACAATGCTAAATGATTTTTCACTGGTCTATCCAAAAGCATTTAGGTAGTCCAGATGAATAGAGTAGGGGGGCTTTGTATGATAATATTCTAGGCATTGATTTGCTCTTGTATTTTTATGTTTTCCCCCTCGGAGTGATTTCCTTTTTACTAAGCATTGTTTTCAACAGTGATTAATACATATGACATTGACATTGTACATAATCACCTAGCATGGCTTTGAAAGAATACCCAGCACAGAAGCATATAAGGCTTAAATAAACATTTCAGTACAGAATGGTAGTAAATGATTTGGGAAACTGATTTCAGAAGATAAGGGATCAATTACAGCAATATGCAGCTTCACGGCACACATTCAATCTGCTTTAATTGAATCAACATTCCAATTTGTTTAACAATTTGGATGAAATCCTCGTACAATCAAATCCTGCATGTACCAAAAGTATTTCTTAAAGTCAAACTTAGTTCCTGACTCACAGATTTGATTTGGTGTGCTGAATTGACTCAGTTTGCTGAACAGAGTCCCAAATTCAAATCGGATCTATGAAATGGTCTGAATCAAATCCAGGAATTGAACTGAATCAATGTTTTGAATCAAACTGGAGCCACAAGGCATACCTCTCGGATCGCAAGTCACATATTTATCTTGTTTGCAATTGATTTACAGCCCAGAATTATGTAGATATACCTTGTTTATAGCCAACTGATCACCAAAACTGGATGCAGTATTCCAAGTGTGGTCTTACCAAGGCATTATAAAATGGTATTAACACTTCACATAATCTTGATTCTATCCCTCTGTTAATGTAGCCTAGCACTGTGTTGGCTTTTTTGGCAGCTGCAGCACACTGCTGGCTCATAGTTAAGTGATTGTCCATTAGGACTCCAAGACAAAAAAAAAATATTTAAGAAAGGCAACACAGAAGTGGTGTCTGCATTGAGACTGATATTCCTAGACACCCTAGACAAAACAGAACTTTGAATTAAAGGCAAAAATAGAAATCGAATAAATAAATGAGATCAAATCATGTTGAGGTTTTACTCTACAAACATCTGCAGCATGTAAAATTTTGGGTTTTCTAAGTGAATCTTGCAGACAGGTTACCTAAACGTATCCTATTTCTTAATATAAGAGATATACTTGCAAATGATGACACCATTTGCAAACAAAATAATAATGCTACTATTTTAAAAAAGCCACATGTATTGAGGAATGGGATAACTTATTTCTAATATTCTACTGCAAGATGGAGTGATGATCACCAGTTTGGATAGGTTTTAAATTATGACAGAAAATTCATTAGCCATGGTATTTAAGTAAAAAACCCCATCTTCGGAGAGAGCAGATCTTTAATTGTCTGGGGCATAACTTAAGCATTAGATATGCCTGTCTTCATTAGGTATGGAAGGGCATCCAAATTCTCGGAAAAGAGACTCTGACTTCAGGATGCCTCATCCTAACTGGGAGATTCACTCTCAATGGTTTAAACGGTGACTTATGACTGATCCTCATACTTACAACTGTTGCAGAATCCCATGATCACATGATCGAAATTTGAATGCTAGGCATGTATTTGCGATAGCTGTTGCATCTCAGTGTCACGTGATCACCATTTGCGACCTTCCTAGCTGGCTTCCAAAAAGTAAACTCAATGGGGGAAGCTGGACTCATTGAACAGCTGTATAATTCAATTAACTACAGTGATTTGCTTAACAGCCATGGCAAAAAAAAAAACATTGTTAAATGAGACATGACTCACTTAACAACTGGCTTGCTTAGCAACAGAAATTCTGGTCCCACTTGTAGTCATAAATCAAGGACTACCTGTTCTGTAATTGTTTCTCTCTTTTTTCATGCTTTCCTTCCCGTGTTGGAGCATTCATAGCTTCTGGAGGCAGGTTGTTCCACTGATTAGTTGTTCTAACTCTCAGAAAATTTCTTCTCAGATCTAGGTTGCTTCTCTCTTTGGTTAGTTTCCATCCATTGCTTCTTGTCCTGTCTTCAAGTGCTTTGGAGAATAGCTGGACTCCCTCTTCTTTGTGGCAGCCCCTGAGATATTGGAACACTGCTATCATGTCCCCCCTCGTCCTTCTCTTCATTAAACTAGACATACCCAATTCCAGCAACCGTTCCTTATATGTTTCAGCCTCCAGTCCCCTGATCATCTTTGTTGCTCTTCTCTGTACTCTTTCTAGAGTCTCAACATCTTTTTTACATCATGGCGACCAAAACTGGATGCAGTATTCCAAGTGTGGCCTTTCCAAGGCATTATAAAGTGGTATTAACACTTCACGTGATCTTGATTCTATCCCTCTGTTAATACAGCCTAGAACTGTTAATTCCTTCATTGTGTATAAGCCCATGCTAAAAAGTTGCTTTGTTTTTTAACTCTGCCTCTCCCAGATATCAAGATTCTAATAAAACAACAATATGGTCCACAGGAGGTAGATTACTCAGGCATAACTTCTGCAAAATATCTCCCACTCTACAATATGATATTCTTATGATCTGTCCATCATATGACATAAAATAAAATAAAATGTGTGATCTACTGAATAACAACAAAATCTGCTTAAAGAGTTTGGGATTTTTTGACTTTAAATAAAATGTGTCTTTATTCATCCCCCCCCCCCCTAGAGAAGGAAAGCTGGGGAATCCAGTAAATAATGGTAGGTAAGAATAGGCTAGGAGTTTGTTGTAAGAGAAACCACTATCAGAGGCCAGAGTAAGAGAGAACAATCTTCCCTAGCTGGGGAATTTTTCTACATCTGCCCTTCATTTTTCAGCTACCATTCAAACACTGAAATAAAAATTCCTATAGATATTAAGGGGTCTATGACAATTCAACATGGCCAACTCAGCATGGCCAATTTGCCATGGCCAACTCATCATGGCCAACTTGCCATGGCCAACTCAGCATGGCCAACTCGCCATGGCCAACTCACTATGGGACAACTCGCCACGGCCACCTTGCCACAGAACAACTGGTTGCTGGAAAAAAGTTACACCAATAACAAAGAAATGGTAGACTAGTATCATTAAAGAAAGAATGCAAAAGCAGGAACAGAATGAAATGTGATCAACAAAAATTAAATTTTTGTTTTAGTTATTTTAAGTAATTAAATAGAATTGTTGAATTGTTCCACAGTGAGTTGTCCCATGGCAAGTCGGCCGTGGTGAGTTGGCCGTGGCGAGTGGGCCGTGGCGAGTTGGCCGCAACAATTTGGCTGTGGCAAGTTGCCCTATTCCCGATATTAATGATGGGTTAAATTCATATGAGGGTCAGTGATCCTCAGTATTAATTTCAAGCATAGAAATTTGCAGAACATAGTTCTTCGTCCGCTGAATTCCTGTCTGAAGAAGTCTCCATGCCAACCTGAGATGTAAATAGAAATGTTGGATATCTAACCTAATTCTGAGTTTTATCGGAGTGTTAAATGTTACTGAGGACACAATAAGGAACCCAGAAGAATTCAACATTGCCTTCCATTTCATTTTCAGAGATCTCCACAAAACCCTTTAAAAAGCCTCAGTGGAACATTTGGTTTTATGATCTGCTTGATGATGTGGGGAATTTTGAGAAAATCCCTCCGGGCGATGCACCAGAAAACACGTGTTATTTGGGAATAAATTGCACTACAATAATACATGGTTTTCCTGGAAGGAAGACATAGATTTGCTGATGGAATAAACAAGTAAGGGTGTTTGAAGGAGGCTTTTGGTGCTCAAAACACTGGGAAAAAATTGTTCAAGGATTGTTCAGCTGGGTGACCTCTTTAACGCTGCTGAGGTCAATGAAAGCCCATCAGACCACTGTATAAATACTAGGGAGGGAAGTTTAAGCTCCTTGGGGCAAATGTATGAAGCAGAAAATGAGGTCTTAACAGCAGCTTTTAATGGTACTTGTCTAAGTAAATTCCCCCAGCGAGTGAAAATATTTCCCCATCCTTTTCACTAAGTCCCACTTGCTTGCTTGTCCTAGTTTCTGCCCATCTCTCCTTTCAAGTGTCCATTAATGTTTTGCAGATTCCTGCTACTCTTGCATTATCAGAGGAATCAGTAGGAGGAAATGAAAATATATCAATTAATCACAAGTGGCATTTTAGGTTGCCTTTCTTTTTTATTTCTTTATTTCTTTTTCTTTTTTTTTTGCTGGAGGTAAAGAAAAACAATCTAAAGCCGAAGCGGCTAGATGCCTCTTTAATTATCTTTCAGTAATACAGCCTAAGGATTCAAAAATTCAATGTAAGATGCTGTTACAATGAACAAAGTGGCTTATTATCGTTTTTCACACTTATGACCATTGCAGCATCACCAGGGTCACATGATCAAAATTCAGACACTTGGCAAAATGTCTTCAAGGAAAAACGAAGTCCAGTTGCCTGTTGAAAAAGCAGCTTTGGGACAACCAAGACCTGGATGACTGAGAATCTCCATAGATATTTAACGTGGAAATGTTCTGCCATTATCTGCTCTTTCCCCCTTCTTCCAGTCCAGTCTACAGTCCTGATACAATAACAACAACAATAATAGTAACAGTAACAATAACAATAAAATTGGAAGGGACCTTGGAGGTCATCTAGTCCAACCCCCCTGCTCAGGCAGGAATCCCTATACCATTTCAGACAAATGGCTGTCCAGTCTCTTCTTAAAAACTTCCAGTGTTGGAGCATTTACAGCTTCTGGAGGCAGGTTGTTCCACTGATTAATTGTTCTAACTGTCAGGAAATTTCTCCTTAGTTCTAGGTTGCTTCTCTCTTTGGTTAGTTTCCATCCGTTGCTTCTTGTCCTGCCTTCAGGCACTTTGGAGAATAGCTTAACTCCCTCTTCTTTGTGGCAACCCCTGAGATATTGGAACACTGCTATCATGTCACCCCTTGTCCTTCTCTTCATTAGACTAGACATACCCAATTCCAGCAACCGTTCCTTGTATGTTTTAGCCTCCAGTCCCCTAATCATCTTTGTTGCTCTTCTCTGTACTCTTTCTAGAGTCTCAACATATTTTTTACATTGTGGTGACCAAAACTGGATGTAGTATTCCAAGTGTGGCCTTATCAAGACATTATAAAGTGGTATTAACACTTCACGTGATCTTGATTCTATCCCTCTGTTAATGCAGCCTAGCATTGTGTTGGCTTTTTTGGCAGCTGCAGCACTCTGTTGGCTCATATTGAAGTGATCTTGGTTGTCCCAAAGCTGCTTTTTCAACAGGCAAGCTTCTTCAGTTCTGACTGAATGGTGGAGAATGGAAGGATTTATATTCCTTGCTGTCATCTGGTTGTTAGCATTCTGGTATTACAACACAGTCCTTTCAGCAGTTCCAAGATGTTTCTACACCCATATGCACTACTCAGGGCACAGATAAATCTTCAAGTGGCCTCAATGGCTCTCAGAAAGAGAGCTAATGACCAGATGACTGTAAGGACTATAAATCCTTCCATCCTCCACCATTCAATCTTCAAGGAGAAACAAAGTCCAGTTGTCTTTTGAAAAAGCATCTTTGGGATTTCCATGTTGTTGCCCAGAAAAGTACAGGCTCATGAAGTCTGTAGGTGCTTGCTGTTGTTTTCAGAATGGCAAAAATGCAACGTACAAAATGTCACAACACATATAGAAAAGCAGCAGAGCTCACATCACAAAGCTGTGGCATTGCTTTCATTATTCTGACATGCTCCTTGCCCTCTCTTATGGACACCACTGTGCTGAGTTCAGTTGGAAGGAGATTTGAGTTTTCTTTGACTGCTTCCTACTGTTGTGATTAATTTTCTCTTACCAGAGAAAGGAAATTTATGGCTGTTCAGATTTTGCTGAACAAAATTCCCAGCAGTCTTTTCCAGCATGGCCAATGAGGAGGTGTGCTGGGAGTTGTCATTCATTAATAATTGGTGCCTGTTTCTACCCACACTGACTGGCAGCAATTTCTCACCCAGTAAATTTCCATAGCTTTATGTGGAAATGCTTGAGACTGGACCAGAAAAGTTTTGCATAAAAAACAGATACTCTACTGCTATAATTCTTCACATTGTACAACAAGGGACTTTCCCTTTCCCCATTCCTTCCCTTTCCTTGCCACTGCTCCAGATTCCAAAGGAGAAGGAAGAGGTTTAATTCCCTTTCCATCTCCACTTTCTTCCCCATTTTAAATCTCTGCATGTTAGAGGAAAGGATTCACTGAAAGCCGTGGCTTTATATTTGTTGTTTATTAAAAGGAATTGTAGTTCATGGATAGACAAGTATGTACAGTGGTAGAATAGCCTCTCCAAAGCTATCATTCCCCAATTTGGTCCTGTACAAACATCTTAGCCTAACCCGCCCAACCTGAAGTTTGAAATATCTGGAAGGTACCAATTGGTAGACTAATGATTTTAATAGTATTTCTTCTTCTTCTTCTTGTGCCATATCCGTTATCGGACATTGGCGATCATGTTGGCGATCCTGTTTTTATCAGCAGCCGCACGAAAAAGTGCTGCTGAGTTTTGTCCAAACCAGTCCCTTAGATTTTGAAGCCATGATGTTCTTCTTCTGCCTGGACCTCGTTTGCCTTCAATCTTTCCCTGGAGGATTAAATGGAGTATGCCGTATTTTTCTGGATGTCGCATCACATGTCCGAAATATTCTAACTTTTAATAGTATTTGGAGAGAAAAATAAATGAATTTCGCTCAACTGCTGATTTCTTTTTTAGCTACACCCAAAGGTGCTTTTTCAAAAGGTAACTGGACTTTGTTTTTCCTTGAAGACATTTTGCCTCTCATCCAAGAAGGTTCTTCAGTTCTGACTGAAAAGTGGAGGATGGAAGGATTTATAGGCAGTCATCTGGTCATTAGCACTGTGGTCCTTACAACACAGTCCTTTCAGCAGTTTTAAGAAGGTTCCATAGCGATTTACACTATTCAGATGAACCTGAGGGCATAGGTAAATTTCTAAGTGGCTTCAAGGAGTCTCAGGAAGAGTACTAACAACCAGATGGCTGCAAGGAAAAACAAAGTCCAGTTGCCTTTTGAAAAAGCACCTTTGAGACACCTGTGACCTGGATGACTGAGAACCTCCATAGACAATTTTAGCTACACATTCTCCAGATCTACTGCTCAGCTAAGCAAGGTGCAAGTCAGAAGCCCACAAATTGAAACCATTCACTTTCTATGAGTGTATTAATTTGAGACCAATGATTTCCCAGAAAATATTTTGGCACTGTCTTCCACTAGACAATAATTCATAACAGAGGCATAACTTTGGCATAGCTAAAGTTCATTGGAATCAGCCCGATTTTCCTTCTCCTTCTTCCACCCTTCCTTCTCCACCACAAAAAACAACAACTTGATAATAGGTATTGTTGGCAGCTAACAGAGATTCTCAGTCCAGTCAACAGGGGGATCAAGCACCATGCACAAAGCAATTTCTAATATTCAAGCAGAACATATGCTTCGATGTAAATCAGGCCTCTCCTGTGATTGCCCTGGTGGAACATCAAAAAATGAAACAAACCATAAGAGGACAAAAATCACAGCTGGCAAAATAATACGTTCCTTTGAAAAATCTTGATGAAATTACAAAGGACCGTTTCACTGTGAAAAGTGGAAGTTCAGTTCTTTTGCAGATTCAATCACATTTCTTAAGGAAAACAAATAAAGGTGTTCCTCGACTTAGAACAGTTCACTTAGTAACCATTTGATGTTACAGTGGCACTGGGAAAAGTGCCATTTCCCACACTTACAACCTTTGAAGCATCCCCATGATCATGCGATCAAAATTCAGATTGACAGCTGATTCATATTTATGACAGTTGCAGTGTCCCGGGATCATGCAATCATCTTTTGCAACCTTCTGACAAGCAAAGTCAATGGGGAAGCCAGATTCATTTAACAACCCTGTTAGTAATTTAATAACTGCAGTGATTCACTTAACAACCGTGGCATGAAAGGCCATAAAATGGTGCAAAACTCATTTAACAACTGTCTCACTTAGCAACAGAAATTTTGGGTTTAATTGTGGTTGTAAGTCGAGGATTACCTATAAACAACGGTCAAAGCTTTGTGTTGTACTCCGTTTGTTCAGTAGCTACACAAATGTCTGTGTGATACCTGACTAGATCTTTACAGTAGTTCATTTTTAAAGTATCAGATATTTCATTTCATTGTTCTCCCCATATATTCATCTTCCCCTCCAACTCACGTACATAAACAACACTGCGTTCATATGACTATATTCAGCAACTATGTTAAAGTAGACCTTGGTCCAAAAAGAGTTTAATCTTGAAGGGCCCAAAGGCTCTTCCTATATTTCTTTAGTTTAAGAACATTATTTATTAAACAGTGTGCATAGAAACACCTTCCTATATTTTTTATACACTCATTTTTACCCTTTAAGGAATCTTTAATTGATCAAACTGATCAAAGAGAGAAGCAACCTGGAATTAAGGAGAAACTTCCTAACAGTGAGGACAATTAACCAGTGGAATAGCTTGCCTTCAGAAATCGTGGGCACTCCATCACTGGAGGTTTTTAAGAAGAGACTAGACAGTCACTTGTCTGAGATGGTATAGGTTCTCCTGCTTGAGCAGGGGGCTGGACTAGAAGACCTCCAAGGTCCCTTCCAGATTCTATTCTATTCTATTCTATTCTATTCTATTCTATTCTATTCTATTCTATTCTATTCTATTCTGTTCTTGAAGAGCTTAATTGGAGATGTATCGGTTTAGCTGCAGCAGAACAAAATATCTCCAATTTTTGTTTGTGAATTGTTTTGTTTGTGAATATTTGTGTGAATTGCTGAAATGGATTCTTCTTTTACAAGAACTCACAGCACTGACTAGACACCATTCATCATTGTTATCTAAATGATTAGCAAAATCAAATTTAGAAAACTGCATCCCCTGCATGAATATAGTAGTGTTGTAAACAAGCAGTTGCATATTAGGAGTAAGTTAAAGAGTCTGTCGAGAATTGTTATGTTTTTCAAAGGCTACC
Organism: Azemiops feae; assembly: GCA_023970755.1. Lineage (NCBI taxonomy): Eukaryota > Metazoa > Chordata > Lepidosauria > Squamata > Viperidae > Azemiops > Azemiops feae. The sequence continues at coordinate 319,016 of JALGBA010004208.1, read as the reverse complement.
CTCCTACTGAAGTTTTAAGAGAAACTGTCATTAGCTTTTCTCCAACAATTGTTTTGTTAGGAAATAGGTAATTAGTCAGATTTTATAGAGAGTTGTTAATTTGCATACAGTTTATGATTTACAGTTTGTCCTTGTAGTAGAATTTGTTAGATACATCTATGCTCTTGTCAATTTGCATAAGAGAAATAGCAACCTAGCTAAGGCTTCACATTAAAGCCAGGCTAATGCAGGGCTGGGTCCAATAATGAGACCCAGTAGTTTGATGATTTTTGTTTGTTTGTTTCCATTTATATAGTATAAAGGGCAGAATAATAAATAAGAAACTGTAAAGAAAAATATTTTTTTATAAAAAGGCACATGAACAGCATTCCACTTCATTAGTAGGTGTATCAAGTATCAATAGATAAGTATCCTTTTTCCTTTCCTTTCCTTTCCTTTCCTTTCCTTTCCTTTCCTTTCCTTTCCTTCGCTTTCCTTTCCTTTCCTTTCCTTTCCTTCGCTTTCCTTTCCTTTCCTTCGCTTTCCTTCGCTTTCCTTCGCTTTCCTTTCCTTTCCTTTCCTTTCCTTTCCTTTCCTTTCCTTCGCTTTCCTTTCCTTTCCTTTCCTTTCCTTTCCTTCGCTTTCCTTTCCTTTCCTTTCCTTTCCTTTCCTTTCCTTCGCTTTCCTTCGCTTTCCTTTCCTTTCCTTCGCTTTCCTTCCCTTTCCTTTCCTTTCCTTTCCTTCGCTTTCCTTTCCTTTCCTTTCCTTTCCTTTCCTTTCCTTTCCTTTCCTTTCCTTCGCTTTCCTTTCCTTTCCTTCGCTTTCCTTTGCTCTCTTCTCCTCTCTTTTCCTCCCCTCCCTCCTCCTTCCTCTTTTAATCTCTTCTCCCCTCCCCTTCATTTCCCATTTAATGTCCTTTCCTTTCTGCCCCTCCCCTCCCTCCCCTCTCCTCTCCTCTCCCCTCCCCCATACCTATATTGCCCTTGAGTGCCTTGCAAGCATAACAAGTAAGAAAGTTCAGAGTGAGAATCGTCCATGGTAGCATATTGAAGAGCAGGGCCTCACTGCTAGACCAGCCCATTGGTCCCCTGGAGAATTCCCTCTTCTGTGTATTGGGGAAGACAAGGAATGGGAAATCTACACTATCTTAGTAAGGTTCCAGATATTGCCTCTGTGTAGCTCAGTCTTACCAGCAGATAAGTGCAGGCTGACAAAAGTAACAAGTTTTTAAATAGGTTTGTTGTTGTTTTTTTCCTTCATATCTTTGACTTATTATGCCATGAAACTTGCTTAATGCTTTGAAAAAAGCACTTTGATCATCAACATGCTTTTTATTTGTGGATCATATATTCTGGTTGTTGTTATTATTTTTTTTATTAAATGCGTATGTCATTGCATCATTCCAACTATCAGCAGCTTAAAACAAGAGTAAACAGAGAAAAACATTCACCATTATAATGAAATATCCACAGTAAAAAAAAAACCCATAAAGAAAACATATAAACAAGTAAATTACTGCCCATAACCCTAACAACCCCAAAACACGTCATATAAACAAAACTAACCACAATAATAATAGTAAAAAAAAGTAATAATGTTGGTGATCAATCACATTCCAAGGCTCCCTGGAAGAGTTCAACCTTCATTAACTACTGGATGGCTGTCACCAAAGAGGCCAGTTGAACTGAAGAGATTACAGAGAAACAATAAATCAAGCTGCTTTGATTCATGAACATAAAATGAATCCATTGGACCTTTTACCAAACATTACACAGGGCATAAAGCAATTCTAGTTATTCCTTAGATCTGTATCTTCCCAGTTCTGAAATCAGCAACATTTTCCTTGGGGTAAATATTGTGTTAAAATTGGTTTTAAAAAGCTAGAGTTTCCTTTGAATCAGTTTCAACTCCTGGTCACTTCAGGCACACATCCATGTGGTTTTCTGGCATCAGTAAGAAAGTAATTTGAAAGTCTTCTTTTAAGATTGTTTTCTGGTCTGTCCAGAGTAGCCTAATTCTCTGGGATGCACTGATATTCTCTTATTCAAGTGCTAACCAGTACGGCTGAGAATGCTTTTGAAATTATTTGGAAGAATAACAGAATAACAGAGTTGGAAGGGACCTTGGAGATCTTCTAGTCCAATCCCCTGCTCAAGCAGGAAAGCCTATACCATTTCAGACAAATGGTTGTCCAATCTCTTCTTAAAAATCTCCAGTTTTGAAGCACCCACAATTTCTGGAGGCAAGTCGTTCCACTGATTAATTGTTCTGTCAGGAAATTTCTCCTTAGTTCTAGGTTGGTTCTCTCTTTGTTTAGTCTCCATCCATTTCTTCTTCTCCTGCCTTCAGGTGCTTTGGAGAATAGGTCAACCCCCTCTTTTCTGAAGAAGGAAAGAAGGAAGGAGAATGTGTTATCCAGGAACAAAGAATTATTTTTCCTGCAAAGCTCTTGGTCTACCATAAATAAACCTTTACAGATGAAACTACGGTAGTTGTGGATTTGATTACTTGATTAACCTAATTATTCAAGCAAATATAAATATAACTGACGGACTTATGTAATCTATGTATTTGATAAAAATGAATGTGGAATATCATATTGAGAATAAACAAATGGGATCCGCAACAAAATATTGTCACCTGAAATTCAGTCCTGCTCAAAGTTCCCATCAACAAATCACATTCTTTTCCAAAATACTCCATTCTTGTTAAATAATAATAATAATAATAATAATAATAATAATAATAATAATAATAATAATAATAATAATAATAATAATAATAATAATAATAATAATAATAATAATAATAATAATAATAATAATAATAATAATAATAATAATAATAATAATAATAAAGTTGGAAGGGACCTTGGAGGTCATCTAGTCCAATCCCCTGCTCAGGCAGGAAACCCTATACCCCATTTCGGACAAATGGCAGTCCAGTCTCTTCTTAAAAACTTCCAGTGTTGGAGCATTCACCGCTTCTGGAGGCAGGTTGTTCCACTGGTTAATTATTCTAACTGTCAGGAAGTTTCTCCTTAGTTCTAGGTTGCTTCTCTCCTTGATTAGTTTCCATCCGTTGCTTCTTGTCCTGCCTTCAGGTGCTTTGGAGAATAGCTTCACTCCCTCTTCTTTGTGGCAGCCCCTGAGATATTGGAACACTATTATCATGTCCCCCCTTGTCCTTCTCTTCATTAAACTAGACATACCCAATTCCAGCAACCGTTCCTTATATGTTTTAGCCTCCAGTCCCCTGGTCATTTTTGTTGCTGATCATCTCTGTTGTTCACATAGTCTTCCTATTTTCTCTGTCTTCTCTTCCCCTTCAATAATCAAAATTCTGTCTCCATTGAACGCACTTATTACCCATTGAAGGCCTTTTTAGTCCCTTCCCCTTTTGTCTGTCCCCCCCCCCTAAATATGCTTTGTTTTTCTGAAATCTTTGGAGTCCCCATCCTGTGTCTGTTTTCACACTTACATTATTTCCTGGATTATGCAATTTTTGGTGAAGTGATAATGGATTGTCCATGTAAGGCTCCATTATCAAAATACTGATTTTTTCCCTTAATGTATAGAATAAATTAAGGATGTTCTATCTTTTGAGGAAGGGCTCATCAGCAGGAAGGACATTTCCCTAAGTGGGTAATTTTAATATCGAAGTCATCTGAAAGGTTACCAGCGGTCTGTAAGATGAAGGGAAGGGATTATAGCACTAATGAGGCAGATCAGTTCCAATGAGAAAATAATCATCATCTTGTAATTAGGGCATCTTCTTTCCGTCTAAACATTGGCCATAAATAACTAAACCCTTCTCCATTATTTGGTTAAAGGGTATGTAATTGATTATCTCATAATATAGTTTTAGTGCTGAAATTGCAAAATTAATTTCTTTGCTAATGCACTGCACTTTATTTAAACAGTGCAACTTTTTGAATAAAATATATACCCATGAGCTGATTTGTGCAACCACGTTCTATAGATCATAAATCCCACTGAATCTGCCCACGCAGATATGTGTCTGTTGGTGCAGAAAGCAGAGTCAAATTAAGACTGTCCAGTTCCCATATCAACCCAGTAATCTGGACAGGTCTTTGATTTACCTGGATGAAATAGGAATGAAACATATAAACAAATAAACATATTTTTATATGTTTGAAAAGATGCCAGATGTTTTTCTACTAAAACTAAAATACTGCCAAATGAAACTTTCTATCTATTGTCCTTCTGACAGCAATCAAAGACATTCCTATTCAGCCCACATTTAGCATTTCAACAGGTTCCCCTGGGGTTTTAATTAATTAATTAATTAATTAATTAAATTAATTTATATATGTTTAATTAGGGCTGTTGTTCCAGTAATACAGCTCTTTGCAGATGAGTACTCTTCTTTATTAAAAGACACGTTTCATTTTTCAATGAAAAATATCAGTTTCCTTAATGATCAGTTTCCTAAATATTCTATAATAGGTTGATTTTTGTTTCTAGATTCAAGCCAGGATCCATGTAAGATGATCCAAATCCATCTGAATCTTCATGCAGGACCTTGGTTTAGATTACTGGGAATCATTCTTTATGTCCAAGGACTCAGGATTATTGTCTAATGAAGACTAGTTTGGGAGATGCATAATGATGATTTGCTTAATTAGAGGTGACAGGAAAATCAGAGAAAACTATGGAAACAAGAAAAACCCATGAAACGATTTCTCCAGGTCAAAAGGTAGCCTGTTCCTCTATTAGCATAACACATAAGGAGATGAATGATGTTACACTATCCGGATTTATTTCATAATGGACATACATTTTGGGAAGTGAATAATGATTAATATAAGCTATTGTTGATGTTATACCTTGTATGATTTATCTAGCTATGTTTTATTAAACAAAAACTACTCGTTGGGCCAGTGAATTGTTGTTATTATGTTTGGTGCAGTGTGCAGACTGCAATGTAATGAAATGTAATGCTGTAATGAAATGTCTGCATTTTCTTGTACACCAATTGCAGTCCATCTTAGAGCATGGGACTCAGGCAATGGTTACCCACACATTCTTTACATCTCAGACTAATGACTGCAATGGACTGTAATGAAATGTCTGCAAGCAAACAGTCAAACTCAGAGAGCATCAAGGACTCCACAAACCTTCCTTCCTTCCTTCCTTCCTTCCTTCCTTCCTTCCTTCCTTCCTTCCCTCCCTCCCTCCCTCCCTTCGTCCCTTCTTTCCTTCCTTCAAAATAGGAGGAGACTAATGCAGAACTGTAATCATCTTTTTTGAACATACAGGTGCTGGTTCCCTGGGAATTGTCCCCTAAGGTTGGAGCAATATTGTGATGAATACTGTTCGATTGAAATTGTCCATATCCCATCATTATGATATCACTGTAATTGTAATAATTGAGTTAGAATTATAAAATCAATATATCCCAATCAGCTAGTTCACTGTCTAATTAAGACAGAATCTTGAAATTGCCTTGAAGTTAGTTTTGTCAAGTAACACCAAAACAAAGGAACTGGCAGGACAGTTTAGAAGTATCTCCAGGCACCTGATGCCAATTTGTTAACAAGGGACTTGCTTATAAAATTATGTAGGGATCTCCATAAATTAAATTCCAGTATGATTCTCATGAAATATTTACACATCTATGTAAGTGTGGTGGTTGGTGGCACTATTATATGGAAGGTTGGCGATTTGTTGGAATTTTCTTGGGGAGACTCCAAAGAAATGAATGAAAAACTCTACAGCTTGGCCAAAGTTGAAGGAATTTATGCAGTCTTTAATCACAAGTAGGATGAAGCTATTTCATCTCCATCCAGTTTCTAGAGGCATACCACATGAAAGACAAACACTCTTTTCATGCTTTAAAGATTTTGATAATACCCCCTTTTGGAAACTTCTGCGGTTGAAATGTCAGCTACTTTATTGACTTCTTACTTTCTGTATGTGAAATAGATGAAATAATTTTGTGGCCTGTTGGCTGGCATCCGAGTTCTACTGATTGACTGCTGTTCACCAGCATTCAGTGAAGAAGGGTTGATAAGATATATACTCTTCATTTTTTGCATTAAGATGGGGGCCTGCTGGTACAATATAATTGATAAAAAGTCATTGTTAATTTCCCTCATCCCAGTCAGAAATATCCATGAGGGGAGATAAAAATAATTCAAGATGGAGTCCATCACTGCACAGTCAAAGTTCCACCTCTTTTTAGTATGTTGTGGCTACCATCTCAATTTTTGGATACTCCTCCATACACGCTGTTTGCAATCTCTTAGAGATCTCAAATCTCTAAAAAGTGTTTGACATTCAAACAATGATAGAATGCTATTTATTTATTTATAAAATTTATTGGCCACCCACCTCACCACGGGGTAACTCTTGGCGGCTTAGAGTCATAATGTTCAAAGCATTTCTATCAAGTTACTACACTAGTAAATATTCACTTATTTCTTTACAATATTTAAACTGGACTCCTGGCAGTTTAGAATTCTGAATATAAAATCCTGGCAGTTTATGATTTCTGAAATATAAAATGCAGAACAAGTCATTTAAATTTAATAAACACATAACCCCTGGTGTCCACATTATGGCAATCGTACCAAAGATTCATTCATTTTAAAGCTCAGTGGAAACGCTCAGTTTGACTGAATTCCTAAATGACTTCCAGGAGGGCTTAATTCAGATGCCTTGTAGTAAGCTGTTCCAGACGTTTGGAAAGTTAACTGTAAATATTATGTTCTTACTCCTCCACTTTCTTGGTTTCAGATGGAAAAGAGATGCTCGGCATCTCAGCCTGGGATTAATGGAAAAAAATGGATCGATTCTACTTAAGGGAGGCAATCCAGCAACTATCTAGTTGCCAAACCATAAAGGGCTTTGCATGTAGATCAAAATTAGCATGTTGAATTGCACTCAGAAGCTTACTGGAAGCCATTGCACTGCCTGCAATATTGGCATTGTATGTTCAACAGATGGGTTATTTCGCTCCATGTGCAGTCCATTGCAGTTGTTAGTCTGAGATGTAAAGAATGTGTGGGTGACCATTGCCTGAGTCCCATGCTCTAAGATGGACTGCAATTGGTGTGCAAGATAAAACTGAAGAAAGCTTCCCCTACTCACAAATTTAGCAGCAGCCACGAGTCAAGGAGGATTGGTCCTCCAAGGTGAATGCTACTTTGTTCAGCTTATTATTAGGGCTGACAAATTGTCCAGATGGACAATTGTTTGGACAAAGATATCTTCCCTTTTGCAAAAATTAAGCATTGGTTTCCCATTCAAGCTCTAACAGCCTCCAAATACCAGGTCAAGACTTAGATGGCATTCCCAGACTGGAAATGACAAGGTGGCTTGAAAAGTTGACATAGAAGAACCTTGTGGCACTCCAACTATCTAGACAAATTTTCACCCCCACTCACTGGTATCACCAACCCAGGAAAATCACAACTAAACAGTGACTCTTATGCCTAACCATGCAGGCAACCCATCAAGATACATAATCAATGTATGTGAAAAGTGCTGACACCTATTAAAGGACCAGGGAAGATGTCCTTTCCCTTCCAAACCCTGATGAAGATCATCCACCGGTGTCAGTCTTCAAGGCATAGGTTGGATTGAACCATTAGACCAGAGTTCCCCAACCTTTCTGGCCTTGCAGATTGGAGGGAGGGTGGGGGGAGAGGGAATGGTTCCACACAAGCAGCCTGCAAGCGCACACAGGCAGCTCCATTTGCATGAGCAGCGTGCAAGTGCGCCATTGCTTACTCAGATGGAGTGCACGTGCACGCGCTTGCCTGCTGCTTGCACAAGTGGGGATGTGCACACGCACTCACCCATTTCCACTGCCCAGTTGCAAACACCTCACAGCCCACTAGTAGGCTACAGTCCAGAGGTTGGGGACACCTGATTTAGACAAGGAAGTTAAGAATTCTGAGAACTTTTGATAAGTAATATTTATTGATGAAAATTAGAAAGCCATAATAATAAAAAAAAAAGTAATTGTTGTGTTTCAGGAACAACCCCCATATAAAGAAACAATGTTCAACTTTCTTTCTTTCTTTCTTTCTTTCTTTCTTTCTTTCTTTCTTTCTTTCTTTCTTTCTTTCTTTCTTTCTTTCTTTCTTTCTTTCTTTCTTTCTTTCTTTCTTTCTTTCTTTCTTTCTTGCTTTCTTTCTTTCTTGCTTTCTTTCTTTCTTGCTTTCTTTCTTTCTTTCTTTCTTTCTTTCTTTCTTTCTTTCTTTCTTTCTTGCTTTCTTTCTTTCTTGCTTTCTTTCTTTCTTTCTTTCTTTCTTTCTTTCTTTTCTTCCTATCCTACATAATCCACTACTTAGCCTTTTCAGCAGACTGGCCTTTTTCCATTTGTTTTTTATTATTTGCAAAATTATTGCTCCAAGAAAAAAACAAAACGTTGTAAAGTTTGTCTGTACAAGGTGACTTTCACAACCTGAAGTAAGTAATTCCACTTTCAGCTGTTGCTGCAGACAGAATTATGACCCATCTGAGTTGCAGTTACACCTCAGTGATTTCTGCAAACATCAAGAAGAAATCTTAAGGTGCTCCGGAGTGGCAGGAGTGTTTTAAACAAACCATCAAGAAGATAAAGATTTTAGGGAGCATTGCCAAAGATTAACCAGATTAAGAACCCCTTTGATCCTCTTAATCTGGAACTGATTTTAGAAGTTGAAGTTAAATTTTATATCAGTAGCTAGTCAATAGTGCTAATGCTTTGAGTTTAAAGGTTTTACAATGCCAGAAAGTGATGCTAAATCAGATTTTAATATCTACAAAAAAACCCTATTCTCAGCCTGCAATCTGACACAAGTAAATAACATTGTTATGGAGTATGACAACTTGTGACTACAGACACATTGCTGTACTTTTCTAAGAACAGATTGGGTTTTTTTTACTTCCCAGTCTGGCCTGCAGCCCTGAGATTTCTGGGTAGTTTCCAAAATCCAACTACAATGCCAGTAATCTTCAGTAATCCAAGTATTAACCAAGTCCACCCTGCTTAGTTTTTTTTTTCTGAGATAAGCCAAGATTGGCTGGGGCTGCCACTTGCTGTAGTGTAGTAATAAATAGGAGTTTCAATTAAACATTATTGTGGTTCAATATCCCTAAGAAGAATTTTTCTTTCAGATTTCCAACCATCCTTCCACAGGAGGACTGAAAAGACCAGTCACCACACCCATCCCGTATTTTAGTTCTCTTAGATACACACAAGGTTCCATGCTTCTTTAGCATGCACAATTTGCTTGATTAATGTTAGACCCAAGGAGTTACTTCAGAGTACTTTCTTTATTGTTGTTCACCTCTAGACAGAATACAGAATAACAGAGTTAGAAGGGACTTTGGAGGTCTTCTAGTCCAGAGGTCCCCAATTTTTGGGGCACCAGGGACCGGTTACGTGGAGAGAGGTTTTTCCATGGACCGGAGGGGGCGTGATTTTGTGTTCTGCTTGCGGGGCTTTCCTTGTTTGTGCGGACCGGTTGCTGGCATGCCACGGCCTGGTACTGGTCCACAGACCGGGGGTTGAGGCCCCTGCTCTAGTCCAACCCCCTGTTCAGGCAGGAAATACTATACCATTTCAGACAAATGGTTGTCCTATCTCTTTTTAAAAACCTCCAGTGTTGAAGCACACACAACTTCTGGAGGCAAGTCGTTTCACTGATTAATTGTTCTCATTATCAGGAAATGTCTCCTTATTTCTAGGTTGATTCTCTCCTTCCTTAGTTTCCATCCATTCCTTCTTATTCTACCCTAAGGTGCTTTGGAGAATAGGTTGACCCCCTCTTCTTTGAGACAGTCCCTTAGATGTTGGAACACTGCAATCATGTCACCCCTAGTCCTTCTTTTCATTAAACTAGACATACCCAATTCCTGGAAAGAAATCTTACCAGAGTGAAGCATTTATCTGCATTACTATTAAATATACCCTATGCACTGCTAGGGAGGGTCCACCCTCACCCTTTCCCCACATACCAAAGATTCCAAGCTATTTTGTATCTTTGCTCCCTGAGAAAGAGCCCTTACCTGCAACTCTGGACTACATTCCAACACAATTAGAGTCTTTTAATACACTATTTGCACATTTAAAATCCTCGGAATCTCAACTCTGCCTCATATCTTGTTAGCATGCTATACAATATTAAAGAAATATATTTATGTGTCCTAATTTATTCACAGAGTGGCCTTATATCCAAATTTGTATCATTTATTTACTTTATTTATCTACTGAGGCATATATGTTGCTCCATTCAAAAGCTCCTCTGAGTATTTTACAACTCTGAGGTATGGTATGAAGATTAGAAACGTGTGACAACATTATTTGATAGATATGAAAGGTATAGATCTTACATATGCAGATCATAACCCAATAATTGTAAGATTAAATAGAGGAACCTCCAGATCAACAATTTCTTTACTGTTACGAGAGAAACTCAAATTGAAGTGCCAACAGGGAATAAAGAGCTTCTTCCAAATCAATTGGCTCTTTATTTACTGCATGGATTCCAGTGAAGCATTTGTGAAAGATCTGTTTATTGCACTGGAATCAAATAGAAAGAAAGCTATGCAGAAGCAGGTTATATTGGTGAAGAAATTGAAGCAATTAGTATCAAGCATAGTCCTGGTTTAGATTTAAAACAAAAGATTTAAAAGATTCAGAGCCAAGCAACCTCCCAGAATTCAAATGCAAATTCCACACAGACTTGTAAATACTGCAAAGGAATTCCACTTCTGAACTGTTGCCCTGAGAAAGCTTCACTAAAATGCAAGGCAAAATGTCTGCAAAAAAAGTGTTTTCTATTTAGATATTAATCTCCCAAAGCTCCAACCAAAAGTATGGATAACAAACCAAATTACCCTTATCCCCAGAAATCTTCCAAAAAATCAAGTGATTTATAATTAGCTGGACTCATTGGAAGTAAATGAGACCTATAAGAAATGGACCTTCATCAAACAGACTGCCAGATTTGATTATGGCTTCTTGGTGCTCTCAATACCTGGTGATTTCATTTCAGTATCCAACTAGGTGAGACCATCATTGCTAGTGAGTGTGGCATTTGTTCTATGTGTATATAGAACACATATAGTGTATATAGTAATTTGGAGGAGGTGTGGTTTTTGCCTTGCCACTTCCTTGATTAGGTTATTGTTTTCTGCTTGTTTGTCTTGCTCGTCTGGTTGTTTTGCTTGACGGATGTGTTCTGGTCTATGTTTCCTTCTTAAATTTTTATTCTCTCTTTTTAATGGTATGTAAATGTAATTTATGTCCATGTGTTTATTGATGCTTTGTCTGAGTGCCAAGCTTCGGGAATTCCCTAACATTTTTTTTTTATTTAGCTTGATCTTGAATGCTCACAGTTTTCCAGTTGAAATTATGACTGAGTCTGTCTAGTGGTGGGATTCAAATATCTGAATAACCAGTTCTATTATGTGATGCAGGCCTGGGCCTCCAGTGCCTAGAACAGACTTCCGGAAGTGGCATAATGCACTTCCGGTGGGCCGTTCTAGGCCTGGGAGGCCTCCTCCAGGCCTCCGAGGCCTAGACTGGACTTCCAGAAGCCAACTGGTTTTCTGAATTCAGGTAAATTTAGCTACTGGTTCTCCTGAACCAGTGCGAAATGGCTGAATCCCACCACTGAGTGTTGTAAGATAAAGAAATTTCATTATGTCTTCTGACTGCTAGTTGGAGTTCCTGGATGTGCTCTGCTAATCTTCTGCCTGTCTTTCCTACATAGTTGCTGTATACACCAAACGTTGTAGATGACTCCTATTTTTTTCTTCTTGGGCTACTTTTTTTTTGGGTTTATTTAAGATGTTTTGGAGGACTTTAGTTGGTTTGTGTGCTATGGTGATGTCACGTGGTTGTAATAGTCTGAGATATTTTTGAGGTATGGTATTGTTATTCTTTTCACAGCTTGTGTTGGTTGAATGATCAGGTACTTTATCAAGTTTATTATTTTACTTTAGCATTGCAGTATTTGTTGGACCTGATTTATAAATTGGTGAAATATGACTCAGAAATTGAATACATTAAAGGATGGGTGATTAAACGAATGCAGAATTTAGATATGATAATTGATATGCAAAAACAGGAATTTCAATGGAAGAAGAATACATTCACAATGGAGATAAGTTTGCATCAGGACTCAAAACAAGGACAAAGTAATATCAGAGTGTTTTAGCCTCTCAGAACATTGTGTTACTGATCTCAAAGTACCCATTAGGTGAAAAAAATGTTATCCGCATAACTGAGTAAAAGTTTGCTGACAACAAAGGGTTTCATACTATTTCAGAAGCTAACAAATACATTTTTAACCATTACAATTATTAATTGATAAGGCACTTTTAATCACTTATTTCTCTCATGTAATTACATAATCACCATGTCTTCCACTTTTCTTCCCTTCCCTACCTCATCCCAATTTAAATCTTACATCAGTTTATCCACTTATTGCATCTATTAAAAGGAGTTGTAGCTCGTGAAAATGCATGCCTTTAATAAAACGTGTTAGGATGAAAAGGTGCCACCAGCCTTTCTTTTAGAAGATTGAGAAATACAGTTGTAGCAGCCAGCATACTTCCAGGTGCAGTCTACAGATAGTCCTCAACTTATGATCACTATTGAGCCCAAAATTCAAGTTGCTAAGTGAGACATTTGTTAAGTGAGTTGTGCTCCATTTTATGTCCTTTCTTGCCACAGTTGTTAAGTGGATCACTGAAGTTCTTAAGTTAGTAACATGGTTGACTTCCGGTTTGCCAGGCAGCCGCCATGGACAGCTGGGAGACTTGCTCTGTCTCCCCCGTTCAGTTTCGCATCGCTGGGGGGCCCTGAAAAGGGCCAAAAGTCTCCCCGAAGAGGCGACCAGCAAGGAGGGGCTTTCGCTGGATCGCGGGAGAGCAGCAACTCTCCCGTTAGAGCAGGCGATCCCTCCAAACTGGCAGATGAAAGGACCGGCCATAGAAATATGGCTCGTCCCTAGGCTGCTAACAGCCGAAGTCACACTCACCATCTAGCAACTTCAAAGCAGTGTGGGAAGGACTGGGTGAGAACTACCTCTCTTACATCCTAATTACTTAATTACCTGCATAAGCTGCTAAAGTACTTTCCCCCCTGTGGAGAGGGAAGGGGGATTTTAGCCCTCCCTCCAGAAACAGCGGCAATTGAATACACAGGGGAGCTTTTTTTTCTTGAAAACTTTGAAAAAATAAATGGATCCCAATTGGAACTTTATTTCCTAAAGCTTGTGGATTAAAAGATTTTTGATTATCTACTTTTTACTTTGAATTTTTATTCAAAAGTCTGGGTTTTTCCTTTTAAAATAGAAGAATCCCCCCCCCAAAAGGATTACAATAACTTTGAGATTTAAAGGAATTCCTTAAACAGTGGGGTGACATCTTGTGGCCAAACCTGAAATTGCAATTTATTAATCTTAAAGAAAAGAGACCTGGCTGACAGTTTAGAAAACAAGATAAGATTTATCTGGTAACCTTGAACACCAGCTATGAGAGTTTTAGCTCTGTTTCTTATTTACTGGGGGGGAGGGATTGTGAAAGTTTTCAATTCAACCCATCACTATGGAAGTCCAGGAACAGACCTTTCCTATGGAAGAAATGCAAAAACAAATTTTTGCTATGTTGAAAATAACTTACCAAACTTACCAAAGTCTTCTTAAAGCTGGCGATGAAATAAGAGCTTTCGGGGAAAAACCAGAAAGCGTCTTAGATATGCAAACTCAAACTTTGACTATAACTAAAAACCTATCTATACAGAATACAATAGAAAAAATCGAACAATTAAATACTATGACAGAAGACCTAACTGTCCAACAAATACAGACAATAGAAAATTCAGAAAAAAATCTGACAACATGGATGGAGGAAAAAACCTGCTATATAAATCAGAAGGAATTTGAAGATCAAGAAGAGAAACAGATGGAAGAAAAGATAAACAATTCAGGACAACTACGTCAAGAGGAGAAAATAAAGAGACGATCTGGTAGTCCTGCCAGACCCCTCAGCCTTCCAAAAATGGCGACTGGATGGTCATCTCAATATGACATAATATATACAATAATACAAGAAATCTTTGAGGACCCTGAAGCAAGGACATGGAAGATGATTTGGCAAAGAAAAAAAGCCAGAATAAGATTGAAGAATAATGGAGTGTGGGCATATTTAGGAGGTTTAAAATAGAATATACTTAAGTAGACAAGACCCGTATTTTGAATACGATATATTGTTATGATGTGAAGATAAAGAAAAATGTTGGCTAATTAAAACCTAGATGCATAAATATCAACAGTTAAATTGAAATATTGAGTTGTTTATAAAGGTTAGATAAAGATGATTAAGACATATATATGTTAAGAGTGATGTAACATAATTAACATGTTTTGATGTAGTGATAAGAATAAAAATTATAAGCTTAAATATGAGAAAGTGGATACAAGGAAGAATGCTGAAATGGGAGAAATTTTGGTTATTGAATTTATAATATTTGGAAATTATAATGAAAATAAGAATGTTATATTGTATTACTAATTTGTTGATATAGAAGTGAGATAGATAAGATATATATTCGGAATACTAGATGTTGGGGGGAATTGTGACAAAGGGAATTGGGGTCATTTAAAAATTTGGAAATGATAAATATTAAACGTTTAATTTAAATATCAACGCAAAATTAAAGCTGGGAAAATTCATAAGGTTATTGATGGTCCAAAAGATGGAATGTTAAAATAAATAAGACATATAAAATTATTGATAAATGTAAGAAAGCTATTAAGTAGCTGATGGATAGAATAAGAAGTATACTAATTTAAACAAGAGACAGTATGTATTAAGGGAAAAAGAGAGGAAATATTGGCTGTAATAGTTGGAGATTTGTATTAATAATACCTGTATGTAATGGAATTATTGTAACTCAGACACCACGTTGCTTTTCAAAGATATAATTGTAACATTGGAAAATTAATAAAAAGTTAAAAAAAAAACCATGGTTGTTAAGTGATCCTGGCTTCCCCATTGACTTGCTTGTCAGAATGTCACAAAAGGTGATCACTTGACCCTGGGACATTGCAACCATCATAATTATGAGTCAGTCCCCAAGCGCCCTAAGTTTGATCACATGACCATGTGTTGTATGTGTGAAAAATGGTCATAAGTCACTTTTTTCCAGTGCTGTTGTAACTTTGAACAGTCACTAAATGAACTGTTGTAAGTCAAGGACTACCTATATTTACCCCAACAGATGGGTTATAAACCGAAAATGTAAGAGAGCAGGTGCACCAGCATGATACAACTTGGCAAAGATAAGTCGGAATGTCAGGAACAGATGAATTGTTTTTAATTTATATTAAAGAGACACTGAGGAGCAATGGGAAGTGTAAAACAAGGGAGGGGGGACATATTCCCAGGGATTTTCAAGAGCGAAAGATCAAGGTGGTTTTGAACACAAGCAATCATAACCCTTAGGCATCAAGGAAATTGAATAATGTCTGAACACAAATTTACAATGTCAAGCAAGAACAAGGGAAAATATCAACCAACGTTTTCAGTAAAATGAGGAATAGGAAAAAGAAAATGGGAGATCTTTTTAAGATGAGAAATCACAGGAAAAAATTACTGCTTAGGCAGGATTATTCTAGAGTAAACCCAGAAAAGTCTTTTTTTTTTTCCCTAGTATTTCCCCACAAGAATAGAGTCTGCTTTTTTTTTTTTTTTGGATCAACAAGTATTGAACCACTCGTTGTGACAGGAACTGATTAACTAGTTTGTCAACTAAGTGTGATGTTGTGAGCTGGGAGAGAGCGATTGCCCCAAAGTCATGCAGTTGGCTTTCAAACAGGACTAGAACTCCCAGTCTCCTGGTTTCTAGCCTGGTGCCTTTACCACTAGACCTAACTTGTTCTCTTAAACCCAGAAAAGTTCTGATTAAGGCAAATGAATTAAAGGAAGGTGGAAAGAGCACACTAAATTCCTTTATAAATTAAATTATAGAATGTAAAAAAATATTTGTAATGAGAGAAATCAATCCTATCAGAAAGTAAGGTCCAACATATGATAGACCATCTGTCAAATAGTGAAGAATGAGACACAGATGCCACTGAACTGTTTAAAGAACCAATTAAGTCCTTAAAGCTGTAATTTTATATTGTATTCTAATATAAGTTCTATAATTGTCAGCAATTATACAACAGGACTAAATGAAAAGGATTAGAAAAGAAAGGAGATGCAACAGTATATAAATGTTAGTGAACTATTAGTGAATTTTGGGTCATGTTAACAACATTTTGCTTAAAATCTTAAAAAAAAATAGAACCATGCAGGGGAAGAGATTAACCAAATGATATTAATTAAGAAGGCAAAAATAATGTCTTCATATTTAATGAACCTTCAACCATTGCTAGAAAAGTAAAGGTGGGTTTGTCTTCTTAGGTTGAAAATAAATACAGATAGTGTGATAGGCAGTAAGGAATAGGTGAGTCTAGAGAGGAAGGCAACGACAGACTTTGATAAGATCATGAAAGAGAAGAATGTTTCAATAACAACAAAGATCTGAATGGTTATAGAAAGGTAAACATTAAGAAAGAGTGACAGAATGAACATATAAATTATGAATTTGGAAATTAACATTGAGAATACCATTGTAGAAAGAAAAATCTTCATCGGGGTCCAGTCCAAGCTGGGAATAAACAAAATGGAGACTGCTTTAGAAAGAAGGTTGGAGTTTATTGAAGAGGAGAGCCAGACAGAAAGATGGCTCTGGGAAAGCTGACCACAGTAGTAGGGAGTGGTGGGTTTTTATACCTTCTTGAGCTTTTGTTTGGAGTTGTTCCTGTGGCATGAACTTTGACCTGAGTCTGAATGTGCCTTTCTGGTATTCTGATGGTGGTGGGTTAATCCTATTATGTCCCAAAGGTCATATCCTGCTTCCCTGGGGCTGTGGCTGATGACTGTTGGATTTTTTGGTGTGAGGGATTGTTGATTCTAGGGATCTTTGTCTTTCTAATCCAAGCTTCTTGGCTCCAATCTTTCTGACAAGATTATCACAACTGCATTTCTGCAGACCTGGTTTCTGTTTGGGGCAGAGAGATTTGGGGGGCGAGGGGGGTTTGGTTTCTGCCTTTAAGATCCTTTGGGGAAATATATTCTGCCTTTTTAATATTTCCCAAAATATTTCTTCCTCTGGATTTTTCCCACACCATGAACTGAAAGAAGAACCAATCAATCAGTCTGAGTACATCTAAAGACTGCTACCCTGAGTGATGACCAGCAAGTAAAAGCTCATATACTTCAGGCATGTGTGGGAAGAATTGATGGATCTGAAGCAAGGGAGGATCAACAGACAGTATCAAATTACTGCCATGTCCATGAAGGGAGTATTAATTGTGGCTGAAGTGAGGTGGAGATGATGGACCAGTTTTATGAGGTCAACAGAAGTTGAGTTTGACTTCATGAAACCCAACTTTAATAATAATAAAAAAAGAAAGAAAATCCATACTTGTTATAAAACTTGTTTGTAGTAAACCGACCGTTTCTTGGGGTGTCTGTTTCCTAAATGGCCAATATCTAAAACCAGAAGGGCATTTAGGACTTAAAGCAGCTTCATTTAAGGAGGCAGGAATACATCCCACACTCAAGGAGAGGTTGACAACCTCCCTTAAAAAAAAAGGGGTGAGTTCAATAAACAAGGGGCGATCCTCATCACTCTGCATTCTGCCTACAACCCTGAGATCTTACAAGCTGAAAAGAATCCATATGAATCCGAGAAGTGGTTGCCAAGGCTACCACCGTATGACCTGGAAGTATGCTGGAGTCCAAATTGAGGTGAATTCGATTGACTTTACCTGCAAGAACGATGAAAATTGCTCCTAGCAAATCTCTACCTGGGTCCCATTCCTCAACATTTTGATTAATTGGTCCCACTGTTGAGGTATTATTAAGACACTTTCCCCATCTTCCTGTGACTTAAATCCTGTTATTTTGTGTCGTGCACTCTGGAACCATAAAGAATAGATTTTGGTCTTCTGAACGATATCCTTTTTTTATATTTGAAGAGTGCTATCTGTACAACATTAGGCAGTCTTGTGTTCTCAGAGCTAACCCTTTCTATTTCTTCACTCTCTCAATTCCCTCCTTCAGTAGGTCTTAGGCTACATAAGCATTTAATCTTTAAGCAGTTCCATTTCTAGGCTCATGCTGGCTTGACTCTAAGCTGTTTTAAGAAAATCCTAGCTGCACTGAGACACTTTGCCCACAAGTTTGCAAGTCATTCAATCTGAGCTGCAGCCTCCCAATCCTCTCACTGGACAGTTCCCATGGTGATATGTCCCTCCCCCATTATTTTCTCCCAGAGAAGCAATTGTCAATCACTTTCTTTGCGTAGGGGACATATATACTTTTATGCATGCAAGTTACAAAATTAAATGGAATACAAAGTAGTTCTTGACTTAAAACAGTTCATTTAGTGACTGTTCAAAGTTACAATGGCACTGAAAAAAAGTGATTTATGACCATTTTTCACACCTACAAACTTTACAGCATCCCCATAATCATGTGATCAAAATTCAGATGCTTGGCAACTGGTTCATATTGCTATGTCCCAAGGTCATGTGATCCCCTTTTGTGACCTTCTGACAAGCAAAGTCAACGGGGGAACCAGATTCACTTAACAATTGGGTTACTAATTTATCAACTGCAATGATTGACTTAACAACTGTGACAAGAAAGGTCATAAAATGGGGCAAAACTCACTTAACAAATGTCTCACTTAACAACAGAAATTTTGGGCTCCATTGTGGTCATAAGTCAAGGACTACCTGCATATCTGTCTATATCTAAAGTTCAATGCATCAAAAATGCATTTATGCATCAAAATATGCATAGGTGCAACCACAGCAAACAGCTTTTTAATCATCATTCATATTGTCCTGTTTTTGTGTGCCTTTTTTATAGATACTTCCGAATTTCCATTCCTGAGCTCTTTGAATGAATTCATGAGTTTAGTATATTGTCTGGTTAGATTCTAAATTAAATAATATCCATCAAGATCCAGACATATCAAGGTTTTATGTTGTATCCCGAACTTTTGTTGATCTTGGTATAAGGATTCATACAAACTTTTTTCAACTAGTAAATTTCAAGGTATGCTCAGTGACGGTTTGAAGTAACAACAACACTGAAAAAAGTGACTTATGACTGTTTTTCACACTTAACGACTATTGCAGCATCCCCATGGTCATATGATCAAAATTCAGACACTTGGCAACTGACTCATATTTATGAAGGTTGTAGTGTCCTGGGGGTCATATGATCACTTTTTGCGACCTTCTGATACCTAAAGTCAATGGAGAAGCCGGATTCCTTTAACAACTATGTTACTGACTTAACAACTGCAGTGATTCACTTAACAACAGTGGCAAAAAAGGTCGTGAAAAGGGCAAAACTCACTTAACTGTCACTTAACTGTCTCACTTAGCAGCATAAATTTTGGGCAAATTTTGACTTACAATTGTGGTTGTAAGTCAAGGATCTTGATCAAGGTAGATATTTATCTATGATAATGATTTGTATTTTAAAATATATTGTATGCATACCTTTGTATTACCTAAAGCAAATCTACTTGCTATTAAATAACCAATTTCACTTGCCTGTTAGGAGAGGTGGATTATAATTTCCATTTTTTTCAGGCTTATTACTGGGCATTTCTTTTTAGTTTCAGTTACTTGATGGAAAAACAACAATAAACATACAAAATTCAGCTCCTTTCTGGGCTTAAATTAAAAATTCTTATTTAATCCCACTGGAATTCTGGCAAGCATTATGTTTTGGGACAAATTCCAATAGCTACACTTTAATATAAGAAAGACATTGAAAATATTCTCTTTTACATATGAAAAGTTCACATGAAAAGCTCACGTTATAAAATAATTCTGTAAAGATGCCCAATATATGTATCTGTTGGGTAAACTGAACCTCTTGGAATATTATATTCTGGACCAATTTAGTTCTAATGTAGCATTTTTATTTTAACCGAGTTTGATTGGTATCAATGTTTCTGATCAGCTTATTCAATATTCATTTGTTATTTGGATAATTTGGTTTTAGGGGCAGTTCTCAAGTTATGACTGTTCGTTTAATGACTGTTCAAAGTTATGATGGGGTTGAAAAAAGGGATTTATGACTGGCCCTTGCCCTTTGGACCACTATAGCATTCCTGTGGTCAATTGATCAAAATTCAGTTGCTTGGCAACCAGCATTTATGACAGTTCCAGAGTCATGTGATTGCCATTTAAGATCTTCTCAACCAGTTTCCATTAAGCAAAGTCATTGGGGAAAACTGGATTCACTTAAAAACGGTGTGATGTGTTAAACTGCGTCAAAAATGGGGTTGGATTTGAGACTTCAAATGCACTTTCCAACTCTAAGATTTGTTAAATAACAAAGTCTAAAAGGAACAGAATTACATTCTTGCAAGAAATCCCTGCAACGAGTTGACATTTTTTCATCCTTTAGCAGCAACTGCATAGCTTTCTTGTAAACTTTTTAACAACTTAATTTGTATTTTATAGATAGATTTTAAATTTTGGTAGCTCAGTGTGTCCTTCAGTTTACATGCAGAATTTCATTCCATCAAAAAAAAAAAAAACCACATGCAAGTCCATTTTTCTGTTTTCCAGGGTTAGATAAATAGAATAGAGTCCTTTTTTCCTAACTGATGGTCTAATAGAGAAAGTAATGAAGAGGATAGACACCCCACTTAGTGACATAGTCAGTCTATGAAACAGGTCAGTTGATTCTTGCAGAGCATTTTAAAATATTTCATCCATAATGTGTTAATCTCAATAAAAATCTGATTTCTTATTAATTATCTCTTTGAACTTGGCAGAAAATCCTGTTTCAACAGGTTTTTTTATGCAGATAAGTAAGCTGGCACCAAGCAAAGGGCCACATTCTAACAGAGTTAATGTGTAGATGTTTATTCACTCACTGCTAGGTAATTGTCAATATTTTCCTGTCCTGTTATCAGTATCCCTGTTAAACAGATGGATATTGTCTTTTCTAATTCTCTTCAAGGGTTTAATAACTTAAATACAGCTGCTTCTTGTCAGAACAGTTGAAATTAAGCTTAAAGTGTGTAAGCATCTTAAAAAGAAACTTACTATGAAGCTATCCAGGTAGAAAAACAATGTTGTTTTGCTTACAGCATAAATATTCAGACAGAATATTTGGATTCCCACTAGTCATGCTGAGTGATATCAGCAAATAAACCATCAGCCAAAAAAAGCTGAAAAAAACCCTATAGATTTTTTCTTGTAAATCATCCCTTTGGTTTGAGTTATTCAAAGATGCATTTGATAAAGTGAAGTTCTAGGGCAAATAATGTTCCTTGTCCTATTTAAAGAAAATAAAAAATATAGATTCTGTATTCTCAATATCAGCTGTTAAATTTCTATGACAGATAATGCAAAGAAACCAAAAAAAGGTAATGCAGCTCTAGGTTGCATCAACAGAGGGATAGTTTCAAGATCACACAAGGTGATAGATAATACTGCAATGGTGAGACCACACTTGGAATACTGCATCCAGTTTCGGTCACCACTATCCAAAAAAGACTCTAGATACTCTAGGAAAAATGCAGAAAATAACAACAAAAATGATTAGAGGATTGGAGGCTAAACCATACGATGAACAGTTGAAAGAACTAGGTATGTCCAATCTAACAAAGAGAAGGACTAGGGGTTATATGCTAGTGGTCTTCCAGTACTTGAGGGGCTATCATAGAGAAGACGGAGTCAGCCTATTCTCCAAAGTACCTGTGGGCAGAACAAGAAGTAATGGGTGGAAGACCATTAGAGGTCCAACTAGAACTAAGGAGAAATGTTATATCAGTGAGAACAATTAATCAGTGGAACAGCTTAACTCCCGAAGTTGTGGCTGCTCCATCAGTGGAGGTTTTCGAGAAGAGACTGGACAGCCATTTATCCAGAATGATATACAGTTTCTTGCTTCAGCAGTAGGTTGGATAGACTTCCAGGGTCCCTTCCAACCCTATTATTCTATGTTCTATGAAATCTCCATCAGAAGACGGTGCAACAGATCTGCATATTTTTAATACCAAATAAAATACCTTCTTTTAAAACACAATTAAGTTCATGCACTCCAGAAAATTTCCTTACTTGACTTTGTTATAGTCTATAATTTTCATCTGTTACATCTTTACTTTACCTAGTTAAAAGTGCTTCAGTATGAAAAGTTAGAAAGCTTCAAAAAGAAGCTATTCTCAGATCTAACCCAAGGCAGCAGATGGTGATGTCTTATTTTGCTTGAAATCAAAGATCAAAGTGGGCAAGGGTCATATAAACTGCCCAAGCAGCTGTCCAGCTAGAAACACTTTATTTAGTCAATAACAAGCAACAAAACAAAGAAATTGGATTTCTGCTTTTCAGAACAGAATCCCAACACTCCATCTTAGGTGTTTTGCCTTTTCTGCCTGTAATAAAATCTGAAACAACCAGATAACTCTTTAACTGAAGTGGTTGCCCACAGACAGTTTTGGAAATTAAGGCAAAGGTCTTTTGTAAATATTCTGTTTTGACTAGATCACAAAAAACATTGTTTGGCTAACTTTAGTTTGTTGGCTATTTGAAAAACAAAGAAGACTGGATTTGCTTGGTAGATGGGAAACCAAAGAATTATCAGGATTGTAGGTTGGACTAGGAAGTTAAAAAAATGGGAGGCAATATTTTCGGCACTTTCCATTTCCAGTCATTTTTAATTTGATTTTTTTTAAAGTTGATAGGTTATACTCCATCAAGTCCATGTTGTCTCTTAATGGTCACAGAGATAAACCTTCTCCAGAATGATTCCTGCCCGAACTGTTCCTTCAGTCTTTGAATAGTGTACTATCATCTCCATAATTGGTGTAAAGACCAGGGCTTTTTTTGTCATAGAACGCCCAGAATGGAGTTCCGGCACCTTTTTTGGTTGGAACCTTGTAGGGTAGGCAAGGCGGGTTGTATGTGTGAGTTCCGGTCCTCTCAGAAGTCCTTACAGGTGCTCCCACCTTTCCCAGTTGTAAGGACTTCTGAGAGGAGCTAAATCTCCCTATAATGGATTCAAAATAGGGTAATTTGTACCCAAAATGAGAACTCTGAATTGATTTGTTCCATGATTCATTTGTTTGTTTTCTTGGTGACCCATCATAGTTGCTTTCTTAAAGCAAAGTTCAAATTGTCAGTACTTTTTATGTCTGCTTCTTCATAGTCCATCTTTAATTTCCATAGAATGCTACAGGGAAAAACGACTGTGTGCGTGATTATGATCTTTGTATGTAGAAGCACATCATGGTTTTTGAATATCTTTTCCAATAGCCTTCATTGCTACTCTACCGAGTGCTGGGCAGTAGTATATTTTTTGACTGCTAGTTCTTTTATTGTTGATAATCAATCCTAAAGGCAAAAGCTATCCATCATTTCCATATCTTCACTGTCACTTTTGAGCTGATTACTGTACTTATTTTCATTTGTTTGGTCTTCTGTATGTTTTATCTTGGTACCATTTTTTTTTTGTTTTCTTTTCATTGTATTTCTTGACTTCATGATTAGAGCTTGCAGATTGTTTTGGGTCTTAGAGTAATATCATCAGCATTGCATAAGTTATTTATGTTTTGGTTTTCCTTCAGTTTTAAAACCATATTCAACACCTTCCAGTCCAGACTCCATCAATGTATATTCAACATGTAGGTTGACTCAGTAATGGGAGAGTTTACAGCCTCATCTCAATCTCTTTGCTAACCTGACTGTTTTCCCTTGTTCTGTCCCTATTGTAGCTTTCTGATCCACATATACATTTCACAAGAAGACCATGAGATGCTCTTGAATTCCCTTTTTATTAAATACTTTCCCCAATTGACATGATCGATACAATCAAAAGTCTCTCTACAATTAATGAAGCACATACTGCCTTCTTTTTGGCATTCTATGGCTTTCTCAATTATCCAAAGTGCATCATAATGTCTCACGTTCTTCAGTCTTTTTTCTGGACTGGCATCTTGAACACCTGGTATCTCTTTTTACATGAAGGGTTCTAATCTGCATCGAAGCATCATTTTGCTAGCACATGAAATTAGGATATTTTATGATGGTTTACATATTACGTCAGCTTCCTTTGGTATTGGCATGTAGACTAACTTTCTTCAAACTGTGGACCACTGTGCTGTTCTCCATTTTTTTTCCAGCATAGCTTGATTAGAATCTTTACTGAGTCTTCTCATGTGGCAAGATTCTGTTACTATAGCCAGTATCAATAGAAGTAGTATTACCCTTCGTGTGGAGTTGATTCCGTGGTTTGGTCTACACCAGGGGCCTTCAAACTTGGCCCTTTTATGACTTGTGGACTTCAACTCTCAGAATTCCTCAGCCAGGCATGCTGGCTGAGGAATTCTGGGAGTTGAAGTCCACAAGTCATAAAAGGGCCAAGTTTGAAGGCCCCTGGTCTACACTATGAGGCTGGACAGAGTCCCACCATCTGGCACTACATTGCCCATCCCTTCTATCTTGTATATCCATATGATTTTTTTTGGTAAAATACAGGAGTAGTTTACCATTTCCTCTAGCATCACTAAAGCCATCATTTCTCTCCAGCATCTTCCTATATCACTGCTCTCCAATGTATGTTAATTTTCTTTAGCTGGGCAGCTGGGATGATCTTCACTCCTTGGTAACTCTGCTGAAATTGTACATATTTGGCATAATTTTCTTCTTTGCTCCTAGGAACACCTTCAGCCCCTACAAGGCAGCATAGCAGACTTCAATATAAAATGACACAGTAAAACTAAAACTCAAGAGCTTACGTATTTCCCTCTTGAAAAGCTAGCAAGATGCTTATGAACCTTTCTAGACATTCTGTTACTTCCATGATCTTTGATGAATCATGGAGTACCAGCATGTGCCAGGGGTTTAGAGAAGTGCATATGTTGTTCCTATTTAAAAAAAAAGGAAATAGAGGGTCCATATAATTATAGACCAGTCAGCATGATGCTGATATGAGGTGTCAGGCAGACAAGATCAAGAAACTCTTAGAAATTGATAAGAAAATCCAAGAATTGAAAATATGATTTGTTCATAGAATCAAACTAGTATCCATATCATTTTTCAGCAACTGCAGATATTCAATAACAAACCATGTATTGAGCAATGAACCTTAAGTATTTAATATTTTGTTTTTCATTACATCTTATGTAGTAATCTACTTTGATCCTTCCCCCCCCCCATTGGCTTGACATGATAACTAAACCTCCAGGTGGCGTCAACAACTCTCTAAAAGAATGCAAATGACTAGCTGTTTGCAAGGAGTATAAATCCTTCCATTCCCCACCATCCAGTCAGAGCTGAAGAAGCTTCTTGGATGAGAAGCAAAATGTCTTCAAAGAAAAACAAGGAAGTCCAGTTGCCTCATGAAAAAGCATCTTTAGGACAACTATGACCTGGATGACTGAGAATCTCCATAGGTACACTAAATGTAGTTGCTGATTGGAGGAATGCAGGCAATAGAATGTTGATTTGCAAGATTGTCTCTAGATTAGTGTGATCACACTTGGGATCAAAGTGGGCATTTGACCTATGGCCAAAATATGCCAGAACTAATCAATCTATTTGACTATTTTCTGACTATTATCAGAAAATGCTCTTTGTAGGATGGATATGATGAAATATGCTAATGTAGCCCAAATATTCTTTATTCTACTGAACAGCATTATGTAAGATGTAGAAACACTTGTTGTGGTGTTCCTTTTGAAAATGTTCAATGACATGCTAATTTTTTTTGTAATGCTAACAGCTTATCAAATGAACTTTCAACATCTGTACAGACTGTCAGCAAATTGCTTTAAATATGTATTTCCTCAGAACAGTGCACAGCATATGTTTTCATAATCAGACCAATGTATGGTTTTGCATATTTTACAGCATGTTCCAGTTATTCTAAATTGGTCTTGTTAATATGGTGAAATCCAGCCCAGCCTCTCCACATTACTAATTAAAAAGGTCCTCATTGGTAAACAAGATGTTGGACTAAACAAGTTGAGGTCCAGTCTAACCAGACTCTTCTGCTGTAACCCTAGCAGTTTGGAAGGCTAAACTCACTTGGGATAAATAGACTGGAATCTGAGACAACAGATATCTGTTGTCAGGCACAAGGAACCAGAATGACATCATGAGCTAATCAAAGTTTTTTTTTATTATTATTATTTTTTAGTATTGTTGCATGCCTGTTTGCAAGAATCTGGCCAAACTGACTGCATTCTTGTCAAGTGTGGGGAAATCAGGAGATTCAGGCAGTTCAAATGTGTATAAAGATTTATAGCAAACTGAAGTTCTCTACAAGAATCTGAACTACTAACGGTCAAGGAAAATTAGCGGGTGTTAAGAAAGTAATTCAAGGTGGGCTGAATTTAGATCTCTTGCAGGAGCACAGGGACTTATGACAGATGACCCATTTGACCCCTCTCTCAGGTTCAGCCTGGTCATCTCCTACAGTTTCCTTGGGAATGGTCAGCTAAGGCTTCACAGATTCTGGGAGAGGTAAGATCTCTCCCACTTCCTGCTATGCAAGGATTCTAAGCTCATCCCCTTCTTCATACCTTCTCCCATTCTAACTGGAGTTTCCACCACATCTGCCTTTGTATAATGCAACTTCATATTGCATTATACAATGCAATATGGTTTCCTGCCTGAGCATGGGTTGGACTAGAAGACTGCCAAGGTCCCTTCCAACTACTACTTCTTCCTCTTCTTCCTCTTCTTCTTCTTCTTCTTCTTCTTCTTCTTCTTCTTCTTCTTCTTCTTCTTCTTCTTCTTCTTCTTCTTCTTCTTCTTCTTCTTCTTCTTCTTCCCCTTCTTCTTCTTCTTCTTCTTCTTCTTCTTCTTCTTCTTCCCTTCTTCTTCTCTTCTTCTTCTTCTTCTTCTTCTTCTTCTTCTTCTTCTTCTTATTATTATTATTATTATTATTATTAATTATTATTATTATTATTATTATTATTATTATTATTATTATTATTATTATTATTATTATCATCATCACATCATCATCACCATCACCACCACCACCACACCCCCACCACCACCACCACCACCACACCACCACCACCACCACCATCATCATATCATCATCATCATCATCATTCTTAAAAATGCAATTTGTTTGCACTGAAAAAGAGAACCTCGACAATAAATATGATCGTATCGTGCATGCATCTGGCATCAGTACTGAGAAATTTCAGTTGGTTCCCCAACTCCAGCCCTCTTTCTCTCTGTCTTTCTATGAATTACTTTATCCTAACATAGAACTTTTATATTGAGTGTCTATTCTTTCCTCTTGGCTGCCTGCTCAGTATTAGCCATTGCAAGCAGTAATTTGTACTATTAATTGAATACACACACACACACACACACACACACCTACATAGATATACATGCACATGCTCATTTTATACATCCATGTTTCCCAGTGTACAGAGATTAAAACTTAGCCCACAACATAAAACCAGTGGTGGGATTCAGCTGGTTCGCACCACTTCGGCAGAACCAGTAGCTAATTTTTTGTTTCCCAGGCCCAGAATGGACTTCCAAAAGCAGCATCCACACAGAGAACCAGTTGTTCACATATTTGAATCCCACCACTGCATAAAACCCCATGACACCGAAGGCTAAAGCAGTGAACTCCAATCATAAAACAAAATATTTCAACAGCAGCGGAACACTGTCTGACCTCCTGGCCTAAATGTTGTGATTCCCCGCCAGCCAGTGGATCCGGCAGCTGAGTCTGAGGACTCAGATTAGGAAGAGGGGCTTGGAGTGACATTGGAGTCAGAGGAAGGCTCTGAGGAGCACCAAGACTCACAGTTAGACATGGAGACTAGCCCCTCTACTCACGGTCGAGCAGAGACACAGCTGTTTTGGGACCCCAAGTTGGGTGACGAAGAGGAACAGCTGGGGCCAATCCCGGATGTGTGGATGCACAGAGAAGAAAGACGAGCAAGACAGAGGAAGGCAGTGGGGTGGCTCGAGAGGCAAAGGAAAAGCCATTAAGAAGCCACGCCCCAGCTGGATTATAAAGGGGGAAGGTGTGGGAGGTGCTGATTGCCGAAGGTAACCGTTCGTGCTGAGGATTGTGTTTTTGTGGATTGTGTTGCTTGCCTCTGAAGTCTTGGATATTGAGTCAGATGTGTAAAAATAAAAGGGGTTTGTTTTTTCTTGCGGGTCCTGCCTGGTTCCATGAAGAGGGGTTTCTTCTTGTGAGTAAAGCAGTTGAGCAAGTACTCACATAGGCTGGGAAAGAACACTAAATGCCTGGGGAAAACCTACTAAAAACTCTTGTTAATAAAGAACACTGACATTTCCGTCTGCCATTGTCACCAGTTCTAATAACAACTCAGATGATTCCAGGTTTACCCTTTGCACAAATACAATGTTTATTTGATTTCGACTTTATAGAATCTCAGCCAATGGACTTGTAAAACCAATGGCTTGGTCTAGTGTGTGAAACCAGCCCGTTATAGCTTATTCAACAAATCACAGTAAAAGAAGCCATGTTTTAGCTCTCTAGGGGAACACCATAGAGAGTTTAGCTCTCTATGGCAGGGGTTCCCAACTGGGGGTGCGAGACGATATTCCAGGGGGTGCGAAAACTTGGATTTTCAAAATTATAGTGTATATGCATAATTCGTTGCCATTTTTTTTGAACTTTTGTAAGGGGTGCGAGAATATATCAGAAGCGTTCTAGGGGTGCGGGGTATAGAAAAGGTTGGGAACCGCTGCTCTATGGGAACTTTCCAAAACTGAGTCCCCTAACAGCTTGGGGTTTTTTTTTTTACAGTAAAGCATTTTACAGTAAATTAGCCATCCTGTTTGGACAGTATAGAAGTTGATTACACGAACAAAGAAACAACCCTTGAACCAGATCTTCCTTCACAGATCACAGTGATATTGCTGTCTTTTAAAACCTTTGGACCATATGTCTCACGGAACATTAACTGAGCCCAGCTGTCACAGCACACAGCAATAACTAGATGACCTTGGCTCATCTTGAAAAAGCTAAAGAGGATCAGATCTGATTAGTACCTGGAGGGAAGAGCTTCAGAAAATCTCAAGAGTTGGAAGCTAGAGTTGGAAGTTAAGTAGCATCCTGAAAGAAGATAATAACCATCCACTTCCACATTGCTGCCAAGCAAATGACAAGAAAGCTTACCCAAAGTCACCAACTTGAGAGTCTTTATTTTATGTGAGCCTAGCAGGTACCACTAGTGAATAAATAGTATGTGATCTCCCCTTTTCCTTCTCTGAAAAATGTCACGGTCATCCAACTCTTGTCAACTTCTTTGGAAATGCTGGAACTTCTTTCCTCGACTTCCAACAAAGCTGATTTAAATTATTTTGGCTCACTTCAAATTTCCTACAGATATTTCATCTGAACCAAGATCAAACTTTAACCATGATTGGCTTTAGGTAAAATTCAATGACAACTTTATTTGACAGTTCCAGTTAGAAGACTGATGAGCTTTCAGGAAGATGAGTATAAAAATCCTTCCTCCCTCACTTTCTTCCTTGAAATAATAATAATAATCCTAAACTGTGAAAATGAGGAAAGGTTTGCATCCCCAAGAAATTTGTGTTTGAAGGATGGTGACCACGGTTCTGCTTCTCTAAACAAATGCCAGCTCAGGATAGTAAAAAAATTGTATGTCCTTTTAACTACACTGCAAGAAGTGAATCTTACCAATAAAATCCTGTAAAATCTCGAATATTTCTTAGAGGTTTTTACCTGTAAGAAAGATTCTACCGGCTTTAAACATTTATCCTCCCTACTCTGAAAAGAAGAGTGTGATGTTAAACAAGCTGCACATTGCCAGAATCCTTCAAACAAAGGTGATCCCCCCCCCCCCCGGTTCCTGGTATAAGATAACATTTTTAGCTTTTCATTATAAAAGTATTTCTTAAATGTACCTAATTAACACCAATGTTCTTCTTATCGGTATGTGTGGGTGTGTGTATAAAATCTTAATTATATAAGTTGACTTGAAACTTTGCAGCACCCTTATTAATTCCAGTTCTTTTTTTTTTTTTAAATGAATCTTGTAACAACTGAAAGGAAACCATTTAAGCAATCGCTTGTATAAATTAATCCTAGTGGCAAATTACTTAACCCTGCTTTGAAAGCCCACATTTTTTTCTATAGCTACTGTGTTATATATCTCTGGGATTCAGAACTTCTAATTCTAAATAATTCCAATACATAATATACCTCAATGTATTGGCTTTGAACCGAATCCATTTTTCCTGCAGAGAAGTAATATTTTCTTCTGCATCCTCAGTGGGATGCATCAGTTGTTGAGTGGTGCAAAGAAATTATCTATTTATGACAATGAGAAATACCACTGTGAAATTTCAGAATTTCATTCCACCCAGCAAAGGAAGCAGATAAGCTATTCTTTTAGGAATCTACTTCTTTTTTCTGCTCTTTTAGCATTAGTCTGCATCTTATCTTTTTAATTTTAATCATTACTCAATTACTAGGGCAGGACAAGAAGTAAATGGATGGAAGCTTATCAAAAACAGATGCAACCTAGAATTTAGGGAGAAATTTCCTGACGGTGAGAACAATTAAACAGCGGAATAGCTTGCTTCCAAAAATTGTGGGTGCTCCATCACTGGAGGGTTTTAAGAAGAGATTGGACAGCCATTTGTCTGGAATGGTACAAGTGGTCCTCAACTTATGGCCAAATTTTACGTGAGAAATTCGTTAAGTGAGTTTTGCCTCCCTTTACGACTTTTTGTGTGTGCTACATTTGTTAAGTGAATCACTATAGTTGTTAAATTGGTAACGTGGTTGTTAAGTGAATCTGCTTTCCTCATTGACTTTGCTTGTCAGAAGGTTGCAAAAGGGGATCCCATGACCCCGGGACACTGCAACCATCATAAATGGGAGTCAGTTGTGAAGCATCCGAATGTAAATCACGTGACCATGGGGATGCTGCAAGGGTCATAAGTGTGAAAAATGGTCATAAGTCACTTTTTTCAGTGCTGTTGTAACTTTGAACGGTCACTAAGTGAACCTTTGTAAGTCGAGGACTATCTGTATAGTCTCTTGCCTGAGCAGGGGATTGGACTAGAAGATCTCCGAGGTCCCTTCCAACTTTGTTATTCTCTATTTTTCCTGTTCCGTATCTCCTCCCTTCTCAGTGCTGGAGCAATCGAAGATTTCCACCTGTTTTCATTCCCTTTGGTAGTATCGGAAGCAATCAGAGGCCAATAGTCCCTTTCCATTTACTGCCCTTCAGCTGCTGTGCACATTGAAAGAGGAAGGGGGACTGATGGAAAATGGGCTTTTCATTTCTCTGTTAAATAACCTTGCAGAACTCTTAATTTGAAACAAACAAAGCATCTTAAAGCATTTCTCCTTGAGGGATTGTACTGTTACTAAATTGCTGAATATTTAATAGTCATACACATGCTCCAGACCCCAAGGTCTGTCCCCCAAATGATAAGCTCTTTTTTTTTATTAAATGAACTTTAATTACTTAATAATTAGACCGTCTGTAGGGAGAAGATAGGGATCTTGATAGGCCTTCCAACTAGGCTGCAGGGCAAATCAAGCTTCCCTGGCATTTTCTTGATTAGAAATTAAAAGCAGGTGTGCTAAATCTTTGCGGAGGCCCAATTTTTCCCTTAGGGGACAAAGATTTGATGAGAAGTTGAGCTGCCCAAGATATTGTTCTGCAGCGGTTGTGCAAATTAACATGAACAGAAGGCATAAAAGAAGCTCCTAGCATGCTTTGAGGAAAAGATGAAGATGACAAGAGAGGGTAGGCCACAAGTCTTCATTTTCTATCTCCAGCTCAACACATGAAAGGAAAATTGACAGCTCTTCCTTATATTATTATTATTATCATTATTATTCATGACGACAATGAGGGTGCTTACCGCAAGGAGGTTGAGGGTTTAGTGAACTGGTATAAGGAAAACAGCCTAGTTTTAAATACTGGAAAAACCAAAGAGATCATTGTTATTTCAGAAAAGGCAGGCACATGATTCACCTGTGGAGATGGTTACCAGCATCAAATTCCTGAGTGTGCAGTTAACAAGTAGGCTGGCTTGGTCACTCAACAGCAAGACACTGGTGAAGCAAGCACAACAGTGCCTGTATTTTCTGCGTCGCATGAGAAAAGCACAGCTTCCTTCCCCTGTCCTGACCACTTTCTACAGAGGAACAATCGAGAGCATCCTGTCATACAGCATCACAGTCTGGTTTAGAAGCATAACTGCTTCAGACAGGAAGGCGGTTCAGAGAGTGGTGAGGATGGCTGAAAAGATTATTGGCAGTTCCCTCCCTTCCCAATTTGCAGGACGGAGATACTTGCAAGTCTCGTCCCAGCTATGGCAAAGACCAGCAACTGTGTCTGTGCCCAGGGGGTGAGGAGAAGGAAATGAAGGGGCGCGGGGGCTGGGCTGCCTTCTGGCCTGCTGGATTTGGGATTTTCCTTTGATTGCGGGCTGGGGTGGGCTGGCCCCTCGCTGTCTCCAGGGCAGCCCTGGGTCAACATGCGGGCATGTCTATCCCCTCCCCCTGATCTTTTTGTCTTTGGTGTAGCTGCAACTGACTCATTTCCCCAGGCTGTGCACAGCTTCCAGAAGCGTCAGTCAGCTGGAGCCCAGCGCAGATCCTGGGGGCTCAGTAGAGCCCCGGTAACACTGCAGCTCCAGCTGGCTCTCCCACAGGCCTGTGCTGCCTTGCCGCCGCTTCAGCTCATCCCCGCGTTACACTTATACACTTTTTTTACATATTTCTTTTACAGTGCTTTTCAACCCATCATAAGAGTACCATCTGCCAGGTGCTGACATACCACCAGTGGTACGCGTACCACCGGTTGAAAAGCCCTGGACTAAAAGACCTCTAAGGTCCCTTCCAGCTCTATTT
This sequence comes from Azemiops feae, assembly GCA_023970755.1. NCBI lineage: Eukaryota > Metazoa > Chordata > Lepidosauria > Squamata > Viperidae > Azemiops > Azemiops feae. The sequence goes on along the minus strand of JALGBA010004208.1, from coordinate 286,062 downwards.
TGATTCACTGATTGATTGAAAACATCTGCCTGTGTCTCTACCTTTGGAAAGCCTTTTCCCCCTCTCTCCTAGAGAAATTATCCACCTAATTTTTACAGCTCCAGATTGATTTGAACATTCTGAAAGGCCCTCTCTGATTTAAGCAAACTGCTATAATTTCTGACACCGATGCATAAATCAGAATACAAATTTTAGACTGCATACTTCAACATTTTACAGTGCAATTCTCATATTTTCTATTAAAATCACGTTTTGGGGAAAAATTATGCATCGAAATAATTTTTGACTTTTTTCCTCTTTTTTAAAATAAGAGAGAGATTCACAGTTGATATTGTCAGGAGGAATTTCCTGACTGTATGAACTGTCAGCCAGTGGAATTGGTTGTCATATCAAGTGGCAAATTTTCCTTCACTGAATATCTTTAAACAGAGGCTGGGTAGTCTTCTGCCAAAAATGCTATACAGTTGGGTAGTCGTCAACGTATGACCACAATTGAGCTAAAAATTTCCATTGCTCAGCAAGGCAGTTGTTAAGTGAATTGTGGCTCATTTTCACAAACCATTTTTGCCAGAGTTGTTAAGCAAATCACTGCAGCTCTTAAGTGAATCTGGCTTTTCATCTTGGATGCAGTCTGGGAAGGTTACAAATGGTGATCCGATGACCCCGGGACAGGGCAACTGTCAAAGGTACATGCCAGTTGCCAAGTGCTTGAATTTTGTTCACATTGACAGGCGTTTGATTCCTTTGATCCTGACCGGCTCAAGGTTGACTCAGCCTTCCATCCTTCTGAGGTTGGTAAAATGAGGACCCAAATTGTTGGGGGCAACAGGCTGACTCTGTGAACCACTTAGGGAGGGCTGTAAACCACTATGAAGCAGTATATAAGTTTAACTGCTATTGCTATAGTTATAACAAGACAGATCTGCAACTGAGGATGTGTAAAACTGAAGTGGGACAGATTTAGAATATCAGGAAGCCTAGCAATCATGAAGGAAGTTATTCCATGTATCATAGATGGGGGAAAATATTCAATGTCAAAGAAATTTTAAAATTCAGATAATACGAGATACCTCCTCTCATGAGAAAAAAAAAGACAGAAATTTTTCCTTGCTGATCCCAATTTATCTTTGCTGCTATGTTATGCGACATCCTGCTGCAGATACCAAAATCTAAAAGTAGTTTTAAACAGCTTCCTGAGGTCATTTAGAGAACTGTGTGGCCGTATGTATTTTTTAATTTAAACAAGCTTAAAGGGACATTTTAATCTTTCTTCTTTTCAAGAACATACTGGACGGTTCAACATCCTGACGTTGTGCCAAGAATTTAGTATGACAACTGGGAAGACTTTGTTTTTATTTTCCCTGATGACCTAGACAAAATGAAAGAGAACTAGCTAATGAGTCTTTTGCTCTGCAGTGTAAAATGAAAAAAAAAAATTATCTGCTACCATGGGAACCTTTAACCATAGAAACAAAAAAAGGGGATACACATACATTTCCTAAAATTATTGCCAGCCAAGATGGCTATTTCAGGAAAAGAAGGTGAAGATTCTCATCAAATGCAAAGTTGTTGTGGCAATCAGGCAATACAAATAGTCCTTGACGTATGACCAAAGTTGAGCCCAAAATTTCTGTTGCTAAGCAAGACATTTGTTAAGTGAGTTTGGCTCATTTTTACGATCAAACAGTCACTAAATGAATTGTTGTAAGTCAAGGACTGCCTGTATGTTTGTTATACCAGAAGGAGAAAAATCCAAGTTCAAAACGTTACCTAACATTGGGATTCATTGAATGGCTTTGAGTTTGTCACTACCTTTAGGGTTCTGCATTTAGGTAGGGGAAAAAATGCATGTCTTTAGGATAGGTAGAACTTGATTAAAGGATTTGGGTATTCTGATGGAGTATGGACTGAGTGCATTGCAGCTACCAACACAGCTAATGCAATCTTGGGCTGCATCAACAGAGGTACAGGTAGTGCTTACTACCTGTAAGTAGTAGTAAATTACTACTCAACTTATAAGCACAACTGAGCCCAAAATTTATGTTGGCTAAGCAAGACAGTTGTTAAGTGAATTTTCCCCACTTTACAATCTTTCTTGCCACAGTTGTTAAGTGAGTCACTGCAGTTAGTAATACAATTGTTAAGTGAATGGCTTCCCTATTGACTTTGCTTGTAAAAAAAAGGCAGCAAAAGGTGATCATATGACCCCGGGACACTGCAGCCAACATAAATATATGCCAGCTGCCAAGCAATTTTTGATTACATGACTGTGGGGATGCTGTAACAGTTGGGTGAAAAATGGTCATAAATCACTTTTTCCAGTGCCACTATAACTTCAAATGGTCACTAATGAATGGTTGCCAGTTGAGGACTACCACACTGCCACTTCAGTTGTAACTTGTTTTGGTCACCACATTAAAACAATGAAGCTGAGAAAATGGAAACGGTATAGTGACGAATGATAAAAATGGTGAGGGACTTCAAGGCTAAATTTTATCAAGAATGGGTAAAGGAACTGGGTATGCTTAACTCAAAGAAGAGAAGGCCAAGGACAACCTGATAAAAGTGTTCCAATAGTGTTCCCGTGTCACAAGAGGCATGGATTTGTTCTCTATAACTTCTGTGGGTATGACCAGAAATAATAAATTGAAACTTTAGAGCAGACATGTCAAACCCGCGATGTCATGTGATGTCACGTGATGTATCGGAACTTTCCCCCCATTGCCATCAATGGGGTGGGTGCGGTTTCCTCATGACGTGTCCAGCCCGTGGGCCAGCAGCTTGATACCCCTGCTTTAGAGGAAATCCAAGTTTGAAATAAGAAAATTTCTGATCATGAAAACTAAGTGATAAAACAGTTTCCCTTCTGGAGTCATAGGCGTTTCCACACTGGAAGATTTCAAATAGGTAATAATTGGACAACAATCTTGATGAAGATTCCTGTTCTGGACAAGGAGCTAATGTCCTGCCTCAGTTTTTTTATTACTGACTCACACAAGGTTGTTATAGTAAATCACAGTTTACTTAAAGTCAAGAGATAACAGCATGCAAACCAAACAGTCTCAGATAGTTGCCTGAACCATATGCTGTCAAATAGGAATGTTCCAAAAAATAGTCCAAATGCAGTCCAAATTTCCAAGGACTGAGCCAGAGTTGTCAGCCAGTTCAGTGTCTAATATGAACAGGATTCACATCATGCAAGAGCCAGAGATCAGACATTGTTTCCAGTAAAGAGAAAATGGATCAGAGCTGCTTATTAAATCAGGCTGCAGCCAGCTGTCATCAATCAAGAGATTTACTCTCTTGCTTGGCAAGAAGTCTAATAGAACAACGTTGCTGTGCTCTTCACTCACCAAGGTGTGGGGGCCAGAGGCCTAACGTCATCAAAATTATCTGATGGTTCCAGCTGCTTCTATGTTTAATCAGTCTCAAGTGATTCTTGGCTTTATGTCTTCTAAGATCCATAGGTTCTACTGGAGCCTCTTCTTCAGTGTCTGGTCAGTTTGAGTCCTGGGCTGTGACAGTTAGACTAGACTACCTGTATACTTGATTGGCTTGTATTATGAGAATTGAGGAGTTCTGTGGAGCAAAAGGACAATGAAGAGGATGGAGATAAGGGTTTGAAAATGAGCTTCTCGGTGGTGGCCCCCACAATATAGAACAGGGGTCTTAAACTTGGTCCTGAGGAATTCTGGGAGTTGAAGTCCACAAGTCATAAAAGGGCCAAGTTTGAAGACCCCTGATATAGAAGAACCTGAGGGGTCCTTGGTGCTCTCTGAGCTTGCTTGTTTTCTTGCAAATGTTTCATTACCCTAACTAGGTAACATCATCAGTGCCAGTGATGTTACTAGCACTGATGATGTTACCTAGCTAGGGTAATGAAACGTCTGCATGAAAACAAGCAAGCTCAGAGAGCACCAAGGACCCCTCATTTCAACCCTGAGGTAAAAAATATTCTCCTTCATTGATAGAAGAACCTGCTCTTTTAGATGCGTATCCCTTCAACCTTTCAGCTTTTCACAAAGTTTTCAAGACCATTTTATTCTGGATAGCATTCGAGCCCTGACAGTAACAGGGCTTCCTTTTTCAAATGTGTTCGACAGACTCTTCAGTCAGTAATTTTCATTCATAGGACATAGAATAATAGAGTTGGAAGGAACCTTGGAAGTCTTCTAGTCCAACCCTCTTCTTGAGCAGGAGGGAGACCCTATACTATTTCAGAGAAATGGTTGTCCAGTCTTTTTTTTTTAAAAGCCTCCAGTGATGGAGCACCCACAGCTTCTGAAGGCCAGCTATTCCATTGGTTGATTGTTCTCACAGTTAGAAAAATTCTCCTTAGTTCTAAGTTGCTTCTCTCCTTGGTTAGTTTGCCTCCATTGTTTCTTGTCTTTCCTTTTGGTGCTTTGGAAAATAGGTTGACCCCCCCTCGTCTTTGTGGTAGCCCCTCAAATATTTTTCCTTCCATTTTCGGTTTGGAGTAGGAAGATGCAAGAGAGGTAGAATTTTGTGTAAAGTTCTTTTGATTGTGTACACTGCCTATAGTCTTTGAAGAAGTAGTATGAAGACTTTTGTACAAGATGGTAATGATATCCTTTCTTGACTGATGGATTATGTGCCATGAAATTGAGGTCACTTCTTAATGAACACACAAATATATTTTCTTCAGGAGAATTTCTCCCCACTTTGGTTTTTCAGATCTTTCAAAGATGCACCCATCACTGTTGTAATTGAGTCCAGATAATTTTCTTAGATATATTCAAATTTCATCATAGATTTCTTTTGGTATGCTCTATTGTGTACTTCACAGTATTTCTATATCCCTAGCAGATGGCCATTCTGTTTTCTCTTCATTTTCAGCAAATAAACTCTGCTGTCAAATAATGTTTATCATTATGAAATTTCTTCTAATCTTTACCCCATATCTGTTGTCCTTACCAATCTATCCTTTGACTAGAATGACACATTGGACTGGATTATTATTTATTAAAGCATGATTTTGAATAAAATGAAATTGGCAGGTTTCACATAATCTGACAGATAAAATCTAGAGAAAAAAATATGGGAGTTTGGTATATTACATCATGCAAGAACACTGTTTCTTTTCCCTGGAGCAATTAATTTATTCTAAAATAACTATTAAGTACTTTCTTAATCAAAACTTTTCCCAATTAAACAAAGCAAGCTTTTCCCCCCCCAGAAGATTTGACTTCTTATATTTTAAGAGCATTTATCAGAACCATCTTGGATAACTTCTGCTGCTGTGATCTGAATTTTTCTGATTATTATTATGGTTTGTCACACAGTCAGTAATTTAGACTGGATTTTACATTTTTGTCTGCTTATCGACTCCTTCCCAAGGACTCAGGTAGGCAGATGTTGATGTGTTGTGGTGTTAGAGGTATCGTCGCAGGATGTAAGCTGTCTTTTGCAATTGACTGATGGTAGATTTGTCAATGCCAGTGATGCTCCAATTTATTTATTAAATTTGCTTGCTGCCCATCTTACTGCAAGACAACTTTGGGCAGCTTTCAGTCTCAAAATAAAGCCACACACACACACACACATAGATATGTATGTATGCATGAAATCACAAAAAGACCATAATGAAAGTACAAATTGTAACTAAAACTAAAAGATGGAGAGGAAAGAAGCAGAATGTATGTGGGAGAGGTGGGAGCTCATATTAATGTATCTGGTTTTAATCTTGGACTTTAATTCTTTTTAGTTGAATTATATCTTGAGGAATGGCATTATCGCAAAATCTCATTGGTTGAAAGGCTGAATATTACTATACTAATATGTGAAAATTGTTTCCAGTTGAAAGTTTCAGGTATGAAGAATCAGGACCACACATTAATTTCCAATTAAGCTGATTTATTGCTCATGAATGTACACAAGAATTTAGTCAACTCTTGGTCAACACTAAATAGGTGCTAGATAAGAATTAACAGAATTCAAGAGGGGCTGGACTTGGATTGCTTGTGGCAAAATAACGACTCCAGGCTAATTCCTCTCTTGACTCCCCCCCTGTTGTGTCTTGTCTTCTGCTACCAGAAGGCAGTTAACTAAATTTGCCAAAGCAACAAATAAAAATTAAAAACAAATACTGTTTTATAATATTGTTTTATTGTGTTGTAACCTGTCAAAACTATGTCATGATGAAATGGATGACATATACATTTAATTAATAAATATGGTGTGCATTTGTGTATATATGTGTACCTTTTAGATTTATAGTCTTCCTTAATTTTAATTATCTTCTCCTTTCTATAGGTCCACTGAGGTTTCTGTCCCAGACAGACTCTGTCACAGCATTTGCAGGTGATACCGTTTTATTAAAGTGTGAAGTTGTTGGTGAACCTATGCCTACAGTCCATTGGCAGAGGAACCAAGAAGATCTACTTCTGAATCCTGGTGACACTCGAGTAGCTATTTTGCCTTCTGGATCTTTACAAATCAGTCGAATTCAAGTAGGGGACAGTGGAATCTATAGATGCCTTGCCAAAAATCCTGCCAGTTCAAGGACTGGAAACGAAGCAGAAGTCCGAGTTTTATCAGGTAAGTTATGCGTCCCTCTTATTTCTTTCCCTCTTTTGTGGAACAATTCAGGACAATTCTGCTCTGTCCTCTGCATGACAACACTTGGGCACTTGAAGAAAGTGCTCATGCATTCTTCTCTTCCCAAGGCTAAACACACTCAGTACTTCCAGCTATTCCTCATAAGATTTTCTTTCCTTATCATCTTGGTTGCTCACCTGTCCATAATAACAGAGATGGAAGGGAGCTTGAAGATCTTCTAGTCCAGCCCCCTGCTCAAGCAGAAGACCCTATACCATTCCAGACAAGTGACTGTCCCATCTCTTCTTAAAAGCCTCCAGTGATGGAGCACCCACAACTACTGATTAATTGTTCTCACTGTTAGGAAATTTCTCCTTAATTTTAGGTTGCTTCTCTCCTTGATAGCTTCCATAAATTGTTTCTTTTCTTGCCTTCTTGTGCTTTGGAGAATAGGTTGACCCCTCTCCCCTCTTCTTTGTGGCAGCCCCTCAAATATTGGAAAACTGCTATCATGTCACCCCTAGTCCTTCTTCTCAACTTCAGACATGCTAGCATTTATCAGTGTCTAAAATGCAGTGCCTGGAACTGAATCAGTCTTCTTGATCTTCTAGAGCAATATTTTGTAACCTTGGCAACTTTAAGATGTGTAGACTTCAGCTGCCAGAATTGACTCTACACATCTTAACATTGCCAAGTTTGAAAAACACTGCTCTGTGTGAATAGTTTTCTAAACTACCAGGCATTACAATGTTATGAACTTGAGGGCTGAGTGAATTAATATCTGCTTTTAAATTGATGCACACAAAGCTTCAGTCCCTTTTGTGGCTAAATTTCTATGTAACATACCAAATTAATGTCCTTCACTTTTAAAAAGCAGCATGCTTTGTATTTTATATTGAAATATGTTTATTTTGAGCCAAAAATCAGAAGTCTGATAGTACTTTTTCTGACTAGCATATTTTATTAAAAGGCACAAGCTTTGGTAAGCTACTGTGGTCTTCTCAAGTCAACCATGCACAAACGGAAACATGCTTTTTTTAGAAAAAAGCATCACAAGAAACATGCTGTTGAGAAAATTAATAAAATAAAATAAAATAATATGTGATCTTTTCAATGGCAATCTTTTGACTTGTCACATGATGTCATGCATTGATCCTGGATAAATATATATTAAATTAATTGTAGTTATATTTCAGGTTGTGTCCATTGGTGAATGTTGTGATGCAAAAATATTAAGTAGTAAAGTAATATAAAAATTTCACTTGCATTAACATATGCAAAAATGACTCAAGGCAGAAATAGATTGATTCATTTATCTCCAGCAAGTGATGCTTTGAGCTGCTTCACATTCCTGTTAAGAACCAAATGCATAAAGAACACCACAATCTATTTGGTGCAGATAAGTGTGGAACATATTATTTTTCCATGTACAAGATAATGTGCAATTACAAAGTGTTTAGATATACATTATGCAGCATGTTATTGCTGGATGTCCCATGTGCTATGGCTTAATTCTGCATTGAAAAATGTTCTTGCTAAGACAACTATTTTTTAAACCTGCCCTTGTTTGGCAAGTGCTTCATTTTATTTAGTTGTGGTTTTATTTCTGCTTTAACTATCAGTGAGTTTCATTGTTCATTTTTGCGTTTTATAAATCACTTTATTTTGGGAGTGCAACTTCAGCAGGAAAAATGCCCTACATAAAGACTTTTGAAATTACTGTAGATAACAATCCATATATAGTACATGCTGAACTCTACGACAAAAAACACATTGCTTTCTTTTAGGGTAAGCTTATCCTTATATAGAACTATGCAACTTTAGAATCGTCATATTTGCATGTGTGTGTATGTGGCTGCATGTATTTGAGCTGTTTGAAATGCTTCACACTGAAGCAGAAAATAAATGATTGGTGGAGTGAGTGGTTGTTGTGTGGAAAAGTTGGTTAGAAGACACAATGCTTGGGAATGTAGGACACCAGAAGAGATTATTTATCAGTTCGTTCATGTCAGAGCATGCACAGTCTTATTGCACTGAGATAACCCAGGAGTAAACACAGTAAACAGTGCTCTATATTAAATGGTGGTTTATCATACACTATCTACAATATCATACACCAGGAACAATATACATACACATGTTAATACAGCAGGCTTTTTTCTGGTAAGAATTTTATCAACATGTGTATTCCCAGGATTCGCATTTTTAGTGTTATAAAGGATATATATATATATACATACACACACACACACACGTTAATACAGCAATCTCCAACACACAGCAGTTACAGCAGGAAATAGAAGAGAGGAGCACACATTTGTGGAGCCTTCCCTTTTATATAGAAGCTCTTAAAGAGACATAGACCCTGCTGAGTCATTCCCAACATTACATCATACATCTCACATTACATCAGCTGGTTAGCTTCTAAATCATTACCTTGTTAGTTCATTATTGTGTTCTCTGACTGGATGTCTCCAAATTGTGGCTTGATCCTTTGATCTGGGCTGAGCTTGGACCATCTGCATGAAGAGTCTAAGCATTGTTTCTGAACTCTGCTCTCTTAATAGACCACAGCCTTGGAAGTCTTTGCTTCAGAATTACCTGGTTGATTCTGGAGATTCTCAGTCATCCAGGTCATGGTTGTCTCAATGATGAACTGATGAACCTTCTTGGCTGAGAAGTGAAATGTCTTCTTCCTCAAAAGAAAAAAAAAACCTGTTTTCTTTTGAAAAAGCACCTTTGAGAGATTACCTGGTTGAGCTTTCCATTTTAAGGACACCGTCTATAACCCCATCCTATCCATCTTTATTGTGCTAGAGCAGGGGTGTCAAACTGCCGGCCCGTGGGCCGGACGCGTCATCCGGAAGCCTCACCCACCCCATTGCCGGCAATGGCAAAACCATCCCGATACGTTGCGTGACATCACGTGACGTCGCGAGTTTGACATGTCTGTGTTAGAGCAAGAAGATGGTACAGATATGCCCTCAGCCTCCATGAAGTGACAGGTTTGTTATGAAGACAAATGACCTATAAGGTGAAAAGACCATTCATTGCATACTAAAAACTCTGTAAAAATTATTAGTCGTGGTTGCAACATTGGAAAATGAAATGGATGCTTGTGTACTTCCTAGAGAGCCTAGAAAAACTGAACCAAAGAAAGAGGACCAAAACAATTTTCACAGCTGACTTCCAGACTGATCAGGCCTGTATGAGGTTTGTATCTAGGAGGACCCATCTATTAGCAACACAAAATATTGTGATGCACAGTCATCTCCTTGTTCACAAGTTGGAGAGGACAAAGGACACATTTAGCTTTTGTGGGGTTTTCCAAGGATCAATTTAAAAAAAATGTAAGAACTAAGACAAAGGAGAGTTTTGATTTATAGGTAATCCTCAATGAATATGTAAAGCATTGCATGTTTCAGTGGGCAAGGAACTTTGGATATAATGTAATGCTTGAACAATGGGAGAAGATGTGAACGAAAGGTTTAAAATTTACACTAAATTATAATTTAAAAGAAAATTTTTATAAGATGATTTATCCCCGGTATTTAACACCAGACAAGCTGTCAAGAAAAGTATAAAGATATTTCAAATGAATGTTGGAAATGCAAAAGTAAAGAAGGGACCTTTTATCACTTATGGTGGACATGTGATAATAATAATAATAATAAAGTTGGAAGGGACCTTGGAGGTCATCGAGTCCAACCCCCTGCTCAGGCAGGAAACCCTATACCATTTCAGACAAATGGCTGTCCAGTCTCTTCTTAAAAACTTCCAGTGTTGGAGCATTCACCGCTTCTGGAGGCAGGTTGTTCCACTGGTTAATTGTTCTAACTATCAGGAAGTTTCTCCCTCAGTTCCAGGTTGCTTCTTCCTTGACTAGTTTCCATCCATTACTTCTTGTCCTGCCCTCAGGCGCCTGGGAATAGCTTGACTCCCTCTTCTTTGTGGCAACCCCTGAGATATTGGAATACTGCTATCATGTCACCCCTAGTCCTTCTTTTCATTAAACTAGACATACCCAATTCCAGCAAACGTTCTTGATATGCTTTAGCCTCCAGTCCCCTAATCATCTTTGTTGCCCTTCTCTGCACTCTTTCTAGAGTCTCAACATCTTTTTTACATCGTGGTGACCAAAACTGGATGCAGTATTCCAAGTGTGGCCTTACCAAGGCATTGTAAAGTGGTATTAATACTTCACGTGATCTTGATTCTATCCCTCTGTTAATGCAGCCCAGCACTGTGTTGGCTTTTTTGCAGCTGCAGCACACTGCTGGCTCATATTTAAGTGATTGTCCACTAGGACTCCGAGATCCCTCTCACAGTTACTACTATTGAGCAAGGTACCCCCTATACTATACCTGTACATTTGGTTTTTCTTGCCTAAATGTAGAACCTTACTTTTTTCACCATTGAATTTCATTTTGTTAGATAGCGCCCAATGTTCAAGTCTGTCCAGGTCCTCCTGTATCTTAAGCCTGTCTTCTGGAGTGTTGGCTATTCCTGCCAGCTTGGTGTCATCCGCAAATTGATGAGTTCCCCATCTATCCCTCGTCCAAATCGTTGATGAAGATGTTGAAGAGCACTGGCCCCAGAACAGAGCCCTGGGGCACCCCACTGCACACTTCCCTCCATGTAGATGCGGTTCCATTGAGGACCACGCGCTGAGTACGGCCGGTCAGCCAGCTACGAATCCATCTGGTGGTGATGCTGTCTAACCCACATTTTTCTATTTTATCAAGTAGTAGGTTGTGATCTACTTTATCAAATGCCTTACTGAAGTCCAAGTAAATTATATCCACAGCATTCCTCTGATCCACTAATTTTGTCACTTGGTCAAAGAATGCAATAAGGTTTGTGGCATGATCTGTTTTTGACAAACCCATGTTGGCTTTTAGTAGTGATTTTGTTTGCCTCTAGGTGTTCGCTGATTCGTTGTTTGATTATCTTTTCCAGAATCTTCCCAGGTATTGAGGTCAGGCTGATAGGTCTGTAATTTCCTGGGTCCATTTTTTTCCCTTTTTTGAAGATGGGAACTACATCAGCTCTTTTCCAGTCCTCCGGTAATTCCCCAGTGCTCCAGGATCTTTGAAAAATATAGTTCAATGGTTCTGAGATCACATCTGCCAGTTCCTTGAGAACCCTGGGGTGTAATCCATCTGGTCCTGGTGATTTGAACTCGTCTAGGCTGGACAGGTGCTCACTTACCGTTTTCTTGCCTATCTTAACTTGCCTTTCTATTCTGTTTTTTATGGCACTATTTTTGGTAGGTTGGTCTGTTTTTTCCCTTTGTGTAAAGACAGATGCAAAAAATGAGTTAAATAGTTCTGCTTTCTCCCTGTTGCTTGTCACCTTTTTGCCACTTTCACCCACTAGTGGACCAATCATTTCCTTCACTTTTTTCTTGTTTTTTACATGTTGAAAGAAGCTTTTTTTGTTATTTTTGACTTTGGTCGCAAGCCTTAGTTCATTATGAGCCTTAGCTTTCCTCACTTCATCTTTGCAGGCTCGGGCTATTTGCTGATATTTTGTCTTAGTTATGTGCCCCTCTTTCCACTTTCTATACTTGTCCCTTTTATCTTTCAATTTATCAGAGAGTTCTTTATGCAGCCATGCTGGTTTCTTTTGAGAGCTGTAATTTTTCCTCTTTGTTGGTATTGTACTAGACTGGGCTTTTATTATCTCACTTTTCAAAATTTCCCAAGCTTCTTGAGTTGTTTTCCCCTTGAGGATTCTCATCCATGGAATCCTTCCCAAACCCTCTCTAAGTTTATTGAAATAAAGCAAAGAAATATTGGAGTAGGATTCACATCCTAATACAGAAGATTATCAAAGTGAATATAAAGATAAAATCAGAAACTTTTCTTTGCACAAAAATGAAATGGCACTTTGATTCCCACAATGGACGAATGGCTGCAAAAGTTGATGGAGTTAGCAAAGATGGGTAAACTAACTGCTTTGACTAAAAATATATATATATACACCTATTTTTGTTTCTACTTGGAAACAACTGGCTTCCACCATTGAATTTGCTTGTCGGAAGACAGCTGGGAAGGTTGCAAATGGAGATCACATGACTTCAGGATGCTGCAGCCATCCTGAACACATGCCAGTTGCCAAACATTTTTTTTTTTTCTATAACAAGTTTTATTGAATTTTTTAAAATTTTACAGCCAAGTGCTTAAGACTCATTGTGGAGATAGGGCACTCCATAAAACAAAATAGAACATACAATCATACATAAACAATTTACGCTTTTTTAAATCTTCCCTCTCTATTTTATCAATCAAAAGAGCAAAACCAATCAAACAAAACCAAACTATCAACGATATTTCCACCCATTTTAAGCTTAATTAACTATTAACATATTCCAACTAGCATTACATAGACATATAGAATACGGTTCGAGTATCCATATAATAAAGACCATATTATTCCAAATATTCAGTTTATATTTCTCAATTAAGTTCTATCTCTTATTCTATCTCACATACATATTTTATCAGTGAATATAACTTTACGTTTCCAAACCATTTTGGATTAGCTTAAATTGTTTCTAATTATTTCTAAGTTAAACATATATAAGTATATTTTAAAATTTCTCCACTATATTTCTCCACTATATTCTATTTCCTATATTCTAAACATTTTTATAAATCAATCCATTCTTCAGTCATTGCATGTAAAGATATCATTAGTATTTCACCAGTCTCAATACAACTGACCATAATCAAATCCATAATTCAAATCAATATTGTTCAGATTAAAATCTTAAACTTTAAAGATCTCAAAAATATTAGCTCACTTAAAGTCTTTAAAAACCATTTTACCCATCAAATAAATTTTTAACACTCATTTTAAACCTAATTCTAGCTTTCTTTTTATGCCAAGCAGGTTTCCACAATACGGCTTTCAGCTCCTCCCATCTTGGTATTTGGTTATATACATTTTCCCACAGTTGCGTCTGATCATAGTCTTCTTCTCTTTTTCCCAATATTGTCTGCACTATATACTCAGTCTTAGCCAGTGTGGTGATTATTCGTTGTTTATATGTACTATCAGCATTTTTAATGTCTCGTATTAGAGAGTCCATTTCTGTTGTTTTTACATCTATAGATGTTTCAATTAAGTTCTGTTTTTGGTCTTCAGAAGTCTCCATCCTTTGTGTATAAGGTGTAACATCTTCCTCTTCAGTAGATTGTGAATATAGATCTTCCATCTCATTAAATTGTAAATCCAATTGTATATCATGCTCAGTTAGAGTTTGAAATCCAGTTTTTAGCTCTAAACCAACCTCATTCCTTAGTGTCCTAAAATGATCTTTTAGTTCTTCTCTTGTTTCCAAAATTTTTGCTAATATCAATCCATAATTGAGCTGTGAATAAGCTTCCATCCTTCTCTCCTTTTTTTTTTTTTTCCTATAATAAGAAAACAGCAGTGTCTGGGCGTAGCACCAGGTTCAAAAGTTCAGCTACCATGGCAACGTTACGATAAGACTTTCTGGGCTTCACGCCAGTTTCCAAGATACAATGTAGATACAATGTAGCCCTCCAATCCACATCCCGGTAGCCAAGGCAGTTTTTTTTTCTTCCCTTTTTAAAGTGGATAAAAATGTTCAGAAGGGGGGGAGGAAGAAAAAACACTCCACCCCCCTCCCTAAAATTTCCACTTAAATTTAAAACAAGCAAACAGAGAGGAAAAGTCACAGTAAGGCTTTTTTCTTCTCTTTTTTTTTTTCCAGGATCTCCCGAATTCCAACAGCTCAAATACACAATAGCAAAGTCACTTTTTCCCCCAAGTATTGAAACGCTGCTTTTTTAAGAGGGAGTAGTTTCTAAAAGCTTTTCATAGGGAAGTAAGGAAGGTAGCAAGAGGGAAGGAAAGTTCTCACCCGGATCTTCCATGGTGGTTCTTTGTGCTTAGATGTTGCTGTGACTTTCGGCTGGAGCAGCTGAGTGATCGGCCATGTTACTGGCCGATCTTTTCCCCGTCGGCCCAAAGGTGATTTTCTCGGACCTCAGAGGGAGCCGCCGCTCCCTCCGAGATCAACGAGTGCCCTCCTCTATGGTGGTCGCCCCTACAGGGCGACTTTCGACCCTGTCCAGGGTCTACCGGCGGGGGGAAACCGGACGGCCAAGAGAACGAATTCTCTGCACGTCCGCGGGTGCTGCCACCAGATCCGGAAGTCGCCAGTTGCCAAACATTTTGATTTCTTTAATTTAAAATGCACCTGGTTTCTTCAAATCTTGAGAAACATAACTTTGAGCAGACAATCGGAGCAAAATTTCAAGATTTGATAGAAACAGCCAAGGTGCCTGAATGGACCTCAGCCTTCCACTCTGAAAGAACAGGTGTGTGCAAAAGACAAGTAAACCGTCTGTGGCTAGTAAACAGGAAAATACTCAGGGTCACCAGTGATGTAGTTCAGAAAAACAAAGAAAAGCTTTTTAAAACAGATGACAATAAGCTTCATACCAATAAACAAATAGAAGCTTAGAATTGTTCATGTGAAAACTTTAATTCTTCACTTTTCCATAACAACCTTGCATTCAGTTACTATTTAACTTCAACCTGTATTCTAGCAAGACAAAATGTCCTTCCTTCCTTCCTTCCTTCCTTCCTTCCTTCCTTCCTTCCTTCCTTCCTTCCTTCCTTCCTTCCTTCCTTCCTTCCTTCCTTCCTTCCCTCCCTCCCTCCCTCCCTCCCTCCCTCCCTTGTATTAGAATGCTAATACAATTCCAAGACAATTGGTGGTAGAAAAATGAAGAAAATCTTGTTAACTTATTTATTGTTTAACATTCAAGAGCCAATTAACTTTTTAGATGATTCAGTTCTATGAATAAATTGAACATGCCTGTGTGTGAAGTTAGAAAAAAATAACTGTAAGGCAGCATTGAAAAAAATCGGTACTCTGTCATTAAAACAAAGCAAGACACAACAGGCTTTGCTTTTAAAAGCCTGATGGTTGTTAAGCAACAGCTACATAAAAAAAAAAAAGTAGAAATTAAAACGTCACACCTCCTTAAGCACCACTTAAACTAACCCAACCCCAGTCAGTTCAGGAAGACTGCATTCTCATTCAGGAAAATTGCTTTAGTGTGTTTAAAGGCAAAAGAATAATCAATTAGATGAAATCAATTCCCTGGGTTTTGCTTTCAGCATTGTGGCTTTGCAGGCTGAAACTCCTTTTGAACATATGATGCACCCAATCTGTGCCTGCTTCTCCCTCTAACACACATGCAATTCATACACTGTTCATCATTTTATTACAGAGTAAAACTAATAATGGTGGAATGAATAATAAATCCAAACCACCAAGAATGTTGGTCAGCATGATACAAAAAAAGATGTTGAGACTCTAGAACAGAGTGCAGAAAAGAGATGATTAGGGATGAAGGCTAAAACAAATGATGAATGGTTTCAGAAATTGGGTATATCTAGTCTAACAAAGAGGAGGACTAGGGGTGACATGATAGCAGTCTTCCAATATTTTAGGGGTTATCACAGAGAAGAGGGGGTCGACTTATTCTCCAAAGCACTTGAGGCAGGCAAGAAGTAATGGATGGAAGATCATTAAAAGAGAAATCCAATTTAGAACTAAGGAGAAATTTCCTGACAATGAGAACTATTAATCAGTGGATTAATTGTGGGTGCTCCACTGCTGGAGGTTTTCAAGAAGAGACTGGACAGTCATTTGTCTGAAATGGTATAGAGCAGGGGTCCCAACCTCCAGTCCACAGCCCGGTACTGGGCTGTGGCCTTTTGTGAACCAGGCCATGCAAGTGGCAGTGAATTCTTGAGTGCTCAACCTAGAAAGAGCTGGTATAGAGTATCCTGCTTGAACAGGGGGTTGGACTAGAAGACATCCAAGGTCCCTTCCAACTGTGCTATTCTGTTATTCTGTTAATTCATATTTTGAGGGTCAGTTTATTTTCCTTAGTAGTGAGAAAGTTCCAGAGATGCAATAGTTAAGCCGGATTGATTCTTTTTGAAAGGAATTCAACTGACATTTTTAAAGAGATTATTGAGGTAGTAATTGCCCTATCCCCCCCCCCCTCTTTCTGATTACTGGAGATAATTTAAACAAGCTTAATATTCCAGTATTCCAAATTTAGCTCAATTGTATTACAATTAATTCATGTTTGCAGTTTTTCGTTTCACAGGAGGTCAGTGACTGACTTCACTTACAGCTTTCTATGAAGACTATAATTTTAGATTGTCCTTTGGCCATGCTTGATCAAAATTTGGGTTTGAAAAAAGACTATTGATAACCCCCTATTGATCCACTGCTGTATCTCCTTGGGAACCAAGTAGGCAAATTAATAGTCAGAAAATATAACTCATTAGAATTAACCCAAGAGGAGTAAGAGAAATCTCTCGGTATGTGAAAAGAATAATAACTGACATTTGTGATTCAGAAGAACTTAGAATCACTTGAATTCTATTTTAGGGTTACATAATGTGGGATTAATTTGTCCACCAATATTGAATATCAAAGCCTAAGAGAAACAAAACAAACAAACAAAACAAACAAACAAAAATAGTGCAAGCTGTATCAAAGGTCGTATTTAAAATCAAATATAGGTAAACTTCGACTTACAACTATTCATTTAGTGACAGTTCAAAATTACAATGCCATTGAAAAAAGTGACTTATGACTGGTCCTACCGTTACAGCTGTTGCAACATCTTCCTGGACATGTAATGCTGGGCAACTGACATGAATATATGATGGTTGCAGCATCCACTGATCGCATGATCGCCAATTCCCAGCTGATTTCTGACAAGGAAAGTCAATTCACTTAATGACTGCCCGATTCATTTGACAACTGCCTGGCTTAGCAATGGAAATTCGAGTCACAAATCTGATCATAAGTTAAGAACCACTTGTGGCAAATCCTAGAATCCAAATGACATCAGCATGTCTTCAATATTTCAAGTTGCAGGTCAAGTAGAGATGAATTAGACAAAGAACAGTGGTAACAGATTTTTAAGATGCAAGTAGTCCATGACATATGACCATTTATTTAACAACTATTCAAAGCCCTGAAAAAAAAGTAACTTTCTAGTAACACTTAGGATTGTCGCAGGGTCCCTATTGTCACTTAATCACAGTTCAGGCCCTTGAGAACTAGCAAGTATTTATGAGGGTGGCAGCATCGTGGGGTCAAATGGTCTCTATCTGCAACCTTTCTAGAAGGCTTCCCACAAGCCATGTCAATGAGGAAGTCAGGTTTGCTTAACGACCACATGAGTCACTTAACAAATGTCTCACTTAATGACTGCATCACTTAGCCATGGAAGAATTTTGGTTATATGTTGAGAACAACCTGTATACTATCTGTTGCTCTCCATCACTTTCATTATGAAAAACATTTGTAACATGAATTGTGCTCCTTTGTAGGGCCAAATGGACATGAATTAGAGAGAAAAAGACAGGTCGGGACTCCTGTATGCTATATTAGCCTATATTGATTATCCGTCTTCATCTCAAAGTGCCTTAATGTGCCAAAGGGCATCTTGCACAGATGGCAGCAGCAAGAAAGGTCCCTTGGTCTCTGTCATCCTCACTAAGAGAAGTTCAAGGAACTATGTATTAAGATAACTGGATAATCTCAGTATGTAAAAACTGATCTCAAAACAGCAAAAAATTGCAGACACAAAGTGTTTGGGAGGCATTTCTGCTAGCTCCATAACAGAATTACAAAATAGCAGAATTGAAAGGTGCCTTGGAGTTCTTCTAGTCCGGGGGTCCCCAACCCCCGTCTATGGACCAGTATTGGGCCACAGCATGCCAGCAACTGGTCCGCACAAACAAGCAAAGCCCCATCCGTGGGATGCAGGCAGCACACAAAACCACACACTCTCCAGTCCGTGGAAAAACCTTTCTCCACGGAACCGGTCCCTGGTACCCATAAGGTTGGGGACCTCTGTTCTAGTCTAACTACCTGCTGAAGCAGGAGACCCTCTACCGTTTCAGAGAAACGGTTGTCCAGTCTCTCCAGTGTTGGAGCTCCCACAACTTCTAGAGGCAAATCATTCCACTGATTAATTGTTCCAACCATCAAGAAATTTCTCCTTAGTTCTAGGTTGGTTCTTAAAAATGAATACATTGTAAAGAGATAAATTGGATACTTACATTATTTTGGAAAAGTAAAAGGAGAACTCTGCTAGATCGACTTTTGTTGATTGTTCCCATAGTGTACAATTAGATGTCAGTGGGGAAGCCTGCACACCTTCTGCTAATGTTTCCTAGCAACTGGCATTCATCATGACACAGAATTGATAAGTATTTCTTTCTAACTATTTATGATTATAGATTTATATGAAAGTATTTAAGGGATGTTGCTAACCATAGGGGGATACTTTTTTTCCTTTGCTCTAAATTAATAAGATGTTTTCCCCAAGGAATGATTTGTAAATTTCCCTAATTTTAGTTTAACTGGCTTTTTTTTTTCTTTTTTCCTTTTCTTTAACTGGCAGTGTCAGATTTACTAGGCTGCCTGAATTACCCCTGAAATTGGTCTGAATGCAAGTATGACTATAAATAACAAGTCAGAAGGTGAAAAGAAATGAACACAGACACGGACATGCGTTCTTTATCAGTGCGTCACCATGGCATGGAATTATTCACAGCAAAGTTATAAGAATAATAGAGTAATAAGAGACAAAAAGAAAAGCTGTCACAAAAAGTGCTGATTCCCCTGCCCTCCCTATTGAGTGTGTTGGCTTGTGGCCCAGTGTGGTTTTTAGTCTGCTCCTTATTAAATAAATTTGCACTTCTGTGATCAATTTGGGATTAGTAGAGTTGCTTTTTCTTTGCTTAAGAAACAGAGAGTGCAGACCGGAGTCACAGCAAGAAGCTTAAGGGACCAGCTAATGTGTTTTGAATGCACTTGAAGTTGGGGATGGATCATTCAATCAATCAGAATACAGCTGGAAGGGACCTTGGAAGTCCTCTAGTCCAACCCCCTGCTCGCAGGAGATCCTACACCATTTCAGACAAATGGTTGTCCAATCTCTTCTTAAAAATCTCAAATGTTGGAGCACCCACAACTTCTGGAGGCAAGCTGTTCCATTGGCTAATGGTTCTCACTGTTAGGAAGTTTCTCCTTAATTCCGGGTTGCTTCTCTCTTTGGTCAGTTTCCATCCATTGTTTCTTGTCCTGCCCTCTGGTGCTTTGGAAAATAAGTTGATATTCCTACAGTAGGTTTTACTTCATATTTTTGGATAGGATTGGAGATGGCAGTATTGCTCAGACGGTTAGGTGAAAAATTTGGCACTTGTGAGTAGGAAGCTCCGTCCCATCTGAATCACTCTAGACTAGAGTTCGTCAACTTTAGCAACTTTAAGATATATGGGAATTGAAGTCTACATGTCTTAAAAGTTGTCAAGATTGAGAAACCTGTTCTGGACTTTGAAGTCGCCCCCCAAAAAGCAGAGGACTGACTTATAACCATAGTTGGGGTGAGAATTTTCATCTCTAAACAAGGCAGTTGTTAAATAACTAATACATGATTTTACAATCTTTGTTTGTGACAGTTAAGCAAATCACGACAGTTATTAAATGAATTGTGCAGTTGATAAGCAAATCCGGTTTCCCCTATGATCCCTGGGCAATTCAACCATTGTAAATATATGCTAGTTGCCAAATCCCCAGATTTTGATCATGTCACCATGAGGATACAGCGACAATTGTAAGTGTGAGGACCGCTTGTAACTTAATTACTGTTGTAACTTCAGATGGTCGCTAAATGAATAGTTGTAAATCAAAGACTACCAGTAACTAAATATTAACTGCATATTAACTGGATTATTTCAGGTTGCTACACCTCCTAAATCCAAATTATCTCAGTATGTTCTAGTCTGTGGTTTCTTTCAGATTGTTATCCCTTACACTTGACCCAATTTTCTGTGCTATTTTTTTCTTTCTGGAAAATACCTGACCCTGAAGCTTGTATTTACTGTCTTTAAGTTTATTTTATTCTTTTTAGTTACTCTTTTGAGCCCTTTCTGGTAGACAACAGGGCTTGCTTTGCTCAGTCCCAGACTTGAGCCCTTCTGTTAAAGGGCTCTGCTATCTTGTCTGCCCTTCAGTTGGAACCCACACAAAGGCACTCTGGGTGACAACACTCATAGAGAATCTTACCCTCCATGAGCAATGGGTGACAACACTCATGGAGATAGACTGAAAATAGTAATAGCAATAGCACCTAGACTTATATACTGCTTCACAGTGCTTTACAGCCCTCTCTAAGAGTCAGCATATTGCTCCCAACAATCTGGGTCCTCAGTGTACTGACCTCGGAAGGATGGAAGGCTGAGTCAACCTTGAACTGGTGAGAATTGAACTGCTGAACTGCTGGCAGCCAGCAGTCAGCAGAAGTAGCCTGGAGGACTGCAATCAAACCACTGCACCACCATAGCTCACCAAAGCCCAACAACCAAGGGTAATAATAATATACTGTACCAAGACCATCTCAGTTGCTTCTCATCTGCATCTTGTTCTATTTGTTCTATTCCCTTTGGGTAGATACTGTACAGCAGGCCTGTACACCTAATTGCTCAAAAGCATGCAAATAGAAGTAGATTAATAGGTACCACTTGGGTGGGAAGGTAACAGCATTCCATGTACCTTTGGCATATAACCAGCCACCTCTTATGACCATTGCTGGTAGAAAGATTGGGGATTATCATATATTTATTTTGGCCACAGGCAGTGTAAGAGTACATCCATAAGAATTACCACCATTTGAGAATAACAACAAACCTTTAGAGATCAAGTTACTTGTATTACTACTGTTACTGTAATATTAAGCCATTAAGATCTTTAAGCTAAAGTTGTCCCTATTAAAATTAAGACTATATAAGAGCTGAAATAGAATAGAATACACAATAGAATAACTGCAGAATTGTTAGAATTGAGCTACAAAGAAAAAGGTAAAGGTTTCCACTGTCCAGTTGTGTGCAACTCTAAGGGGTGGTGCTCATCTCCTTTTCTTAGCTGAAGGAGCCAGCGTTGTCTGAAGACATCTCCATGCTCATGTGGCCAGCATGTCTGTTATCTTCCCACCAAAGTGGTACCTATTTGTCTACTTGCATTTGCATGCTTTCGAATTGCTGGGTGGGCAGGAGCTGGAGCACGTAACGAGAGCTCACCCCATCATGCAGCACTCGGTCTTGAACCCGGGCTGTCAGCTTTCCAGTTGACAAGACATCGCGTTACAATGCATACATAAAAATATAGGAACAATGCTCGACTTGTTTATTTATTAATTATCCTAGATCAAATATAATTAAAACATGACATGTCAACTGTATAATTAAATTTCTCTTTTGCAAAATTGCCTAAGGAGGAGTATGATACTTTGCTCTGAATAACAGTTTGCAGAGCTGAGGAAGGTCAAGTGATAATAAAAACTTTGCAAGTGGCTTATCTACTTCTTCATATTGCTGGATATTCGGCTGCTTTTTCCTGATATTTCATGACTGCCATCCTTTGATTGTTTAGCTCATTGCATCCCAAGAAAAACATAAATCCTCCTGTGAATTTATAGATAGTTAAATACTTCACTGTCTTTGTTTTTAAGGTGTAATCATACTGATATTTTTTTTTATAGAAGCAATGAAGTTTGTCCTCATGATAAAAAAATATAATGCTTGAGCCAATAAGAAATTATATCCTCACCTTTGTTTGGGACACCCCGGTTTCTAATTAAAATTCAATATAATGTTGACACTAGAAAAAAAAAATCGTGAGATCTCTTACATGTTTCATAGAATTGTTCTCAAGTTTGAATCAAACAAATATCTAAGTCAAAGAAGGCTACAAATAAGGCAGGCATAAAATATTAAAACATTTTTTGTCTATTAAATGGTGCCAAACTGATATACGTTAAATAAAGGTAAAGGTTTCATCTGTCCAGTCACTTTTGACTCTTAAGGGTTAGTGCTCATCTCTGTTTCTTAGCTGAGGGAGCCAGCATTGTCCGATGACATTTTCCGTGGTCATGTGACCAGCATGACTATATGCCAAGATGCATGGAACATTGTTACCTTCCCACCTAAGTGGTACCTATTTATCTACTTGCATTTGCATACTTTTGAACTGCTAGGTGGTCAGGAGCTGGGGCAGGAATGGGAGCTCACCTTGTCATGTGGCGTTGCTCGGATCACGAACCTTTCAAGCTGATAAACTCAGCATCTTTAATTGCTGAGCCATTGTGCCATTGTGCCCCCAGAACTGCTAAATATCCTTCCCTAAATTCTGCCTCTTTGTCCCCAGGTATATTTTATGATTTTAGCTAAGCTAACAATTTGTGGCTGAGATCCTTTGCATGCAGTTTTCCAACTAGATTAAGAGACCAATAGAATGATAGTTAGCTGTATTTTTTTTTTTTTGGTACCTCATTTGTTATATCTTAATCTTTGGGATTATGGGCCTGCACAATTTACATGAGCGAATGAAGATGGGTGTGTATGTTTGTGTGTGTGTGTCACTATTCATCATTCACAATTTGTTATTTTATTAGTTCAGATAGTACGGGTAGTTCTAGACTTATGAACACAATTTGGACCGAATCATTTGTCATTAAGCAATGCATTACATGACTGCACCTGATTTTATAACCCTTTTTGCCATTGCTGTTAAGTGAATCATTGAAGTTGTTAAGCAAGGCATCACATGATCATGTCTTGCAATCTCCTGCTGGCTTTCCTCTTGACTTATCTTATTGGAAGTCATCTGGGAAGGTCACAAATGGCAATCACATGACCCTGGGACTGTCAACATCCAGCCCGAGAATCTAAATAAAACTCCAGGTTTTTTTACCGTTCCTGAAAATCTTACTGTTTATTGAATATACGGCATGGTAATGTCGAAGCAAAACTAACGGAGGTTCCCAGATATCAGTTCATAGAATTAAACAATAATTTCTCTGGCCAAACCCCCACCCTCTTACATAGTCCATGTAAACAATTTCACTTTGTTATGGGAACCATCTACTTCTCTCCACACCTGCTGCAGTGTCCTTGGAAATGGTTCAGGCTCTCACAGTCTTCAATGGAATCGTAGAAGTTTCATTTCTCCATCTAACCCATTCTAAAGCAATACCTCCCCCCCTACTCTAATGCAAGTTGAAATGAAGAGGCATGTAGCTGCCAAAGTTTCATTCTTGATAGGGACACTGCAACCATTGTAAATGTGAGCTGTTTGCCAAGTACTTGAGTTGCAATCATGGGACCACAGGGGCACTCCTATAGTCATAAGTGTGAGGATTGAGCATAAATCACTTCTTTCCATGCTGTCATAACTTCAAAAGTCATTAAACAAATGATTGTAAGTCAAGGATTACCTGCACTGTGTCATTGCCTGTCTTCATTGAAACAATCAATGTCACAATCTCAGATACAAGTGCCACCCAATCTGGCAAAGGATCTGCCTCAAAAAGAGGCTGCAAGACTTCCGGTTCCGGTCGCAGCGCCCGCGGACGTGCAGAGAACTCGTTCTCTTGGCCGTCCGGTTTCCCCCCGCCGGTAGACCCTGGATAGGGTCGAAAGTCGCCCTGTAGGGGCGACCACCGTAGAGGAGGGCACTCGTTGATCGCGGAGGGAGCGGCGGCTCCCTCTGCGGTCCTAGAAAACCACCTTTGGGCCGACGGGGAAAAGATCGGCCAGTAACATGGCCGATCACTCAGCTGCTCCAGCCGAAAGTCACAGCAACATCTAAGCGAAAAGAACCACCGTGGAAGATCCGGGTGAGACCTTTCCTTCCCTCTTGTTAATTTACCTTTTTCCCTGCTAACAGCTTTAAGAACTATTTCCCTATTTTGAGAAAGCAGCGTTTGATTACTGGGGAAAACGGGCTTTGGAAAAACAATTATTGTTTTTTTTTACTATTTTATTTTGTCTACATAAGCAGTTGGAACTCGAGCATCCGGATTATTGTGACTTTCTCTTTTGGCTTGTTTATCTTCAGTTTAGGTGAAAATCCTTAGGGAGGGGGTGGAATGTTCTTTGTTTCCCCCCCCCTCCTGAACAGTACTGCCTAAAAAACTTTTTGCTCTCTGGGCGGACTTATGTAGATTATTTTGGATACAATGCATCCTGGGACTTGGCATGAAGCCCAGAAACAGACTGATACAATGTAACTTGCTCTTTGAACTCCCACTTCCTGATTTTGGCCTGATGCCCAAACTGGATTACAATATAACAACTGACTGCCAGTTTTTATCTCTGTGCTGGTCTTGACTATTGGTTGTTTTTTTTCCTCTATCTTTCTTTGGAAATATATTTCTGTCTGCATTTTATATTTTATAACGCTGCAATCTATTTTTTAAGCTGAACTTCTCTAAAAAAAAAAAAAAGAAGAAGATGGAATCCTATTCACAGATTAATTATGGACTTATATTAGAAAAAATCTTGGAAGCAAGACTGGAACTTAAAGAACATATTAGATCGCTTAGATTCAAGGAGGACTCAGAATTAAAAATTGAAGCTCAACCTTTGATTGACTATGATAGACAATCAGACCTACAACTTAATGAGATGGATGGAACACATTTACAATCTATTGAATCTACTGAATTTATTGAAGAGGAAGAGGACACATCCTACATGATGGATTTCTTTGATGATCAAAGGCAGAACTCTACTAAAACATTTACAACTTTAAAAGCAACAGGATTGGACTTCCAAATACGAGGCACAAAAAACGTTGACAACATGACAGTACAGACAACACTGGATAAAAGAGAAAAAGAATATGATTGGACTCAATGGTGGGAAAAGGCCTTTAGCCAGTTACTAAGATGGGAGGACTTAGAAGCCCTGTTGTGGAAACCTACCTGGCACAAAAAGAAAGCTAGAATTAGATTTAAAAATAAGAGTTAAAATTTTATTTGATGGGTAAAAAGGGCTTCTGGACATTGATTGAACTAATATTTTTGAGATCTTTAAGGTCACTTTGGTATGAGTCAACACTAGATTTAAATTATGGATTTGAGTATGATTTGGAATGGCAATAAGAATAATTGGAAAATTTATAATTAAAGGAGTTAGATTGAGATTGAGACTGGTGAAATATTATTGATATTTTTATTTATAAGAATTGAATGGTAATTAGTGAGATATTAAATGGATTAAACTGAAACAATTGAGGAATCTTTTAGGGACGTGGACTGATCTATGAAAATATTGGATAGAATATATGAAATAGAATATAGTTGAGAAATATTAAGATATAATAGTTATATTACTTGTTTATGATAGAAATAATTATTGTCCTATTATTATTATTATAATGTTATTATATTACTATGTCTAATGAAATAGTTTTAAAATATATAAATTCATGTTTATTTACATAATATGTATGTGAAATATAATAAGAGATATAATTTGATTGAGAAATATAAATTGAAATTGGAATAATAGAGGTGAGAAACAATTTATATTTTAGGAATGCTCGAATTGTATACTATAAGAGGGAACTTTTAAAGTAGTAGTTTAAATTGTATATGTATGACTGTATTTTTTGTTGTGTTCCCTGGAGTGCCCTATCTCCACGATGTGTTACAAGCACTTGGCTGTAAAACAAACAAAAACTAATAAAACTTGTTATGATAAAAAAAAAGAGGCTGCAAGAATTCCACAAGCCAGGCTCTCCATGATTTTCCTACCTTGATTGTACGTAGAAGGTTGATGGAGGATCTTTTTACACTTTATTTAATTATTAAAAAGCTGCTCAGAGCCTACCAAGCCACTTCTGCATTATCTGTGCACTTTTCTGGATATAAACTCCTTCAGTAGCCCTATCTAGGCTAAAAAGTATTCTTCCTCAAAGCTGAAAATTTCACAGCAAGTTAGTTTTCTTCTCATGGAAAAAACAAAGTAATTTTTTTTTTTTAAAAAAAAATCAAAATTATGGAATTAATGATTGCACACACACACACATTTTGTTATAGTATTAGCTAAAAATGTGGAAAGAAATTGAACAGCATTACCTAGAACTCTGAATGGCTTGTAGTTGGGACATCTATTTAGCTTTAGCACGTCAGTAGTATTTTATCTATTCACGCTTTCTTGTGCTTGCTTCTCTTTTCCCTGTCTTCCATTGCCCTAATTCAACTGCTGTCCCTTCTCTGCTTTCATTTCAACCCACGAATGATATCTAGAGAGTTCACAAAATATGGATCCAACAGGATGAATTGCATTAATGCAAATAACTAACATAATAAAGTGATTTTTTTTAACCTCGCCACTAGTCAAAACAGTCCTATATTTGATTATACATTTGATGAAAACATGAGCTATTGGAGATCACAGTAAGCATGTTATTATCCCATTTCCACCTTATTGCTTTAGACTTTTGCTTATCACATATTTTGACAGTGCAAAGTCAGGCTGGAATTTCCATCATGACAGAGAGAGAGAGAGAGAGAAAAATCACATCCCACAAAGGTTCCCTCCACTGTGGTTAGACACCATAACAGATTCTGTTTATTGAGAGATGAGTATCACTTTAATGAGAGATTTCTCCATCCGGGTTCCAGAAGCTTCTCTTTGACTGAGGGATTAATAATGCCACACCCAAGGCCTGAAAGGCAAAACAACTGAGGTGGTGAGGTGAAATTGATAAGAGCTAGCATTGCTTTCTGCTTCTTTTCCCCTTAAAGATCATTATCAGCTTTAATCCTTTTCCATTTCTTTGCAAATCAACATGCAGTTGCTAATCAACCATCTTTGAAATTGAGGAAACAAATCATAAAGTCACCCACGGGCCCTGCTGTCACCAGAGATGAAAGGTGAAAGCCCCAGGGGTCATCACCTCGTCACGAACATCTCGTCAGTGCAGACAAATTGCATGTTTTGCATCATTTATTTGATGATGTCATGAGGGAATATGATGCCACTTGCCCTCAGTTTCTTTCTTGTAGATGCTACCACTATTTCAATTATAATTTGGATTAGGGCTGGAGGTTCATTCTCCGAGCTTGTGGGTTGGTTTCCGAACGTTTCGTTATCAGGCTAGGTAACATCTTCAGCAGAATTTAGGGGATGTCAATGTCAGTGTTGTTCTGCTTATAAGGGTGTGGTCAGTGGGTGTTGTGATTGGGAGGTCATGTCGGGTGAGAGTCACGTCAGATGAGGGTCTTGTGATGGGTCAGGTGTGGGTCACATCAGGCGAGGGTCTTGTGATGGGGAGGTCACATCAGGTGAGGGTCATTGGGAGGTGAAGTGCTGGTTGGTGGGGGGGGGTTGCGTGGGCTGGTTGAGACTTGGTGCTATTGCTGGTGGGGCTGTGTGGATAATTTGGATTCTTGTGATGAGGCTATAGGCCAGAATGCTGCATATGGTGTCTTGGAGATGAGAGCCACAAAATTTGAACTGTGGATTTTTGGATCCTCAGCTCAGCCTCATAGAGAGGAATCCCAACTCCACAGCCACTGTATGTCCAAATTGGGTAGTTCTGTGGACTGCTGCAACACTTTAGGATATAAGCTTGCAAACTACAAGACATATTTACAGTTGTCGACTTACAACCGTTCATTTAGTGACGATTCAAAGTTACAATGTCACTGGAAAAAGTGACTTAGGACCGTTTTTCACACTTACGACCATTGCAGCATCCCCATGATCACATGATCAAAATTCTTGTCAACTGACACATATTTATGATAGTTACAGTGTCCTGGGGGGGGTCATGTGATCCCCTTTTGCAACTTTCTGGCAAGCAAAGTCAGTGGGGAAGCCAGATTCACTTAACAACCAGGTGACTAATTTAACAACTGCAATGATTCACTTAACAACTGTAGCAAGAAAAGTCGTAAAATGAGGCAAAATTCACTGAGCAACTACAGTATTTCACTTAGCATCAGAAATGTTGGGCTCAATTCTGATCGTAAGTCAAGGACTATCTGTATTTATTTGTTAAATTATATGCCACCCATCTCGCTGTCCAAAGTGACTGTGAGTGGCTTACAATGTTGTAAGAAAAGAAATATAATAAATATAATAAAAACCTGGAACTAAGGAGAAATTTTCTGACAGTTAGAACAATTAACCAGTGGAACAACCTGCCTCCAGAAGCGGTGAATGCTCCAACACTGGAAGTTTTTAAGAAGAGACTGGACAGCCATTTGTCTGAAATGGTATAGGGTTTCCTGCCTGAGCAGGGGGGGTTGGACTAGATGACCTCCAAGGTCCCTTCCATCATCATCATCATCATCATCATCATTATTTATTTACAAGGATTAAATACAGACTAAAAACCAGACACTCGAATGTAGCGGAGGCGGTGCCTTCTCTGTCACTGCACCAACCACCTCCAGCCTACAGCTTGCCCACTGAGGCCCTGCCACAACACCAGAAGATCCAGCTTTTAAAGCTCTTCCTGAAGGCCACAAAGTTGGGGGACAATGTCACCTCTGGTGTTCCAGAGGGTAGAGGCTATAGCAGAAAAAGTTCTTCTCCTATACCCCATCAGCCAAATTATCTTGCTGATGGGGTTCTCAGTATGTCCCTTCTGCTAGTACAAATGGAGTAGGCCAGTCCCATTGCGGCAAGACAGTTCCTCAGATATTTACAATCTTCTGACCCTTCCTACTGTTTTAAACATTGTGCATTATCAAATTCAGCTTCCCTCAGCCAAGCGCCCTCTCCATCAGAGGTCCCCAACCCCCAGGCCGCACCTCATTACTGGGCCTATTCATAGTTGAGCCAGAGAACACGTAAGCACAGCTCACCCTGCACAAGCAGTGGGCATGTGGGCACTTGCACGTGCATGTGCCAGCCCACCGCTCACACCGGCCCACTGCTTGCACAAGGGCTGTATCCATGCACACACCAGCCCAGCACTCGTGCAAGGGCTGCGTGCATGCGCATGTGCCGGCCCAGCATTTGTGCAAGGGCTGCATGCCCATGTGCCGATCCACTGATTGCATGGCCCAGTTATCCTTCCCCCCCCCCCAGTCGGGCTGCCAAACCACAAAGGTTTTGAACAGATCCCATAAACTGCAAGCAGTGTGTCTCATATTCTGGAATGGAAGGAGTTGTATCCCAAAACATAGGAAAGATACCAGGTTGGGAGAGAGTGGTCCAAGCTTTTTACATGGCAGGGTCACGTAAACTATGCCCTTCAACTCTTTCTTGCCTGCCATAAAATCATAACGCCATCCACAAATCATGTTAGTCTCAAATTCATTTTCAATTCACTCCTATGTTAGATTACAAAATGTCCCCTGTAAATATGTGTTTCTGCATATGTTCAGCGAAGCAAGTCATCTCTCATTTATTACAATCCAAGCCCCATATGTATAAATGTGTAGTTTAATATCTGTCTCAATTATAGCTTGAATTATATCATAGGATATCAGAAAGTAATCAGTGTTTGATTATGTTCCATATGTTTGTCAAGAAAACATATAGCCATTAGCTGGAGGGATTAAGCTGCTGCTATCTAGCTACTGATATGCCGTGCCTAGAATCTGTGAGGAGATGCCCTGGACTCATATCTGGAAGAATTTTTAGAAGAGCCTTTATACAACTCACCTCCAAGAACAGGCAAAATTTAGAGCATTGTATCTAGAGGTCATCTGTTCTGATCTTATCAGAAACCTTCAAATCTTACCTACCAGTAAGGTCAAAGTTCTGGTAAGGTGAGACAGTTCCTTATTTTCATATTCCTCCAATCTCTCAACTGCACAAATAGCCTTTCCTATTTCTCACTTATTGAGTGAGTGAAGCCGTGCTCTTGTCAACCTAAATCAGAGTGGGAAATGACAACTTTTCACAACCTTCTTCCTTCAGTGAACTATAGAGCAGCAAAACAAGACATTGTAGTTGTCTGTCAAGCTGTTTGACTGCAGAGCTCAGTGACAATAATAAGATCCAAATGGACATTCTTTTATGCCACGAATTGAGGTTTGGAACACAAAACCTTGATAATTCGGATAGGAACCTCCGAACCTTCCTTTGTTAGTGAATTCATTAAGGAGGAATCACTTTGAAGCTTGGCTATCCCTTTTCCCCATTCTGTTTATACGAAGGGTCAAAAGTCCTTTTCCTTGAGAAGACAGTTAGGTCTCTCTCAGCTATTGATTGTGTAGGAGAAGTACCACTTGCTTTCCCCTTTCAGCCTCCACACAATTTGTCTTCAGAAACTAACAAAAGGCTACTGTGGTTATGTACCTGTACACGCAGAAACTGGAATTCTGAAGGTTTATTGAACCTTCTTTTTCTTTTTCATGCTCCAGCAACAAAACACTGGAGAGACAAGGGATGGAGAGTTGACTAGATAAGAAGTTGACTAGATAAGAATATTGGGAGCAGAAGGTGATGGCAGAGGTTAAATAAACAACAAAACAACAATCAGTTTTAAGGAGAGTATTTATAGATGTGTGTGTGTGGGGGGGGCGTGTGTGTGCGTGTGTGAGACAGAGTGGTTTTATTTTGGAAATAAATTGCTATTTACCAGCCAAAGGAACATAAGTAAGCAAGGGCTGCTGCTTTAGTTCTGATTATACAATGCCTTTTAAAAATGTCACTGGGTTTACTCAGTTCCTGCTTGTTTTACTTGTACTCTGTGCCTTTTATATAGTGTAATCTTAGGTGAGGGATTTGCTTATAGAACCAAGAGCAAAGGTACTGAAGATCCCTTTTCCAAATGCCAGTGTTAAATCTTTACGCTAATTCCTCTTATTTCTTTCGGTATCAAAATATATATCCGTCATTTCCATTTCTGAAAAAAACTATCCTAAACCCGGAACCGGCTTGTTCCCTGCAGTTGTTCATTTTCACCCATTTCATCTTTTTATATATGATCAATGAAACTCAATCATAGTCACTTTAATTATGTCATTCCTTACACGCCTTTTGGAAGGTCATCAGGACCTGATGTCGACAGGCAGCATAAGAGTTCTGTGTTTTTAAGTAAAGGACCTCGACCAAGTTTTTTTTTTGTGCTTTATTATTTCCAATGTTTTATACGGAATGTTCACCATGCAGAGTGTCTTTGGATAGCTGAATTCATTGAATATAGTCTTACAAATTTGACAAATAATAATAAAAAAATCTTTCTCCAACCAGTACCATCAATCAGAGAAGAGAGATACAGTAATATTTTGTTTTTATTTCTCCTCTTTCAACCATATATATTGTATGTATACTGTCTGTATGTCTGTATATCTATCATGTATCTATCATCTATCATTTATTTGTCTATGTACATAAACTTACATATACAGTATAAACATACACACACCTACATACATACTGCATACACACACATATATATGTGTGTGTGTTGGCTAGAGCACCCGGTCTACCAAGTATAGGATAAATCAGTCTGTTCTGCGTTTCACTCCAATTTAGGAGCCCAGAGGGGTATGAGAGCTAAAGAGCTTGAAATAGCTATACTAGTCTCCCACTAACTCTTTGTCAGCCACAAATTTTTTGATATATATATATATATAGTAAGTTTCTAATAGAACACCTGGTCTACTGTTATGATTACTTTTGCCTTACAGCCCCAATCTAGGAGTGTTTTGCAGGCTCAAGTCGCTACTGCGATATACTATATGTATATATATGTGTGTGTGTGTATGTGTATGTATATATATATATATATATATATATATATATATATATATATATATATATATATATATATATTTGTTTTCTGAGGTTTTCACGGGTGTTTGTATGTAGGTCTTTGGTAATTCGGGTTTTCTCCCGCGTAAATTGGAAGTGTCTTGGCGATGTTTCGACGAAGTCTCATTTGTCATTTTCAGGCTGGTGTCTCTTTGGCCTCGTGCTTCTAGGAGCAATGTGTGATCGCAGCTGTTTCTTCCTTTTAACTGCCAGTGGGGGTATGAACTGATTGGGTGGGAGCTTGGCTGTGTTCTGATTGGGTGGAGGTGTGTTCTGGTTGGTTAGGGGCTTGGCTGTGCTCTGATTGGATGGGGGGTTGGCTGTGCTCTGATTGGATGGGGGTGTGTTCTATGGCACAACCACGAACGCGAAGCCAAACAACAGCAATGCAGCTCTCCATCTCAAATCCCGCTGCAACTCAGACTAATCCGAGCACAACAAAGCCCCCACCCAAACAGAACACACCCCCATCCAATCAGAGCACAGCCAAGCCTCTAACCAACCAGAACACACCTCCACCCAATCAGAACACAGCCAAGCTCCCACCCAATCAGTTCATACCCCCACTGGCAGTTAAAAGGAAGAAACAGCTGCGATCACACATTGCTCCTAGAAGCACGAGGCCGAAGAGACACCAGCCTGAAGATGACGAATGAGACTTCGTCGAAACGTCGCCAAGACACTTCCAATTTTACGCGGGAGAAAACCCGAATTACCAAAGACCTACATACAAACACCCGTGAAAACCTCAGAAAACATATATATATATATATATATATATATATATATATATTACACACACAATGTAAAACTGGGCCTTAGTCACAAAATTTCCAAATACTTCTCCCAAACCTGAAGGTATTATGATATATCATGCATTGAACCCAATGATTTCATCTGATTACATTAAAAGTTGGAATTGTTTCTCTTCCCTGTTTGCAAGAAAACTAAGCAATCAATATGTGTATTCTTCCAACTAATTTCCAGAATATGAACTTTTTGGAATCTGCACAGCTGTTCTCAGCTATATATATATTTAGATGCATTTGGTTTATGCATTTGGTTATGCAATTTATATAACTGCCCATCTCAGAAATATGACTCGGAGTCAGTGATGGAATTCAACCAGTTCACACCACTTCGGCAGAACCGGTAGCTAATTTTTTGTTGCCCAGCCCCAGAATGGACTTCTGGAAGCAGCATCCACACAGAGAACCGGTTGTTCATATATTTGAATCCCACCACTGCTTGGAGTGACTCATAGTTAAAAACACCAAATAAATGTAAAAATACCAGTGCAAAATCATAACAGCAACAAAGATTAAAATACATTAAAACAATAAAAACTATTCAAAACCATGGTGGCCAAAATAGCCACGATGGTAGCTATGGCCGTGTGAACAAAAGCCTGTCCCTTTTTTTATGTGTGTTGCTGATGCAAGCAACTAAAAAGAAGGAGACTTTAAGTCAGTCGTCATGACTGCTATCTTGAGTGATTTTGGCCACTCTTGCAAAGGTTTTGTGATGGCTACCTGTACAGATAAGAGGTGATTAATTTGTTTTTTTCAGTCAAATCTAAATGAGGCATTCTATCTCACATGGGTTAAAAAAGGACCTGAGATAGTGTAACAAAAAGTAATTCTGAACAAGAAGGTTTTATGTTGTTCCAACAAACTAATTTAATTTTCACAGTCCAATGTCGCTTGGTCAAACCAAGCAAACTAAGAAGAGATTGCACAGTCATTTGTCCGGAATGATATAGGGTCTGCTGCTTGAGCAGGGGGTTGGAAGACCTCCAAGATCCCTTCCAACTCTGTTTTTCCTATAAGGACTGACAAATAAGCCTCACCTATTAAATGCAATTCTATGAAATCTTCAGTTCCTACAATACAACACAGTAGAAAATTGTGGCTTCTAATTATTCCTATTCAAATTGTAAACTGAAACAGTCCAATTCATGTTATTAAACTTATATGAAACATAACCCTTAATTCAATTAAAATAATTTTGAGTTGTTTACTTTTCTCTATTTTCCCCCATCCCAGTTTTTTTTTCCAATTGTAACTGCATTTCATTTAGGCAATTCAAAATATAAGAAGTGGGAAAAATTGTAATGATAATTACTAGACATTTTGTGGTAATTGTGCTAGGGAAAATCAATTATCTTCTAGGAGGGGAACTGTTATTTTATTGATAAATGGCCATGATAATTGCATAGAAAATGATTATTGCTTACTTCCGAATGCTAAAAAAAATATAAGATACTCTCCTAGGGTTCAGTGGATCTTAGAACAAGAACAATATTAACAATGAAGAAAACAGATGTCAATAATGTTTCTGCAGGATTTGGAGATGTTAAGATAGCAATGAAAACTCATCTCCTATGTTTGCAATGTTTGTATCAAGAGAATGAAGTTGTGAGCTCAGAGCTGAATTGCATCCTGAAAGTGAAAGTATTCATTTGTCAGGATAACATAGCCTAATCCTAAGAAATCTGGTTGGAAAAGTCTCCATAGGAATATTACTTTTGTATGTATTTAGCTGTAAATAGTTTGGCAAAACTTGAGTTTGACAGTTAACAAAATGTAGAGCGAAGAATTAAGGTTTGTGTTCTGAGAAAGGTGAAAAGGTCCCCTCCTGAATAGCTACTGACTGAAAGGAATGGATCCTGAGAATTGCTGATTATCCACTGTGGATGTTTGAGTTAACTGCTTCCTGGTTAGTAAGCAGAGGTTGTAGGAGGAACATAAGTGAGCAGTGGTGGTGCAATGCAGTATTGCAGGCTAACTCTGTTGACTCCAGCACTTTGATCCTGCCTGGCTCAAGGTTGACCTAGCCTTCCATCCTTCCGAGGTCAATAAAAAGAGGATCCAGATTGCTGGGGGCAATATGCTGACTCTCTCAACTGCTTAGAGAGGGCTGTAAAGCACTGTGAAGCGGTATGTAAGTCTAAGTGCTACTGCTATTGCTATAAGGCAGCCAATTCCAGAGAGTTAGCTTACTGAATCAGTGAACAGGAAGGGGAAAGAGTAAAGTTTAATAGGGAGTTCAAGGCAAAACCCTTAACAAACTATTCAAATAGATCTATGATACGTTGTTGCTTAACCTTAGAGCCTAAGATAGGTTGAAAGAAGAAATCAAAACCTTCTAATGGTGGAATGAAATAACAAAAATGAAGAAATGAGAACACGGTCATGACTTCCAATAGCTCGGGAGCGTGGTGGCTCATGTGGTTAGAGAACTGGGTTGGAGGTTAGCAAGTCTCCGTTCAAGACCCAAATGCTGCTGCATCTCTGGGTGAGCTCCTGTCACTTGCTCTAGCTCCAGCTCCTTGCAGGGACATGAAAGGAGCCCTCATGGTTGTCCCCCCAGCAACAATGATGTCACTGGCTAATCCTTTCAATCTGGAAGCACTTTGAATGGGACGGGACTTCCAATGGCTATAGAAGCTGCACAAGACCAAGGCATAAGAACTAATGCATACAAAGACAGGACTGAGAAGACAGCAAAAGGTAGCAAGTGCCACCTCTGCAAAGAAGCTGAAGAAATAATGGACCATCTGGTTGGCTGCAGCAAGATCACACGGACAGACTACAAACCATGACATGACAAAGTAGCAACAATGGTGCATT
This sequence comes from Azemiops feae, assembly GCA_023970755.1. Classification (NCBI taxonomy): domain Eukaryota; kingdom Metazoa; phylum Chordata; class Lepidosauria; order Squamata; family Viperidae; genus Azemiops; species Azemiops feae. Next base: position 250,219 of record JALGBA010004208.1, on the reverse strand, counting down.
GGAAGATCTGCAAGAAATGCCATTTGCTTGCAAGCAAGAGTAGTGGGATTATAAAACAGAGAAAGTAGTAAAAATGAAGAAGTTAAAGGGCTCAAACAGACAGGCACTTGCCACATAACACTCCAAGACTTAACAATTGTTGATAAGAAAGACAAAAAAAGTCTGGATAGTGGATGTGGCAGTATCTGGAGACAGCAGAAGAGAAGAGAAAGAACTGGAGAAGATAACAAAATACAAAGATCTGCAAATATAAATAGAACAACTATGGCAAAAGAAAGCAAAGGTAGTCCCAATAGTCATAAATGCCTTGGGTACAATCCCAAAACAACTGGGGTAACACTTGAACCATTGGAATTGACAAATTCACTATCAGTCAATTTAAAAAGACAGCTTTACTTGGAACAGCTTACATCCTGCAATAACACTTTTAACACCATGAAGCAACATCTGCCTATCCCAGGTCCTAATGCCAAATCCAGTCTGAACATCCGGCTGATTGTGTGATGAACCATAGTAATAAAGATGAGATAATATAATATATTACAATTAGTGGTGGATTCATACTTTATTTTCATTGATTACATACCTTTTTTGGCATTAAGTCCATTTCTAGGCAGTGCATTTTAAGAATGAATCAGATAAATAAGTATAGATTTAGAGAAGGGTAGTGAAGATGATCAGAAAACTAGAAATTGACCCCAATACAGCTAGTTCCCAACGTACGACCACAATTAATCCCCAAATTTCCATTGCTAAACAAGACAGTTGTTATGTGAATTTTTCCCCATTTTATGACTTTTCTTGCCACAGTTGTTAAGTGAATCACTGCAATTGTTAAGTTAATAACATGGTTTTTAAATGAATCTGGCTTCCCCCATTGACTTTGCTTGTGAGAAGATGATCGGGTGATCAATGACCCTGGGACTTCAATTGTCATAAATATGAACCAGTGCTCGAATTTTGATCATGTGACCATGGGGATGAAACACAATCATAAGTCGCTTTTTTCAGTGTCATTGTAACTTCGAACTAAACAAATGGTTGACACTGAAGGACTACCTGTAAGGAACTGTGATTGTTTACCTTTATGGAAAAAAAAAACCACATTTGAACATACCTGTTCAAATATCGGAGGAACTGTCATTCAGGGATGTTCAAGACCCTTTTCCTTGTGGGGCATAGAAAAATTGATTAAATTATATATAAGTAGATTTCAATTTAATGTTTGGACCCCTGATGATAATATCAGCTTCATAATGGCACCAATTACCCAGAGAGGTTGTGGGATACTCTTCAGTGTTGAAATGGAGGAAAGATCACACTGAGCAGAGTTTTGAATTTATTGATCTCCATGAAATTATAGCTATTATTCTGTGATTGAGATTTGCCAGGAAAAAGAGAGTTATTTGCAGGGGAAGAAGAATCTTATTTTGAGATTGAGGCCTATTAATGTATCTTGGAACGATTTTATTTAAAGGATGCATTTCATCAAAAATCTCACTCACTTTTTTCCCAGTACAATGAAAGAAATGTCACTATTTGACATTTTTTTTATTTTCTCCCTCTATTAGGTAATATACCAGGTCTTCACAAACTGAAGAAGGATATTGTTAATTCTCAAGCTATAAATACACCTCCCTCCACTGTGCTTAACCAAAAGAAATGTACTAGATACAGCCACAAAGATTTCTATACTTATTTTGTATATGTATTTCTGGTGTTCTAGCTTGAATAACATTATCTGCCGTTTTTCTCTTATACAGTTCCTCTCCTCAGGTGATACAAAAGATTCTCACTGTGACTATTTAAATACTGTTCCCTGTGGTTACTAAGAGAAATAATGTGGTTGTCATATAATAATCATTTCTTTTCTTTTTGTAGATCCTGGTTTGCACAGGCAGCAATTTTTTCTTCAGAGACCATCCAATGTGGTGGTTGTAGAAGGGAAAGACGCCATTTTGGAGTGCTGTGTTTCGGGTTATCCAGTCCCAGCATTTACGTGGCTGCGAGGAGATGAACCAATCTCATTCAGGTATGTAGGGGGTTTTAAACCCATGGAAGGACTGGTTGTATAAATTTGATTGATAAATGAATACAGGTAGCTCTTCATTTACAGCCATTCATTTAGCGACTGTTCGAAGTCATGACCTACATGAAAAAGGGCAGATATGACCCAGTTCTGACACCCACAACATGGTCACATTTATGGCCATTTGCACCATTCCTCAGTCACATGACCACATTTTATGACTATTTATTTTATATCCTGCTTTCATTATTTTTTTTACAAATAACTGAAGGTGACAAATGTATCCAACACAATCTTCCTCCTATTATCCTCATAACAACAACCCTGTGAGGTGGGTTGGGATGAGAGAGAGGGACTAGTCCAAGGTCCCTCAGCTGGCTTTTATGGCTAAAGCGAGGTTTAAACTCATAGTCTCCCACTTTCTAGTCTAGTGCCTTAACCACTAGACCATTTCCCCCCAAAACCAGCACTCATTTCTGGTAGAAAACAATTGGTTAGCTTTAAGTCTACCACATTTACTTAGCTTCCACAAAAAAGGTCATAAAATCCAATCAATCACATTACCATCCCAATTTATGACTGTCGTGACTTACAGCCATAATGGGCAGGCTCCATTACAGTTGTAATTTGAGACTGCCTGTAAGAGTTCAAAGAATTTTGGCTGGTGGGGTCTAGCAGAAGAGTCTTTTCTGCCACGGCCATCAATCTTTGGAATATTTTCCACCTGAGGTGAAGGGCTGAGAGATTTCTTTTTGTTCTTGGAGTTCTGAAACATCTCAAAATTGCTCAGGTTAGTAAACACTGATCTATGACCTTTTCCTTCTTGATGTTTGAACTCCAAATCTGCAAGAGGAACAAAGTTCAAGATCAGAGACATGGCACAGGTAAAATTAGAACTGTACCACATCCCAAGGATTTATAATCCTTCCAACTTTCCCTGAGATGAGAGAAAATGTTAAACACCTGTGAGGCATATCTATTTTCTGTACATCACTTGCAATATTTTCCTTCCAATCTTTACAGTAACCCCAACAGGAAGGGACAGGAAGAACCAAAGCAGTAATGTTTGTGGGACAACAGCAGTGTTGTGGCTTTGCCCCATCTCTTTTCTATGTGGAGCCTGATGTTGCGTTTACATATGGAAAGGGAAGAGCTTGCCATGATAGTTTAATGAAAAGAAGGTGACATGATAGCAGAGTTCCAATATCTAAGGGGCTGCCACAAAGAAGAGGGGTCAACCTATTCTCCAAAGCACCTGAAGGCAGGACAAGAACTTATGGATGGAAACTAATCAAGGAGAGAACCAACCTAGAACTAAGGAAACATTTCCTGACAGAACAATTAATCAATGGAATGGTTTGCCTCCAGTAGTTGTGGGTGCTCCACCAGTGCAGGTTTTTAAGAAGAGATTGTGTGAAATAGGGTTGAGCAGGGGGCTGGACTAGAAGACTTCCAAGGTCCCTTCCAACTCTGTTATTCTGTTTTGTCATTCAAGCAAAAACTCCTATCCATAGGTAGAAGCATTTAATGCAATATTTCCCAACCTTGATGATTTCAGTATCAATATCTATCAGAATAGAGCTGGAAGGGACCTTGGAGATCTTCTTGTCCAACCCCCTGCTCAAGCAGGAAACCCTATACCATTTCAGACAAGTGGCTGTTCAGTCTCTTCATTAAAACCACCAGTGATGAAGCACCCACAACTTCTGACGGCAAGCTGTTCCACTAGTTTCTTGTCCTCACTGTTAGGAAGTTTCTCCTTAATTCCAGGTTGCTTCTCTCCTTGATTAGTTTCCATCCATTGTTTCTTGTCCTGCCTTCAGGTGCTTTGGAAAAGAAGTTGAACTCCTCCTCTTTGTGGCAACCTCTCAAATACTGGAATACTGCTATCATGTCCAGGTATGTGGACTTCAGCTCCCAGAATTTCCATTCACTAGCCATGCTGCTGTGGAATTCTGGGATTTGAAGTCCACACAGATGGTAATGGCCAAGGTTTGGAAACACTGATTTAAAGCATCACCTGTAAAACCCTCTGTGGCACAAGGCCAGGTTATCTGAGGGACCTCCTTTCCCTAAGGACATCTGCTTGAACTACCAGTCAGATAGGTGGGAATGCTCCTAATCCATTCCTTTAAACATTGGCATCTTATGGTAGCTAGGAGGCATTTCTGTGCCCTATGGAACATTCTTCATCCTGAAGTTTGGCAGCCCACTACCCGCCTAGCCTTCTGTAAAGCATTGAAGACCTGTTTTTCCTCCAAATTCTGGGATACAATGAGGTGCCTACACATTGAAAGCTTGATTTGGTGCCAGATTTTTGTTTTTATGCATTTAGTTTGATCAGTTTTAAAATGGTTTTATGTTATTTAATCATAGATTCGGAGTCGTCCAGTTTGTGATAACATGGGTGGCTATATTCATGTTTCAAATAAATAAATAAATAAATAATCTCTATTCTTACATCCTGCCATACTTCACTGAGGAGCTAGACTTCTTGGTGTGTCCTGGAAGAACGGAATTGCCATGCTTCAGCTCTTTGAACAAAAAAAAGATGTGATATAAATCTAAGATAAATCAACCCACAGAGAAAATGAGCCTTGCATATTGTCTTAATTTGATACAGTGATTTTATGTTAATCTTTCAGATCCAAAAAATATTCACTGTTGGCTGGCAGTAACTTATTGATTTCTAATGCAACGGATGATGACTCCGGAAGTTATATCTGTGTGGTCACATACAGAGATGAGAATAGTAGTGCATTAGCTGAATTATCAGTACTGGGTGAGTAGAAAGAACTATTTTTTTGCCTCTTACATTGCATTCTTTATTGCTGAGTACTGATCCTGATTGTGAAGGCCATCTGATGGCCTTATAATTTTCAATTGTTTTGAAAGGAGGGTTTGGGTTTTGCAGATTTTCTACGGTGGAATTATTTTACAGAGTGAATGTTTATTTATCAGCACGATGAAAAGCAACTGTGTGGGTATGTAAGTCGTCTGAGAAAATAAAAAGTCAGATCATCGTTGACTGCGTTCTTGTGTTTATAGAAGAAAGGTTATGAATTCACAGTGAACAGTTATCTTTCTTTCTTTGGCGTTTCTCTCCCCAGCATTATATTCTTCCTGGAACTGAACAGCAGCCTATAATAGAGCCTTGTGACTCTGTTCCAATTGCTGGTAGATTATGGGAAGAACGATAGAGAAGGTTCGTTTTGAAGTTTGACAGCTTAGACAGCTTCTTGGGAGAAAGCAAAGGGCAATAGTAAAGTTTCACTTTCTTTCCTCTGTTGTTGAGCACTTGAACATCATTGGTTCCTGAACATCATAATACTGATACAGATTGAACTCTTGAATGTTATAATATTGATGATGTCCGGAGTCCTTGGTACTCTCTGTACTTAGTTGTTTTCTTGCAGTCATTTCATTACTCATTCATTATCCACTGTATATGTTACCTGTATATGTAACATATACAGTGGATAATGAATGAGTAGTGAAACATCTGCAGAAAAATAAGCTCAGAGAGCACCAAGGACTCCACAGTTCAACCCTGAGCTACTAATATTCTCTTCTGTTGATATTGATGAACAAACTAGGTCAGAAAGCACATGATGATGTTACCTAGTTAGGTAATGAAATGTCTGCAAGAAAATAACTAAGCTCAGAGAGCACCAAGGACTCCACAGTTCAACCCTGAGCTACTAATATTCTCTTCTGTTGATATTGATGAACAAACTAGGTCAGAAAGCACATGATGATGTTACCTAGTTAGGTAATGAAATGTCTGCAAGGAAATAACTAAGCTCAGAGAGCACCAAGGACTCCACAGTTCAACCCTGAGCTACTAATATTCTCTTCTGTTGATATTGATGAACAAACTAGGTCAGAAAGCACATGATGATGTTACCTAGTTAGGTAATGAAATGTCTGCAAGAAAATAACTAAGCTCAGAGAGCACCAAGGGCTCCGCAGTTCAACCCTGAGCTACTAATATTCTCTTCTGTTGATATTGATGAACAAACTAGGTCAGAAAGCACATGATGATGTTACCTAGTTAGGTAATGAAATGTCTGCAAGAAAATAACTAAGCTCAGAGAGCACCAAGGGCTCCGCAGTTCAACCCTGAGCTACAAATATTCTCTTCTGTTGATATTGATGAACAAACTAGGTCAGAAAGCACATGATGATGTTACCTAGTTAGGTAATGAAATGTCTGCAAGAAAATAACTAAGCTCAGAGAGCACCAAGGACTCCACAGTTCAACCCTGAGCTACTAATATTCTCTTCTGTTGATATTGATGAACAAACTAGGTCAGAAAGCACATGATGATGTTACCTAGTTAGGTAATGAAATGTCTGCAAGAAAATAACTAAGCTCAGAGAGCACCAAGGACTCCACAGTTCAACCCTGAGCTACTAATATTCTCTTCTGTTGATATTGATGAACAAACTAGGTCAGAAAGCACATGATGATGTTACCTAGTTAGGTAATGAAATGTCTGCAAGAAAATAACTAAGCTCAGAGAGCACCAAGGGCTCCGCAGTTCAACCCTGAGCTACAAATATTCTCTTCTGTTGATATTGATGAACAAACTAGGTCAGAAAGCACATGATGATGTTACCTAGTTAGGTAATGAAATGTCTGCAAGAAAATAACTAAGCTCAGAGAGCACCAAGGGCTCCGCAGTTCAACCCTGAGCTACAAATATTCTCTTCTGTTGATATTGATGAACAAACTAGGTCAGAAAGCACATGATGATGTTACCTAGTTAGGTAATGAAATGTCTGCAAGAAAATAACTAAGCTCAGAGAGCACCAAGGGTCCACAGTTCAACCCTGAGCTACAAATATTCTCTTCTGTTGATATTGATGAACAAACTAGGTCAGAAAGCACATGATGATGTTACCTAGTTAGGTAATGAAATGTCTGCAAGAAAATAACTAAGCTCAGAGAGCACCAAGGGCTCCGCAGTTCAACCCTGAGCTACAAATATTCTCTTCTGTTGATATTGATGAACAAACTAGGTCAGAAAGCATCAAGGGCTTCACTCTTGCTTTCTTCCCTCTGCATTTGCCTTCTTATCTAAATTGTGGAGTTTTCATCTCCTGGACCCTTGGCTCTTCTTATCCAAGCCCAGAAGGATGACAAAGCTATCTAGAGTTGGTTAAGATAGAAAAGAATCCATAAAATATTAGATTGTGAAGGAGAATTGTTGTAATGGAGGATTGCAACTTTGGCATGGATTTCTTTTGAGGGCAGAAATATTTTCTACTACCTTTAGTCAGATGTTTCCTTGCTACACATGGACTTGCTAAAAGAGTGAGGGCAAATTTTAAATTTCAGTAAACCATCGTTGGGGGATGCAGATTTATGAGAAACAAGGCTGTATTTCCTATCTGCCTTTCTTCTTAATTCTTTTGAGGAATATTGTTTGGGATAAATAGAAAAGGACATGTTGGAACATACATTCAGAATCACATTATTCTTGCTTTAAAGCCTGATCCTAATTGATTGGTTGATATCAAGCCAGCTCACATCCCAAAGATAAGTGTCCATGACCAATGCTTTCCCAAATAGTTTTGTCCAACATTCAAGGCTAAAAATAGAAATAAGGTTTGGGGGAAACTTTATTTATTTACTTGATTTATATAGATGCCCATTTCACACAATGGACTTGGTGTTGATTGCAAAGATTGATGATGTTGATAATATGCCAACAAGTCATGTTCAACTCCTAGCAACAACATAGATTTTCTTCTTGATAGCATTAGCAATAGCACCATAAACTTATATACTGCTCCACAGTACTTTAGAGCCCTCTCTAAGCAGTTTGCAGTGTCAGCATATTGCCCCCAACAATCTGAGTTCTCATTTTACCGACCTTGGAAGGATGGAAGGCAGAGTCAATCTTGTGCCGGTCAAAACCGAACTCCTGACAGTGGGCAGAGTTAGCCTGTAATACTGCATTCTAACCACTGCGCCACCATGGCTCTTGATGATCTGTTCCTAACCTGAACTTTCAGGTGTCCCAATGGTGCACTCATTGCTACTGTAATTGAATCCATCCAACTTCCTGCTAGTCTTCCTTTTCTTTTCTTTTCTTTTCTTTTCTTTTCTTTTCTTTTCTTTTCTTTTCTTTTCTTTTCTTTTCTTTTCTTTTCTTCTTTTCTTTTCTTTTCTTTTCTTCCTTCCTTCCTTCCTTCCTTCCTTCCTTCCTTCCTTCCTTCCTTCCTACCTACCTACCTACCTTCCTACCTTTCTCTACCTTTCCCAGGATTTTCTAGAGAATTAGGTCTTCCCATAATGTGTCCAAAGTCTAGTCATTTGAGCCTCAGTTGGGAACTCTGGGTTGATTTGTTTGATGAGCCATCAGTTTTTTGCTTTGGCAAAGATTAAAAGTCAGAAAACCCACCATATATAGCCACCTGGCACCCAATGATAAACAATAACTCCATTCACCAAGAAACTTAATAAAACCACATGCATAATAAGAGAGCTCAGCCGCCCACCTGACCGAATTCATGGGAGAAAAGCCAGGTCTTCAATGCCTTGTGAAAGGCTAACAGAGTTGTTAGTTAAAATTTAGTTTTCACTACAATACAGGTAGTCCTTGAGTTATGACCACAATTGAGCCCATTTATGTTCCTTTATGATTTTGTAAAAACTGACTCCAACAACACTCAGAGATATTTTGGAGAAGAATTACTGCTGCACTACCTTGCTCTAACATGCCTGTTTTTAACTTGGTATAGGTCAGGGGTGTCAAACTGCTGGTCTGCGGGCCGGATGCGTCATGGTGAAACTGCGCCCACCCCATTGCCGGCAATGGAAAAAAAAGTCGCAACATGTCACGTGATGTTGCGAGTTTGACACCCCTGGTATAGGTAGTCCTCGACCCCAATTGAGCCTAAAATTTCTGTTGCTAAGTGAGACATTTGTTAAGTGAGTTTTGCCCCACTTTACAACCTTTCTTGCCACAGTTGTTAAGTGAATCACTGCATTTGTTAAATTAGTAACACGGTTGTCAAGTGAATCTGGCTTCCCCATTGACTTTGCTTGTCAGAAGGCCTCAAACTCACATGACCTCAGGACACTGCAACCTTTATAAATATGAACCACTTGCTAAGCATCTGAAATTTGACCCCGTGACCACAGGGATGCTGCAACGGTCGTAAGTGTGAAAAACAATCATAAGTCACTTTTTTCAGTGCTGCTGTAACTTTGAACAGTCACTAAGTGAACTGTTGTAAGTCAAGGACTACCTGTAGTTTTCCCTATCTTAGTCAAAAATTAGTTCATGTGCCAGAGTAGTAACAAATAGTCGTAGCCTCCATTATTTTTTCTCTGCAAAGAATTAATTCATGACATCTGACAAGTAGTTTTGTCCTGTTCTTCCTTCTTCCAACTGCTGTTTAGCTTGTTTTGAATGCTTATTGCTATATCTGAAGGAAACATTTCTAGATTATTCCCTGAGTCTTGACATATTTGTCAGTACTAATTGGGGGAACTCCCACAGGTGAGTGTGTCAGTGCCTTGGTTTGAAAAGACTATCTTTGCACTTCTTTAACCATTTCCTGTCTTATTAACATTCACCCAAGGAACGAAATCAGGAGAAAAATCAAAACAAATAAGCAAACACATAAACACAAGCAGCTAATTACGTTTGTTTTGTTTTCTACTGCACTGCTGATAATTTTGTAGTTTTCAACTTTTTTTTTCTCCATTTAACATCTGCCTGCCTTCCTCGTAGTTATGTCTCCTCTCTTTTCTTCCTTTACTAGTTTGTTTATTTGGTGTTCTAAATGTTCAACACGGAAAGTGCTTCCAAATGTGCTCATTTTACAGGCTGTTTGGAATTTCCCTGGCTGTTGTTGCCTTCTGTAAAATATGAAGCATGCTATTTTTTTCTGCATATATTTTCTCTGTAAATATGCAGTATTTTGTTGCTGAAAATTTAAAAAAAAGCCACAACGATGCATTGCATTCCAAAATCCCATCCATGTATTGTCTAAAACTTTATTTGGCACATGGAATTTTTCCAAGTTGGCCCATCTACCCAGGCTTGTTGCTTGAGCCATGTGAAACAGTACTACAGGTTTTCCTTTTTTAACTTCAAGCCCATGAAGAGGCTCTGTTTATAACTCGATTACTGCATGGCACTTTTGATGCTTGTGGTTATCACACAATAATAGTATTTGACAAAAAAAAGTTAAACGTCTGTTGTTCTGTGGATCACCTGCTGAGCAGTGAAGTATAGCACTTCACCCCTGTTTTCTTCCTACCACAAAATATTTTCTTTTCCTTGAGACAATTTATGAGATGGTAAGTGTGCTTTTTGACATCAGTGTGTGGGAAAATGTCTCAGTTCTTGGATCAAAGATTCGAGTTCACTACTGTGTCAGTTTTCTGAATGACGTGAAGGATTATTAAGAGTTTGAGGATGCATATAGTTAGGGATGCATTGCTACAGACTTGGGAAAAGATAAAACAAAAACATTACATAAGAATTCCAATGTGGTTATCCCCAACAGAAGCTCTGAAACACCCAAATCTACTGGACATAAATAAGATAATTAGATACAAGGAATTGGTAAATGAACAGGGAAATCTGAAAACAAAACAAGAATTGGAACAAGATGTAGGCAGAGAGATTGATTGGTGGACATTCACACAAATCCAATCTAAATATATAGAAGACAAAAAATTATACGAAATACAAAAAGAATCGCAAGAATTGGATAAAATTATACATGGAACAGAAATAAAATTAATTAGTAATATATATAAATATTTGCTGAGATATAAAATGGAAGATGAGGTTGTCAAAGACACAATGATTAGATGGGCAAAAAATTTCGGATACAACATAGAATTGGAGAAATGGGAAAAAATATGGGAAACAAACATAAAATTGACTATGTCTGCGGCATTCAAGGAAAATCAGTTGAAGATGTTTTACAGATGGCATCTTCCACCAGCAAAGCTTGCTAAGATGTTCCAGAACAACTCACCGACATGCTGGAAATGTAAAAAGATACATGGAACATATTACCATCTATGGTGGACATGCCCCGTTGCAAAAAAATACTGGACTAAAATAAGAAGATGGATGGAAGAAATAATAGATCAACCTGTAGATTGGAAACCAGAGATCTTGCTACTGGGTATCTTAAATAGAAAATACAGTAAAGAAATACGGTACTTAATCTTACATATAATAACGGCAGCAAGAATAGTCTACGCACAGTTCTGGAAAAATGAGAATATACCATCAGAGGAAGAAGTGATAAGGAAAATCTTAGACTGTGCGGAGATGGACAAATTAACAAAAGAGATAAAAGAAAAGGAAGACACAGAGTACTATGTAATATGGAATAAGTGGTATAATTGGTTGGAGACTAGAAATAACAAATGAAAATAAATGCAGAAAGGTCAAGAAAGGGAAAATGTGTGTATAATGATGTATAATAATGTATAGTAATAATATGTATTATTCTTAATATGTAATATAGTATGAATGAAGAAAATGGAAATAAGAAACAATGGGACAAGGACAAATATTTTTTTAAAAAAAGAAGAATAAAGGGGGAAAATGTAAATAACAGATGATTACAGTTACGAAATTGCTGTTTAAAAAAAAAAAAGGAGTATACATTGTATGTTTATGTGTGTTATGTTTTGTTGTCTTAAAAAATAAAAATATTTAAAAAAAAAAAAAAGAGTTTGAGAGATAGCTCACCATTTTTCACTAATTAAAAAGCAAGTAATTTTTAGAATTTTTCTACAAGAGTTAAGGAACCACATGAATAATACTTGTCAAACGATAACCTGGTTATTGATGCTATGCTATACTTTAAAAAAACACACACTAAAAAGTGCTTTGATTGACAAATAGAGACCTAGTTTGGATTACAGGAGATTGATGTATGCCTAACAATATCTTTGCGTTAAATGTTTACAGAAGTTATGCAAAACAGACTTTCACCTTAGCAGTTTACAGTGCATTGAAATTTCAAAAATGTGATTAAGAACCCTACTGTGCATAATATTTTGCTTTTATGATTGTAAAGAAAACTCTTCGCTTAGTGTCATTCCCAGACCTTGTTCTGGAAGAATGTGTGTTCAGTTTAGAACTGGTTTAGATTGGGAAGGCCTTTTTCTCCATAAGTGACCTTCTCCAATCAGATTGCTTAGATTTAGAATAACAGAATAACAGAGTTGGAAGGGACTTTGGAGGTTTTTTAGTCCCGCCCCTTGCTCAATCAGGAAACCCTGAATCAGGAAACCATTCCAGACAAATGGCTGTCCAATCTCTTCTTAAAAACCTCCCGTGATAGAGCACCCACAATTTCTGAAGGCAAGTCATTCCATTGATAAATTGTTCTGTCAGGACATTCCTCCTTATTTCTAGGTTGGTTCTCTCATTGATTAGTTTCCATCCATTGCTTCTTGTCCTGCCTTCAGGCACTTTGGAGAATAGGTTGACCACCCTCTTCTTTGTGGCAGCCCCTTAGATGTTGGAAGACTGCTATCACGTCACCTCTCGTCCTTCTCTTTGTTGGAGTAGACATACCCAGTTCCCACAACAGTTCATTGTACGATTTAGCCTCCAATCCCCTAATCATTTTTGTTGCTCTTCTCTGTACTTTCTAGAGTCTTAATAACTTTTTTACATCGTGGCGACCAAAACTGAATGCAATATTCCAAATGTGGACTTACCAAGGCATTATAAAGTGGTACTAGTGCTTCACGTGATTTTGATTTTATTCCTCATCTATACAATATCTGTATAAATATTGTTCCTATGATAACAGAGGAGATTGCTTTCTTTGACACACACAAACACATAAACTTGAATAGAGTTTTTTCCCTTCACTTTATTGCTTATTTTGCCAAAGCCCAGTTGGTAGAAGAGAAAGGGATTCTTTTTCTAGAACTTTCCATAGAGCACTGAAGAGCTTCCTTCTTCTCTATAATGCAAGCGTGTACAGCAAATACTTCCGATCACTGGAAAACAAGCCATAAGTACAGATCTGAGCATTTTACAGCCTGCAGGCCATACCCAGCCTGCAGGCGGTCCCAGTCCAGCCCATGACATTGGTAGCATCTGCGGCAAGGGGTGGGGCAGTGTTAAGGCAGGGCCTTGGTAATGGGTTGGGCATCAGTGCAGCATTGGTAGAGGGGTGGGGCAGAGTCTAGAGGGGCGGGCCAGTGCCACCACGGGGTTGAGGCAGCAGTGGTGCAGCCCTCCACAACAATCCCAGTTTCTGATGTGGCCCCTTGGGAAAATTGATTGCTGCTGGAATTGGGTATGTCTAGTTTAACGAAGAGAAGGACGAGGGGTGACATGATAGCAGTGTTCCAATATCTCAGGGGCTGCCCCAAAGAAGAGGGAGTCAAGCTATTCTCCAAAGCGCCTGAAGGCAGGATAAGAAGCAACGGATGGAAACTAATCAAGGAGAGAAGCAACCTAGAACTAAGGAGAAACTTCTTGACAGTTAGAACAATTAACCAGTGGAACAACCTGCCTCCAGAAGCGGTGAATGCTCCAACACTGGAAGTTTTTAAGAAGAGACTGGACAGCCATTTTCTGAAATGGTATAGGGTTTCCTGCCTGAGCAGGGGGTTGGACTAGATGACCTCCAAAGTCCCTTCCAACTTTATTATTATTATTATTATTATTATTATTATTATTATTATTATTATTATTATTATTATTATTATTATTATTATTATTATTATTATTATTATTATTATTATTATTATTATTATTATTATTATGACTGGATTAACCAAGGACTGGATTAACCAAGAATAAACTCACAGCAACTGCAGAAGTAGGAAAAAGTTCTTTAACACTGACACCCTCCTTGGCCTGGAAGGAATAAAAGAGCTATAACTCAGGGACAGTGACTGTTCAAAGTCTCCCCATGAACACTTCTGAACCTTTAGGAGAGCAGTAGGGAAAATTATCTTTCTCCATCTCTTCACCACACCTCCATGATTAGAATGTTGATTGCCTGGAGAGGGCTATAATCTAAAGGTTAGATGGCACCAAATCTGACTGCGGGTTAATTGAGTGACATTCAAGGGCAAGAAGTCTGAGAAACCATGAAATTTATGCTGCTGAATAATCAGCCTCCACCATTAAGAAACAGAAAGGGATACAATGTGCAAATATCTGTAAGCATTACTGATTGGTTTTCATGGACATTCTGTCAGTGCTGGGTTTTATTTCAACAAATCAAACCTCCTGGAGCACATCACTTGTAAAAGAGGCAAGTTTTTAAACATGGGCACCTGACTTTTCGTAGAAAGAAAGACTCACCAGCAGATTGAAATATGAAAATGTGCTTGTCTGAAGGGACCTCTCTTTATCAATGCCTTTTTAAAACGTGGCATTTTTGTTCAGCTTTCACATATTGTAGTCTTGATGCATTTTCCCCTAATGTATGAACGAATACACACATTTTGCACATAGGTCAAAAAGATGTGTATTTGAGCTATGCAAAATGCAGAACTAGTGCAAAAGTTTTGAAGAGTTCTCAATTTATCTGAAAGAGGTGTTTAACAATCTGAATCTGAGAGATTGCTTAAGCATGTGGACAAAGCAAAATTCTTCAGCAATCCTACTTAAAAAGCTAATTTCCCTCCAAAAGGTATATGAATTGACTATTTAAGATAATCAATTAAATATGAATCAGTAGTGTGCTGCAGCCACCCAAAAAGCCAATGCAATCCTAGGCTGCATCAACAGGGGGACAGAATCAAGATCACGTGAAGTGTTAATACCCCTCTATAAGGTCTTGGTAAGACCACAATTGGAATACTGCATCCAGTTTTGGTCACCCCATTATAAAAAAAATATGTTGAGACTCTGGAAAGGGTGCCCAGAAGAGCAATTAAGATGATTAGGGGACTAGAGGCTAAAACATGAAGAACAATTGCAAGAATTGGGTATGCCTAGGCTAATGAAAAGAAGGACTAGGGGTAACATGATAACAGTGTTTCAATATTTGAGGGGCTGCCACAAAAAAGAGGGGATCAACTTATTTTCTAAAGCACCAGAAGGTAAAACAAGAAACAATGGATGGAAACTAACCAAGGAGAGAAGCAACCTAGAACTAAGGAGACATTTCCTGACAGTGAGAACAATAAAGGCGAATATTTGTAGCTCAGGATTGACATGAGGGATCCTTGGTGCTCTCTGAGCTTGCTTGTTTTCTTGCAGATGTTTTATTACCCAAACTAGGTAACATCATCAGTGAACCCTCAGTGAGAACAACCAACCAGTGGAATGGCTTGACTTCAGGGGTTGCGGGTGCTACATCATTGAAGGCTTTTAAGAAGAGACTTGACATCCATTTGTCTGAAATGGTATAGGATCTTCTGCTTGAGCAGGGGGTTGGACTAGAAGACCTCCAATATCCCTTCCAACTCTAATAATGATGATGAGGAGGATAATGATATCCAAGTATTAATATCCACAGAGAAAGTTCTTTGCATCCAGAATTGGAAATATGAAAAAAAAATCTCTCCAGTTGTGATGCTCTAGTTATAAAATCTCTCCTCCCCCCTGCAATAATAAATGAATGTTCTATATTGGAGCTGGCATTAGTTTTATTTGTGCAAAAAGACATATTTATTCACCCAGGGTTTTAGTTTGCAGGAAGCAAAGACTGATCTCAGTTCATATTCTGGTTGTAGTGGATTGTACAGTTTGCACTTCAGTAGCTCTGTTTGTAATCTTTTATCTTTGATTGTGGTTGCTATGGGAGAGATGATAAATAAAGAGTTCTTCCACTACTGATGGCCAAGTTGTTCCACGTGGCTGTTTCAAAAGAACAATAGTCTTTCTCCTGTTCTTTAATTTCTTCAATAACTGCATTTGTTGGGTTTAAAATATAGTCATTACGGAGCAAAAAATATTGGTTAAATTTGCCCACTCAGGTCATCTGTTGTTTTCTGCAAAAGGAAAGAATGAGTTCTGGACAAATAGAAACAGAATAACACATTATTTTTTATATATACATGTACATATGCTGTAAATTCTTTAACTGGTGTTGGCCTTCATAGGCATCGACTTCTTCCCAAGAATCTAGGATGTTGTAAAGTATCAGAGTAGCATACATGCATTGTCGTCTTTTGTGATCGACATATGGAAATTTTTATTATTATTCTCATTGCAGAGCTACAATAGCAGCAGTACCAAGCTATCAGACAAGTCTTTTTGAGTTCTCAGATTGATTATCTGACATCAGGAATGGAGTGTAATTAAAATCTTAATCTGCCAACTAGAGAGTTTTTGATTTCTCTCATATAATTGGTTTAATCTGAATCTCAAAGTGATACCTTTCCTCCATATCTCTACCAGCCATACTGATTGTCACTTATCAAGACTACTACAGTATTCTGGTCTTCCTTCCTTCCTTCCTTCCTTCCTTCCTTCCTTCCTTCCTTCCTTCCTTCCTTCCTTCCTTCCTTCCTTCCTTCCTTCCTTCCTTCCTTCCCTCCTTCCTTCCTTCCTCTTTCTTTTCTTTTCTTTTCTTTTCCTTTCCTTTCCTTGTCTTGTCTTGTCTATCTGCCATTCAGGTTGACTTCACATTTTGAGCCAAGAAATGGCTTGTTATAACTATGCTTTGATGACCCATCATGCTAAGTTAAAACCAGCTCAATGAGGATAGTGCATGTTTGCTGAATCACATGCCATTGCAAAAGTTTCTGGATCTTTTCTTGGTTCCATTTATTAATAAAATAATATCGACTGATTTGAATATGGGTGGTAATGGGAAGGTATGCTGGATACATTTTGTCCATTTATGTATTCATTTAGTTATTCCGTTTAAAGTGAGGGATTAAAAAAAAATCAAGAAGTATTTTAAAATAAAAAGTAATGAAAACAATTACTTTTTTTTAAAAAAAAGTACATATATTTATATCCTATATTTCCATTTCAAATTGCAAAGAACTGAAGTTACCTCGAACAAAATACGTATATGTGTATATCTATAGAGTTTATATTGAGAAAAATAATATTACACACAAAGAAAATAAAACTTCAAATATATACCAATGAAAAAGAAAAAGGAAAGGAAAGTCAAAATCAAAGAAAGGGAAACTTATGAGCGAGCATTGGGGACCTCAACTAGCTCAGCTCAGTAATTCTTTTTAATTCTGGCTCCCTTAATAATTGAGGATTTTGCCCAATCTGCTAAACTAACTGCAGAATTTTGGATCAACTGTGTACTGGAGTTTTTCCAAAATGACATCATTAGATGCCAATCTATGACTTAATCTTGAAATGTTTCCCGTTTGGCCTCCCATGTGCACATCTTGCAACTGAAAAAAATATCAGAAGGAGACAATCTGTCAGCCCAATAAGATAGACCAGACTAAAAAAAAAAAACTTCATTAATACCATATGGGTCAGGACTACTTTTACTGTATAGCTAATGTAACAAAACCTTGCAAGTCTGAATCTACTTCCCACCCAAACAAGAAATCTTAATTTTACAAGTTGTTGTTGTTGTTGTTTTATATTTGGGAACATTTTATGGAGATATGCTTGCAGTTCATTCTGCATCGTCATCACACATACACACACGCAGAAACACACATCTCTGAATGCATGTAAATGACAGAAATGATTGCTAGCATTTTCAAAATTGTCTTCACGCTGAAACTCAGCACCAGCCATCTATCTTTGATTAAAGTAACCTAGGTGAGAAAGATAGTTTTCCATTTATTTTTTTTTTAAAAGACTACTATAAAGACACAAAAATGAAATGGGGGCAGGATGAAGAATGGAAATCTCAAACTACTCAAATATCAATTTTTCTACTTATTTCAGAAGAGTCAAATGTAACATATAGAACTATCTTGGGTATCTCCTTTGAATTTTTTTTTTACTGTTTCCATCTGGACAATTAATTATAATTGTAGTACATTGTAAATGCTATTTTGTGTTAATTAAAGCCCAGCTTCAAAAAAAAATCTATACAGCAAAGGTCATGAGCTTTTTGGCAGATGGCACCCAGATTTGCAATTGCAGATAACGTCAAGCCAGGGTTGGCATTTTCTTCAATTAGGACAGAGTTTTATACATCTTTATGTGACCACATAGATAAACCTTTTTCCAGATGATCTATCCACAACCTGGTACTTAGCACCACTGTAATTTAAACCATCTACCATGCTGCTTGGTGTCCTGCTTGGGTATGGCCTGCAGGCTGTAAAATACCATAATTTGGGTTTATTAATTTGTGTCTTGAGTGAGTTGCTGAACTGATTTGTTCTATGATTTGTATTTTTGGCAACTAAAATTAATTTAGATGCTAAATTGTGTGATGAACGGTTAAGGGAGGGATGTGTGTCTAGACCAGGGGTAGGCAACCTTGGCTCTTTTATGACTCGTGGACTTCAACTTCCAGAATTCCTGAGCCAGCATGGCTCAGCTTGGAAACCTCTCCCTGTCCCCTCAGCATGGCTGGCTCAGGAATTCTGGGAGTTGAAGTCCACGAGTCATAAAAGAGCCAAGGTTGCCTACCCCTGGTCTAGCCTATCAAAGAGAAAGATTAGAGATGACATAATAGCTGTCTTCCAGCACTTGAGGGACTGCCACAGAGAAGAGTGGATTGACTTATTCTCCAAAGCACCAGAGGGCAGGACAAGAAGTGATGGGTAGAAACTTATTAAAGAGAGATCCAAGCTAGAACCAAGGAGAAATTTTCTGACAGTGAATACTACATTCGTGTCAGAAGCACCTACCAAGGTGCTTCTGGGTTGAAAGGATTAGCTGATGACATCACCTTTGCCCAGGGGATGCCTGAGGGGGATTCTTTCACGTTCCTGTTATTTTCCTACCAAAGTGTACCTATTTATCTAGTTGCATATGCATGCTTTAGAACTGCTAGGTGAGCAGGCTCTAGGGCAAGTTGACAAGAGCTTATTCTGTCACAGGGCTTCCTCTCAGGTTTCAAACTACCCAGCTGTTGACCTCTTAATGGTCTTTTGACTCAACAGCCTAACCACATAAGCCACCAGGGCCCCTTAATTAACAATTAATCAATGGAATAGCTTGTCTCCTGTGCTGGAGATTTTCAAGAATAGACTGAACGATCATTTGACCAGGATGGTAGCTGTCTTGATTAGGGGATTGAACTAGGGCCTATACCATTTCAGACAAATGGTTGTCCAATCTCTTCTTAAACACTTCCAGTGTTGGAGCATTCACAACTTCTGGAGGAAAGCTGTTCCACTGATAAATTATTCTGTCAGGAAATTTCTCCTTAGTTCTAGGTTGCTTCTCTCTTTGATTAGTTTCCATCCATTGCTTCTTGTCCTGCCTTCAGGTGCTTTGGAGAATAGCTTGACTCCCTCTTCTTTGTGGCAACCCCTGAGATCTTGGAACACTGCTATCATGTTACCCCTAGTCCTTCTCTTCATTAAACGAGACATACCCAATTCCAGCAACTGTTCCTTGTATGTTTTAGCCTCCAGTCCCCTAATCATCTTTTTTGCTCTTCTCTGTACTCTTTCTAGAGTCTCAACATCTTTTTTACATCATGGGACCAAAACTGGATGTAGTATTACAAGTGTGGCCTTACCAAGGCATTGTAAAGTGGTATTAACACTTCATGTGATCTGATTCTATCCCTCTGTTAATTCAGCTTAGCACTGTGTTGGCTTTTTTGGCAGCTGCAGCACACTGCTGGCTCATATTTAAGTGATTGTCCACTAGGACTTCGAGATCCCTCTCACATCTATACTATACCTGTGCATTTGTTTTTTCTTGCCTAAATTTAGAACCTTACATTTTTCACCATTGAATTTCATTTTGTTAGATAGCGCCCAATGTTCAAGTCTGTCCAGGTCCTCCTGTATCTTAAGCCTGTCTTCTGCAGTGTTGGATATTCCTGCCAGCTTGGTGTCATCTGCAAATTTGATGAGTTCCCCATCTATCCCCTAATCCAAATCATTGATGAAGATGTTGAAGAGCACTGGGCCTAGAACAGAGCCCTGGGGCACCCCACTACATACTTCCCTCCATGTAGATGCAGTTCCATTGAGGACCACATGCTGAGTACGGCCGGTCAGCCAGCTACGAATCCATCTGGTGGTGATGCTGTCTAACCCACATTTTTCTATCTTATCAAGTAGTAGGTTGTAGTTTACTTTATCAAATGCCTTACTGAAGTCCGAGTAAATTATATCCACAGCATTCCTCTGATCCACTAACTTTGTCACTTGGTCAAAGAATGCAATAAGATTTTCTGGCATGATCTGTTTTTGACAAACCCATATTGGCTTTTGGTAATGACTTTGTTTGCCTCTAGGTGTTCGCTGATTCGTTGCTTGATTATCTTTTCCAGAATCTTCCCAGGTATTAAAGTCAGGCTAATAGGTCTGTAGTTTCCTGGATCCATTTTCTCCCCCCTTTTTTGTAGATGGGAACTACATCAGCTCTTTTCCAGTCCTCTGGTAGCTCCCCAGTGCTCCAGGATCTTTGAAAGATATAGTTCAGAGGTTCTGAAATCACATCTGCAAGTACGTTCAGAACCTTGGGGTGTAATCCATCTGGTCCTAGTGATTTGAACTCGTTTAAGCTGGACAGGTGCTCATTTACCATTGTCTTGCCTATCTTAACTTGCGTTTCTATCCTGTTTTTTACGGTACTGTTTTTGATTGGTTGGACTGTTTTTTGCCTTTGTGTAAAGACGGATGCAAAAAAACGAGTTAAGTAGTTCTGCTTTCTCCCTGTTGCTTGTCACCTTCTTGCCACTTTCTCCCACTAATGGACCAATCATTTCCTTAACTTTTTTCTTGTTTTTTACATGTTAAAAGAAGCTTTTTTTGTTGTTGTTATTTTTGGCTTTTATCGCAAGCCTTAGTTCATTTTGTGCCTTAGCTTTCCTCACTTCATCTTTGCAGGCTCGGGCTATTTGCTGATATCCTGCCTTAGTTATGTGCCCCTCTTTCCACTTTCCATTTTTTTATTTACTTCTCTATCAAAGGTATCCTCATGAGTGTTTTCCAAATCAGCGTTCAAAACTATCAATGTTCATTCTATCATGCTTCTTCAAAGTCCAACTTTCTCTTCTGTAAAAGGGAACAGGGAAAACCAATTGCCAATATGACACTAGTCTTTGTAGCAACTGAATATGTTTTCCAGGGCTTTTACTGTTGCCTTATCATGGCATATTTCCTGATGCTGATCCATTTATTGTTGATGTTCCTCCCTAAGATCAGAAGCTATTCAGCACCTTAGTATCTCCACTGTCAGTTTTAGGATTGGTTGCTGTACCTGTTAGCATTTGTTTGGCCTTCTTTACATGTAATCTCACTCCCATTTTTTCACTCTGCTCCTTGACCTTTATTACTAGAACTTGCAGATCATGTGCATTTTCAGCTATCAGAGTAGTGTCATCAGCACAGCACAGGTTACTGATGCTTCTTCCCCCCCAATTCTAAAAATGTGTTTATCTCCCAATTCAGCCTCCCTCAATATATATTCAGTGTATAGTGAGGAAAATGCAAGACTCTGTTCTTGGCAGAGGGAGGTGGGAGGGGAGGAAATAGGAGAGCTCTGGTAAATAAGACAGAGCGGCACCATTTCATTCTGAGTTTCCTTCCAATCTTTTCAGGGCTTACTCAATTGTTCCACTTTCAGACCTCCTCACTTCCTTTACAGTGAGGCCTCCATCTCTGCAGATTCTTGGAAGATTTTTTTTTTAAATGAAAACTGCCAGCTTGTGCTTCTTCAAATCCTCTGGTTCTCCTTTGGTTCATCCAAATGCTGAGTTGAGCTGTGCCGGTTCCTGAATGCTTCAAAGTTTAAACTGTTACTGCAAATATAACCGGCAACCAAATTCACTGCAGCTGATGGCATGGCTTTCCTCTCCTGCTAGTTTTTTATTTTATTATATTTTTTTTAAAATTTATTGGCCACCCATCCTACTGCAAGATAACTCTGGGCGTGATCAAAATAAATATTTGGAGAATATTTGTCTTTTCAGTTGCCAACAACATTAGTAGTATGGTCCATCCATTGTATCACAATCCTTTTTTTTTTAGAGACTTTTATTACAGAGAAGGGCTTTTTTAATGCACATTCTTGCTCCAGGTTATTCAAAGCACAAAGAACTTGATGGATAAAACAACAAGCATATCTCTCCAATAGTCATTAAAATAAAAGGCATGTTTCCCATTATTAGACTGGGTTTCTTATACCTTTCTTTATTTTCCGCAAACTGGCAGCGTGAGCGTGTTTGCAGTTGAGTCAGGGGGGAAAAAATGGTAGATTTACTAATCAAATAAGATGAGTTCAGGTTCAGAACCTTAGCGGAAAGTATTTCCCCACTGGCTACTTTTGGCATTATCCAGTGCAATGAGGAGAGACATTTGATCACTTTAACAGTGTCTGAATAATGCTGTGAAGACATGTTAGGTAGCAAGGAAAGAGTCAGAGAATGTAATTGCAAGGATGCAGAAAGCAGTGGCGGGCTTGGTGCTCTGTGTGCTTGGTTGTTTGCTTGCAGACATTTCATTACCCAACAAGGTAACCTCATCAGCACTAATTTATTAATTTATTAAATTTATATAGCTGCCCAACTAACACACGGTGACTCTTGGCAGCGTACAACATTAAAAATCCACAGTTTAAAACCCACAATTTAAACCCCACCCCATCCTGTGGAGGTGACAACAGAATCAGACAAGCCACTTGATTGGCTCTGAATTGTGTCCCCAAGCCCTCTGATAACACCATGTCTTCAAGATCTTGTAGAAAAGCAACAAGATGAAGACCATCTTATCTCTGGGGGAATGATGTTCCAAAGAGAAGGCATTTTTTCTAATGTCCCATCAGATGTAATTCCTTGATTGTTGAGCTCTGCAACATGCCCCGCCTTCTTATTCTGGTGGGCCAGGTAGATGTAACTGAGAAGAGGCTGTCTGTCGAATAATGAAGTTATCTAGACCAGTAATGAAATGTCTTCAGGCAAACAACCAAGCTCAGAGCACCAAGAACTCTACAGTTCAACCATGAGTTACATATAATACATCTATTACATCCAATACAGCTGTTGGATGTAGAAAGTTACTGATACTCAATCAGACCACTGATGCTTCTGGCCAGTTATTGTCCATAGCAGCAATCAACTGCAAAATATACATGGATGCCAAAGTGCTTGCAAGACCTCTAGATGGCATCCACAGATCCCTAAAACTAAATAAATTTAACAAGAAAATACCCAAATCTTATATGAGAAATGTTGAAGTCTTCTAAGACCTTGAGTGAGAATGTGAATCTTAAAAAATTGTAAAAGCTCGTGGGAATTCAGACAAAATTATTTTTAATTTATGATGCTAAATTTGCGTGACTGCACTTCAGCTTAGAGTATTCTAATGCAGGGCTTTTCAACCTGTGGTACGCATACCACTTGTGGTACATTAAGAAGTGGCAGGTGGTACGCAGCCCTGCCTAGTCAAGTGTAGTGGGGGAGGGAATGAGCCAGCACAGGCAAGGACTTACAGTGAGAGAGTCCTCTGGAGCTGCAAAGGCCCCAGGCTCACTTCTGGCTCACCCTCCCCCATGAGAAAGGAGGAGGAGGGGGCGGAGACAGAGGCTATAAAAGGAGGCAGTTTGGGTGGGAGAGGGAGAGAGAGAAAAAGAAGCAGCCTTGGGAGGAGGCTGAGTCAGCTATAGCTGCACCGAAGGTGGAGGGGAGAGGAGAGGAGATCAAATCAAGCAGGCCGGCCATGAGCTGATTTGCAACTGCTGTGGCAGCCACCTGTGCTGGCAGCAGCAAACAGGCAAGAAATGCAGTGGGGGAGGGGTCGCCCTCCAGGAGGAATGAAAAAAGGTAGCAATGACTGGAGGTGAGGCACGGAGGAGGGAGGGAGGGAGATGGAGAGTGGAAGGATTCTTATGTGCTTTTGTGACTTTGAAGTTCTGGGATTTGTGCAATGTGGGCTTTGTGTTCTTAAGGAATGTTTGGCAATTTCTGTTTGGCTGATGGCTGATGTCTCGTGTTAGCTTCTATTGCTCTGCTATTGTTAGCTGTAAGTTTTGCTGCAAGGGATTTTGAAGTATTTTTCTCCTGAATGGATTTTGCCTGTAGATTCATTTACTTATGATTGGAGCCATTTGGGGAGGCTGCCTTAGCCGGCAGCCAATACTTAACTACATTTTCTTTTCTTCCTTACTTTCCTTTCTAGCCAGTAGCTAATTCTTAAAGGGGAATGTGCCTTTTTAAGCTAGTTCACTCAGCAGTTTGTCTTTTCTGTTTCTGGAGGCTTTTCCTTGTTTGATGAATATATGGAAGAGAAAAAATATGGGGGGGGGTCAAATTCTTCCTTCAGAAGGAGGTGGGCATGAGAAAGAGGGAGGGAGGGAAGTCCCGCCTTAGCACTTGGCCACCAGCAGCCCTGCCATTGACTTTACTTGTCAAAAGGTTGCAAAAGGGGATCACATGACCCTGGGACACTGTGACCATCATAAATATGAATCCATTGCCAAGCATCCAAATATAAATCACATGACCCTGGGCATACTGTAATGGTCATAAGTGTGAAAATGGTCATAAGTCATTTCAGTGCAATTGCAACTTTGAACAGGGGTTTTCTTTTGGTCATCAAGTTTTTGACACCTTGCTAGGTGGTACTCGAATATTGCCATATCCTAAAAGTGGTACAATCAGTGAAAAGGTTGAAAAGCCCTGTTCTAATGGGCAGTATAATCACCTACCTAATGTTTTTTCAAAATCTCATGAACTTTGCTCTCCAAAATACCCAGAAAAGTTTAGAAGAACTAAACCATAACAGAATAACAGAGTTGGAATTGAACATTTTATATGCAAAGCTTGTACCAAGGGGATAGCTTTGCCCTTTTGAAAGATGGATACACCAATTTCTCCATACTGAATATTGCTGTTGTACATTCATGATCATTATCCAAAGTAGAAAATATTAAGAAAGATTGATTTTTTCCCCTTGAATTTTATCCACAATATCATGGTTTGTTTCTCAGCATGATTAAGCCATATTGGGGAAAAAAAAACCTATTAGGTTTCCTGTCCCAAAGGTGCTTTTTCAAGAGGCAAATGGACTTTCTTGTTTTTCTTTGAAGACCTTTCGCTTCTCAACAAGAAGCCTCTTCAGCTCTGACTGGATGGTGGAGAATGGAAGGATTCCATTCTCACCCAAAAAGCTCCTTAGTTCAATGTTGCTTCTCTTCTTGGTTAGTTTCCATCCATTGTCTTTTGTCTTGCCTTCTGGTAGGTTGCAAATCTGTGGGACTGTTCTAATAAGTTAATAAACGTTTGCCTTCTGTATATATCAACTTGATTCCATCGATTCCACTCATCTAAGAACTGAGTTTCCCCAGAGAAAGTTTCTTGTCATTCCCTTCTTTTGGAATATGTTTCCAATTTTCCTGGTTTGCTCCACAGCTTTGAGAGCTCCAGCTTGTCTTCCATCAGAGTACTTACCAGTTTCAATGTTATTGCTCTAATTGTAAAAACACCAGTTAACACAAATTTAGTGAATATCTCAAAAGGAAGGGGGAAAAAACCCTGTTCAACAAAATGTTTTTGACAGCAGAATTGAAAGAAAGAAAGAAAGAAAGTCCTAGCTTCACTTCCAGTGAGGTTGGCAGGAAGAGGTCAAAGAAGAGAAGATGACAGACATAGCAGCAGGATTGAAAACCTGCCCTTTTGTTTGTGCTCAGAACGTCTATGTATATACAAAAGAGGTGGGGGTCAGGCCCAAAGAATCAGGACCACACAATAAATTCCAGTTCAGAAGATTTATTGCTCATGCTTATACACAAGAATCTAGCCAACTAACTGTCAGAAACTAAATTGGTGCTAGATGAGAGTTAACAGAATTCAAAGGGGTCTGAACTTGGAGCATTTGTGGATACTTAATGATTCTAGGCTGAGTCCTCACTTGACTCCACCAAATATTTTAAACATTTTAGTAATAAAAATATTTAAATGAGTTTCAATATTTTCTTGTATTTTTATAAAGAAATAATGAATAGTAAATTATATGTGAATTATTTTTCAGTAATAATCATATTTCATTTATGGTACATAATTTCAAGGCCAAAATGCAGGGCATTGAAAGAAGTAACTGCTTCATTTTTATTTTCTCAAATAAATAAACAAATAAGACATTTGTGTGAAAACCTAGGCACTATGCCTGTTATACCTAATGGATGTTGGTCCTATTGCTGAGGTACCTCAGAGCCTTGTCAGAGCCTTTGAGAGTCCTCAATGAATTCCTGTTCCTGAAAAATGTACCTCATTGATGCTGGATGCAGAAAATGAGAAGAATGCTCTTATGAAAGAATAAAAAATAATTATAATTGCCTGGCATCTGTTTCCCAGGTAGAACATTCATGAAAGTAACATTGCTCATTTTTTATCATGCGATATTTCCAGAAATAAATTTGACCCACACCGGTGCTAAATTGCAGTTCCATTCCTTCCTTCCATGAAAAGAAAACTAGACATAAGGGAAACATATTGTAGGTCAATTTCATTATGCCGTACCTGCTTTTTCTAAGTAGAAATACCTCTTTTTTGTAACTATTATCATGACTTATTTGTAGGGAAAAAAACATTATAGGCCAGGGAATCCTGTTATCTGAGAAAGGGCAGCCGAGAAACAGATTTTTCATTTCAGAGAAAACAGTCAGTGTTATAATAAAAATAAAATTGGTTCTAGATTGGAAATGCAAGTTGGAAAAATCCATAAAGGAGAGAAAGAACACCACATATAAACATCTATGGCCACAAGATGAATATTCATCACACACAGCATCCTGGCCCAAAGCCCAACTAAAGAGTTAAATTTCCACAGTCTTCTAAATGCCAGAAGAGTCAGAGCCACTTGGATCTCATGGTGGGTGGACAAGAGCATGCTATTCCACAGGTCAGGCACATTAAGAGAAGAAGCAGCATCAGAACTATAGGGCTGAAAGGGATCTCAAGGCCTTCTAGTCTAACCCACTGTCCAAGCCATCCTGGACAAATGTTTGTCCAATCTTTTCTTGAAAACTTCCAATAACAGAGCACTCACAACTCCAGGAGGCAAGCTGTTTCATAATGAATAATTCTCACTGTTGGGAAATTTCTCCTTAGTTCCAGGTTGAATCTTTCTTTAATGAGTTTCCACCCATTGCTATTTGTCCTGCTTTCAGGTGCCTTGGAGAATAAGTCAACTTTTTCTTTCTTGTGACAGCCTTTCAAGTACCAGAAGATAGCTATCATGTCATTCCTAATCCTTCTCTTCGATAGGCTAGATCAGGGGTAGGCAACCTTGGCTCTTTTATGACTCGTGGATGTCAACTCCCAGAATTTATGACTCGTGGACGTCAACTCCCATGCTGGCTCAGGAATTCTGGGAGTTGAAGTCCACGAGTCATAAAAGAGCCAAGGTTGCCTACCCCTGGGCTAGATATACTTAGTTCCCTTAACTGTTCCATCATATGATTTAGCCTCCAGACCCCTGATAATCTTTTTGCTCTTCTCTGAATTCTTTCTAGGGTTTCATCTTTTCTTTTTTCTTTTTTTCTTTTGTATCATGGAGACCAGAACTGGACACAGTATTCAAGCTGTGGCCTTATTAGTGTAGTATAAAGCGGTACTATCACTTATCATGATCTTGATGCTATGCTCTGTTTACGTAACCTAGGACTGCAATGGCTTTTTTGGCAGCTGCAGCACACTGTTGGCTAATATTTAAGCTGTGGTCTACCACAACACTCAGATCTTTCTTACTTCAGGACTCCTGCCAAACAACACTTTAATGGACAACCTGGAACATGGCAACCTTTTCAGTTCTTGTTAGCAGGCAGAGATAATTGGAAATGGAGGTTCCCTCAAATACATGTCCCTATGCCATATAGGGCTTTGTAAGGGACAACCAGCACCTTGTATTTCATCAGGAAGTGTATTGTTAACCAGTGAATCTGATATCAATATACTGAAACATTTATCTTCCCCTTTTTAAAAAAAATAGAAGGAATATTTTTTTAAAAAATCTTCTTCTACAGCTACCTCATTATAAACACAGGAACAAGAGCAATGAAGATTACATACTGATTCCCTCACTCCATAGTTATAAGGCCGGAGGGAAGGGGTGAGCCCCCCTCAGGAATGGCCTTCCAGAAGTTGGTGAAACTGAAGTTTTCTGGAGAATTTTTGGGGCGTGACTATTGTCCATTAGTTAATTGTTTTATTTCTTTTAAATAGTAATTTGCATTGCTATGTATTGGCATAATTTGACATTTAATATTTTCAGGAAATACTTGTTGGGATGTAAATATTAGTTTTGTTGTTCAGTTGCTAAGTTGTATCTGACTCCTTGCACCCCATGGACCACACATACAGCCCCCCTCCCTTCCTGCACTACCTCCGAGAGCTTGCCCAAATTCATGTTCAATGCATCGATAAAACTATCTAACCATCTCACCCTCTGCCATCACCTTCTCATTCTCCTTTTGCTTTCAATGTAAATATTATAAATAAGTTTCATTATATTTATATTGTACATGTTATTGTAAGCTGCCATGCGTCTGCTAGGAATTAGGAGTCCCTATGGATTTTATTCCATTGGTCGTTGCCGACTGTAGGGAGCAGTGCACATCTCCATTTCAAGGCCACTGAGTCAGCGCTGTCCGAAGACATTTCTGTGGTCATTTGGCCAGCATGATAGCAGGGAGTGCTGTTACTATCTCACCAAAGTGGTATTTATTTATCTACTTGTTGTCAACTCTACAAATGAGCATGGTTGCAGCCATTTTTCCTACTCGTTTTCGGTTGCCACATAGAACGGAGGGAGGGGGGCTGCCCAGGTGCTTCGCTAGTCAAAATACTCTTTTGTCTCATGGGAACCAAGGTCATCGGCTGCTCCCGAGACTGAAGGCTGGCTGTTGCGTAAAAAGCCTGCTGAGAAGATGTATTGGGGAACATAGTTGCTTGCAAAGTTTTAGGGGTGGGATTTGTTAACTTTGTATTGGGGAATTGTTACATGCGTCTCCAGACTTGGTTTCACTTTTGACGTGCTTTCATGGAGTTCTGTTTATTTGTCTCTCTCTGTCGGAACCATGACACTTGTATTTGCATGCTTTCGACCTGCTCAGTTGGCAGGAATTGATGGCATACGAATTTAACAATAGCAACAATGATATTAATAAGGAAATAATGATGCCTACTGTCTCAGACTAAACTGCCTGCCCAAAGAAACTGCTCAAATAAAATGTGATTATTCTCTTCTACAGGTGTTCCGCCTCTAGTTCATTAAAGGTAGTGAAAAATAAGGATAAAGTCTAATTCATCTAAAGGTATACTTTAATTGAATACATTGAAATGAAACATTGCCCATAAACCACATGCTGAGCATAACTAATATTTTTATAAAGGAAGAACAAGCAGTATGGCCTGTTCTTCACTACAAACCGGAAAATAGATTGATGTTATCTTTTTTTTTTTTAAAAAAAGAGGCACACAAAAAACTATCTAGTTTTAATTGCTTGAATCTATGCCAGAGACTAGAACAGAATAGATAGGGAAAAGTAATAAATTCTCTATCAAGTCAGTCTCCTCTCCTAATAGCTTCATGGACGTGTTCGTCTAATTTTCTTAGCAGCAGTTCAGAAACTTCCTACTCAAGTACAACAGTGTGTATTCTGGTGTCCCCCATCTTAGTATTAACCAAGCTGAGCTCTGTTTAGCTTCTAAATCCAAGATAGGTCAGTCAGATGTTGCTACCAGCTGAGGCAGAACATAATCAAAACAATGAAATCACCATTAAGGCTTTAGTTATAGTTTAAAAAAAAAGAACAATTCATGGATAATTTCTCCAAAAGGAGCACATAAAGCTATAAAGGTAGCCCTTGACTTACAATAGTTCATTTAGTGACCGTTCAAAATTAAATTGGCACTAAAAAAAGTGACTGATGACAATTTTTCACACTTATGACCATTGCAGCATCCCTGTGGTCACATGATTTATATTTGGATGCTTGATAAGTGGTTCATATTTATGACAGCGGCATTGTCCCAGGATCATGTGATCCCCTTTTGCGACCTTCTGACAAGCAAAGTCAATGGGGAAGCCAGATTCACTTAACAACCGTGATACTAATTTAACACTTGCAGTGATTCACGTAACCAATGTGGCAAGAAAAGTCATAGAATGGGCCAAAACTCATTTCTCAATTAGCAACGTAAATTTTGGGTTCAATTGTGGTCAAAAGTCGAGGACTACCTGAATTACACATTCCAACAATTAAAGAACTTTGACTGATGGGAGTCCAGGAAGAGAGCCTTCTGTGCCATTTGCCCCCATCCTGTGGAATATTCTCCCACTGGAGATGAAGGAGGCCCCCACTCTCCTGGCCTTCTGAAAAGGAGTTAAAACATGGCTCTGCAGCCTCATGTGGGGAGCTCAAATATTAAATAAATTGCAGGAGAAACCATGAGGGATGCTTTGCAGTGTTTCAGGACACCAAAAATGGTAACAATGTCCTCGTTTTTGCTTCACCTCCCAAATCTTTACAGCATTATGAAAACATCTGGGCAGAGACAGGTGGGACTAAAGTCAAGAGGATAATAGAAAATGAATCTGTTGGTTCTACTTCCTTACTTGTTCTAAGTGCTTCAGGTCAGTCGCAAGCAATAAAGAAACAAGACCAAGTGACAATCTACAACAGACATGTCAAACTCGTGACGTCACGTGACGTCACGTAACGTATCGGAGCTTTTTCCCAATTGCCGGCAATCGGGTGGGCGCGGTTTCCCGGTGACGCCTCCAGCCTGCGGGCTGGCAGTTTGACATCCCTGATCTACAAGTATATTGAAAAAGCCGGTAGTGAACCAGATCAGAAAGCAAAGTGGCAGAGGCAATGCCAAGATATAGTTTTGAGATCAAGAATCAGGGTAGAGGTGATCCAATGGTACCTTGCTTGCTTCCTGCTTAGAGTCCTTGTTATTACTTCAAGAAAACTAATTAAAAATAAAAATACCTTGAAGAAACATGAAAATAAGGTTTGCATAGCATCCATATTTCCTTCTCATTTATAACACTATGTGGTCTGAACTTCAGATTAGGAGCTATTGGCCAGGGGCAAACCTCAGATACATTTGGACCTTAAATTCAGAGCTATGACTTTATAGCCCTGGGGACAATCTTAATCGCAGGGACATGAATGTTCAGGTCTAAAGAATGAAGAATGTTTTCTCTGGTGTTCTATAGATTTTCATTCTCTGTTCTATAAGAATACCTTGGGAGAAAGTCTCTGTTTCCATGCAGAATGTAGCCCTAAGCCATAAGGAATACTTGACAGTATGCACATCTAATGTTTTGGGTTTCAGTGAAATAAGAAGACAGCTTGCTTTTACAATTATCATGCTGGACTAGCTTGCCTGAGCAGTTTCAGAAGAGAAGCCAAAATACAATCCGAGGTCTTTGAACACAAATCAAGTTTGTCAGCCAGTCCAATGGTCAGTTTCAGGGTTTCCAAGCAGAAATCACAACACCGAACAAGAGATCAGAGAGTTGTTTCCAAGATCAGCAACAGCACACAAAACTCCAAGGAATCAGCGTTGTTCCTGACAAATGCCTCTCCCCACAGCGTCTCCTTAAGTCTCAGTCTCCAGGTGTGGCTTGTGGAGAGGGGCGGGGCGCTCTCCTCCCGAGTAGTTGAGCCTGCCTGCATTGTTCCCTCCTTCTCTCCACTCTCCGTGCTCTAGGATCAGGAGGGGGTGGCCCTTGCTCATCGCCTGAACTCTGTCTCTTCTGTTCCTCCTGTCCCAATCCTGAAGGGTCCTGGCCTGCCTCAGCCTGCTCTTCCCCATATTCCTCTGAAGCCACAGACACCTCTGCCTCGACCTCCATAGGGTCCTGTTCCAGCTCATTTTCCTCAGCAGATTCAGGCTCCGACGGAGGCATGACAAGAGCCTCCATCAGACACTTAAGCTAGATTTTAAAATTAACTAATTCCACTGGTGGATTTTTCTTTTTTCTCTGTGAACGAATCCACAAACTGCTAATGCATTTCTCCTCTCTCCTCCCTTACCTTCAGCATTACCTTGCTTATTGTGAACTCATTTTTCTTTTGTCATTTTCTAATTTCCCATAAGTAACATCTGTAAAAAAAATTGACAGGAAAGAAAAATGATCGCCTTTGGATAGAAGAGGAAAAACTGTCAAACTCTATTTTTAGGTTTGGATTTGTTTATTTTAAAGAAGGCCTCTTGTTTCATGTGACCTTATTTTATACAAATTATGCTAAATGGGGATCGTGTCGTTGATAGCCTGTAGCTTAGAGTCCCTGTGTAAAAATCCATAACTTAGTGCACAGTAGGGTTAATCCACTGTTGCTTTAGTTTCTGGGCTTCTTGGCGATATGTTTCAGAGGCTGTCATGGAAGTCACATCAGGCTGCTGATATTGTTGGTTTCCTATCCTTAAAATATTTCTTTTCAGCCTTTAAACCAGCATGCTGGCATGTTTTTATAACCTCTTCTGGAGGTATAAAATATAAGACTTTCCTGAAGTCATAAATTTTCAACTTCACCAACCAATCAAGCTGGCTAAGGACAGGGAAGAATTTTGAGACTGGAGTGATGGTTTTCAAAGGTCCTAGAGCTATTCCAGGCAGGCTCAGTCAATGCCTCAATAGATTTCAACTCAGTGTGGTGTCAGCAGCTCATCTGACAGTTACATTCTCCTCTTTACCAAAGTTAGATGGGGCTAGGTTGCTAAGCATAGCTGGGAGCAGACTGTAGTTGAAAATTTAGTCTAGCAGTGAAGTCTTTCCTAAACTTACCAGTTCTTTATTTTGAAGGTTACTTTGCAAATATGAAACCTGACATTTACCAACAAATAAATTTTCTTTCTTTTTATTGCCTTAATGCCTCCTTCCCTTCCTCATAAAGTTTCTATAGTTATGATTGATCATAGTTGCTTTGATGCTATTGCCATATATTTACTTACTCAGAATCCTTAGTTTTAACCAAATGTCTTACCTACCAATTTCCTTTCCTTTATTCTTTTACAATTTAATAAGTTTGGGTATTGATTAAAAAGTGAGAAGAAAAGGCAATGCAGCAGTTAAAGTAGTAGAGGTAGAGGTATTCCCTTAGATAAGGTTCACATTTTGTTTTCAGATGTGCTTAAATTTATTTTATCATTGAGGAGTGCCAAAAATTGCAGTTGATGCTGTTCCTCCTGCTCCTCTACCTTCTGTATTGCCTTTTCCTGTTCTGAAAAAGACAAGCATCGATTTCTAATTTCCCTGCTAGAGTTTGTTTGTTCTATTAGATTTTTATCCTGCCTTTATTACTTAATAAGTAATTCAAGGTGGCCAATACAAAGACTCGTCTCTCCTCCTATTTTCGCCTCAACAACAGTCCCTGTGAGGTGGGTTGGGTTGAGAGAGTGTGACTGACTGATCGCCATGCCTAAGGCAAGACTAAAACTCACATCTCTTGGTTTCTAGGCCTGCACCTTAACTACTACAACAAACTGGCTATGTTAGCTTAATACTGGAAAAGCAGAGAAACTGCAGATCATTGTGCAATGAAACATATGCAGTGCAGAATGAAATTCCTTTCGAATGACTGTATTTTTCAGAACCATCATTTCACTTTCAAGAATGCCCATACATTTTCTTCTCTATAATTTTTCCAAATGTATTTTCCTCCTTTTTCTCTACGAGTCAAAATGATTGACGTAAAATATGTCTGTGTTTTCAACCCAGCGCTAGATCTAAGTACTACTGAAAAAAACCTGGTAGAGCAGAAGCAGCAAGTTTTCCATTTTTGAAAAACAGCGAGATAAATGAGGCACCTGGACCATGTTGAGAAACCGGTTTGGAGAGATTTGTCATTTGTTATTATTATTGGCTGCTCTTCTTCACAGCATCATGCCTGGAACAAAACAAAACAAAACAAAAAAATAGACCTTGTTTTGGCAAACTCTTCCTGACTTGAAGGGGATGTCAACGTCTTAACAAGGGAAGCTGCAGATGCCATTATAAATTTTCCAGGCTCATTTTCCACAACTAATTACGCTGCTCTGCTAGTTCAGCTGATTATCCTCAACGTTCTTTGTGTCCTACGGGATGTATTTTCTGCTGCTCAATCAGCAGTTGTTGTTTTTCCCCCCTGTCCATGACTGCAGTGAGTCAACATAAGTGTGCCACACACATCTTTTTTCGATCTATGGTAATATTTGGTCTAGCATACTGAATTAAAAAAAAATAGATCTAGAGATATTGAGTAACAGAAGGCACTTGTGGATTTTGCATACTGGAGATGATCTCCGGACTTTGATAAACTGTGATAACTCCCCCTGACGCTTCCCCAGATACCTCTCCAGATGTTAGCTTGGAGGAGGATGAACTAGTTCCAGACATGACTGGAGGGGAATTTGTCAATAGCTCCAAGCAGCTGTCAGAGAGGGATTTGGCTGAAGCACAGCTGCAGCAGGACAGCCCTGAGGCTTCAGGTGGGGAAAGCATGCAGCTGCAGCCTGTCAGCAATGAGGAAGAGGAACTGCCTTCTGCTCATGATCCAAGAACACATAAGAGAAAAGGCAGGAGCAGTGAAGGTCAGTCTGATTACACATGAGGAGGCAGCCTTGCGCTTCTTGATGGGCTGCACTAGAAGCTGGGTATTTAGCATAGCAGACAGATGGAGACAATGCTTGGAATAATGCATTCATTTCCTAGTGTTTCCTGGTCATTGTGAGTCTTGCCTTGCTTTGGATTGACACTGTGTCTTGACTTGCATCGTGCCTTGTGAACTCTGGACTTTTCTTGCCTCTTGTATTGTGAATTTAATTTGCCTGGTGGGTTAATCTTGATTGGAAAACTTTCAAGTGCCTTGTGGACTCATTGACCATGGCTCTGTGGACTAGTATTGGTCTGCTTTTGGCTGGACTTAATTGGGACAGTTCTGAGTTTTGGGCAAAGGGAATTGCTGGAGAATATTAATAAACCCACTAAACCACTGTTATGTGTGTGTAAGAGAGAGAGTGAGTGGGATAGACATAAACTTCTTATGAGAGACAATGGTGGGGTTTTCATGAGAAAATGCTAACTGAAGGGTCAATGATTTCTCTTCATCTCCATACATGTATCCTTCAGTCTTCATTCAGACTCAGAATTTGATCCCATCATCACATTAATTCTTATTTATTTTATTTCATTCCATTTATATAGCCATCCATCTCACTTACATGATTCTGGGAAGTTCACAAATTAGAACATTAAAGACACATTGTATAAACGAATTAAAACAATTAAATCATTACTTTAAAGATTCTGTCCCTGGCATATTTAATACAGTTCAAGAGATTAATGTAATTAACGGTTAGAGCTCTTGCTTTATATCACGGGTGTCAAACTCGCCACGTCACGTGATGTGTCGTGACGTATCGTGACTTTTCTCGCGTTGCCGGAGCTGGGGTGGGCGTGGCCTCCGTATGATGCAACTGGCCCGCGGGCCGGCAGTTTGACACCCCTGCTTTATATGGTGGTTCTGTGCAAGGCATTGACAAGAAGGACTGTGAATTATGGAGTTGAATTGGAAGACAGAAGGAAGAAAAACTACCGTGCTAATCTCCCAAGGAAATAGCACAATAGAGCTGAACCTGGGGATAGCTTTGCTTTTCCTGAAAGAAAGGCATCCAGAATTGTCAGTCCAAGCTTGGATGCAATACTGCAACCATCCCATGGGAAGTGTCTATGGAGGTTCTCAATCATCTATCTCATGGTTGGCCTAAAGGTGCTTTTTCCAAAAGGCAACTGGACTTTCTTTTGTCTTTTTGCTTTGAAAACATTTTGCTTAGAAGTGAAACTTAGAAGCTTCTTCAGTTCATCCCATGGAAAAAAATGTATGGTTTAGTGCACGGGTAGGCAACCTTGGTTCTTTTATGACTCGTGGACTTCAACTCCCAGAATTCCTGAGCCAGCCATGCTGAGGGGAAAGGGGGAGGTTTCCAAGCTGAGCCATGCTGGCTCAGGAATTCTGGGAGTTGAAGTCCACGAGTCATAAAGCGGCCTAGGCCTAGGCCAGAGGTAGGCAACCTTGGCTCTTTTATGACTCGTGGACTTCAACTCCCAGAATTCCTGAGCCAGCCATGCTGAGGGAAAAGGGAGAGGTTTCCAAGCTGAGCCATGCTGGTCAGGAATTCTGGGAGTTGAAGTCCACGAGTCATAAAGCAGCCTAGGCCTAGGCCAGAGGTAGGCAACCTTGGCTCTTTTATGACTCGTGACTTCAACTCCCAGAATTCCTGAGCCAGCCATGCTGAGGGGAAAGGGAGAGGTTTCCAAGCTGAGCCATGCTGGCTCAGGAATTCTGGGAGTTGAAGTCCACGAGTCATAAAAGAGCCAAGGTTGCCTACCCCTGGTTTAGTGCTTGGTAATAGACAGGAAGATTTTTTTAAAAATACAATTGAACTCCTGGGAAATTTGCTGCTGATCAGAGTTAAACACAGAATAAGGAAGTTTCTTTGCTTAAGCAGGAAGACTAGATAGAATCGTTTGCTCAAACCAGAGAGAAAGCATTATATCCAAGACGTTCTAAACTTTATAAGTTATTTTCATTTAATCAAGAAAATGGCATGTAATTTAGTTAGGGATTTAGGGAGCACCCATCATGCTACAATTCAATGAATGTCTTGTTGGATGCATCATTATTTATCACTCATGCAAGAGCTGATTCCATCTGTCTAAACGTGCATGCAATGCTATCCTAACAGATAACATCAACAATATGAGACATGCAGCTGAGCGATTCATCTAGATGAGCACTCTAATCGTAATACGGTTGGTTTCCATTGAGGGGAAAAAAGGACACATCTCATTAGCAAGGACCCTGTGTCCAATACAAGTCAGTGTACTTATTTGTGAAAAGCTCCGGTGCTTTATTTAAGGGATTTTCCCTTCTGATTGATTAGCTCACTTACTCTGTTCTACCAGTGGAGAATTATTAAGTGAACCCAGAAAATCAGCAGAGTCAGCAAATTGGAACAGTAGCTTGATTAGAAATGGATGGTTAAGCTCCTGAGGCTCTTAGTGATAAGAGAATGAGTTGGAAAATGATGGCTTGTCTAACATCAATAGCTGGAAAGGGAATAGGGTCTTTTTTTAGTGCAATGGATCATTCATACCAAATGGGAAAAGTCAAAAGTCCTGTTTACTTTCTGCCTTTTTTAGGGTGTATCATGGGAGTCTGTAGTATACAGGTAGTCCTCGACTTATGACCACAATTGAGCCCAGAATTTCTGTTGCTAAGTGAGACATTTGTTAAGTGAGTTTTGCCCCATTTTACAACCTTTTTGTCACAGTTGTTAAGTGAATCACTGCCATTGTTAAGTTAGTAACATTGTTGTTAAGTGAATCTGACTTCCCCATTGACTTTGCTTATCAGAAGGTTGCAAAAGGGGATCACATGACCCTGGGACACTGCAGCCATCATAAATCCGAGCCAGTTGCCAAGCATCCGGATTTTGATCATGTGACTATGGGGATGCTGTAACAATCCTAAGTTCGAAGTTACAACAGCACCAAAAAAAGTGACTTATGATCGTTTTTCAAATTTATGAAGCATCCCCATGGTCAGGCCATCAAAATTCGGACGCTCGGTGACTGACTCCTATTTATGACGGTTGCAGTGTCCCGTGGTCATGTGAACCCCTTTTGTGAACCTCTGACCAGCCAAGTCAATGGGGAAGCCAGATTCATTTAACAACCGTGTTACTAACTTAACAACTGCAATGATTCACTTAACTGTGACAAAAAGGGCATAAAATGGGGCAAAACTCACTTAACAAATGTCTCACTTGGCAACATAAATTTTGGGCTCAATTGTGGTCATACGTTGAGGACTACCTGTATTACATCTCTGAACGTAGAACATTTTGTGAATGTCACAAATCAGTTCATAACATTTTAAAACATAAAAGAAGGGGAAAGGGTTCTGTTGAAAAAAAGATGGAGGGGGGGGGGCAGCGGAAATATATTTTTTGAATGTTCTCTTTGTGAAATGATTCCTCAGAAAAGCTCCAGGCTCCAAAGAGAAAATTAAAGTTCATCACTATAGCCAGCCCTTAACCTTTAACCATAACCATTGACTTTTGGTATCATACCTACAGTAAGTGATTATCTCATTATGAATTGTTTGTGTACCTAAAAACAGAGCTGGAAAATAGGATTTCACTATTAAAAGGGTCAAATTAAAAATGTTAATTTTACATAGGTATTTTTTCTACATATTTATAATTGAGGCTGTGAAGAAGTCTTCGCCAAATATATATTTTTTTTAAATACTAGTTACTTTCAATTGTACCCTTAATTTATTCATTTATTTGATATGTTTCTAGTGCTGCCTCATTCATGGAGTATCTCATCAGCACTTGTAAAAAGTGTTTTTTAATGCAAATAGGAACATGGTTCCAATTTGGCTGGCATAATCTATGTTCAAAAATGTTCCAAGTCTATTATCATCCCAGGTAGAAATCCCCCCCCCCAAAGTATGGGGGAGAGTAATTTGATGGATAATACCTCTGAATTTCTTCATAAGAAGGAGAAATCTATTAACAACAGGTAGTTCTGGATTTATGACTACAATTGGGACCAGAATTTCTGTGGCTAAGCATGACAACAATAAATTGTGCCAGATTTTATGACCTTTTTACCCAGGTTGTTAAGTGAATTACTGCAGTTATTAAGGGAATCTGTTAAGTGAATCTGGCTTCTCTCCTTGAATTTGCTGGTTGCCAAATGCTCAAATTTTGATCATGTGACCATGGGGATGCTCTTACAGTTAAGTGTGGGAACCTGTCATAAGTCTTTTTTTTCAGTGCCAGTGTAATTTTGAACAGTTGCTAAAGAAATGGTTGTAAGTCAAGGTCTTTTTCAAAGACAAAAGCATCTCACTGTAAAGGTCCCGTGATTTATTCACAAATGTGCCTCAGATGCCTCATCACTAAATAAATGAAAAAAACTCACATTCCACCCACAATAGTTTTCCTTCTCTGTTGAAAGAAGTTCTGAAGCAATTTCTCTTTCATTACGTAATCAAATATCTAAAGTTGGAGAAAATTGCCTAGCATGGCCTCATTTTTTCCAGATTAAAAATGTGACTGTGTCTCTGTATGTGTCATCTTTCATGACACATGAAAAAAATGAAAATGAAATTTTTTCATATGAAAAATTTTTCATGTGAAAAAAATGTGGAAAAAATTATCTCGGCTATACAAGTAAGAACAACCAAGCTGGCTAAAATTCAAATGTGACCCAAACAAGTTTTTAACATCTTTATGTCTGCTTTCAGGACTTAAAAAGTGTGCATGCTTTTCCCACCCAAATTATTTTTAATGTTATCTTGGTCTTCATATTCTGATGAATTATACCTCACACCTAGAATGACTACTCTGATAGTACAACTGTGTCTAATAAAAATGCTTCTTAGGGTTTCTACACAAGCCTGGTGGCAGTGCTTTGACTGAGTTGAGTAGGAGATCAAAAAACAGAAATTCTGTTTTCATGTTTCCCCAAATTCTTGTCTTGTAAAAGTTATACCTGCTGAGTGACTAGCATGAAACCTGGTCACTGTGATGTTCTTGATGAAATCAAATATTTATAGCAAATGGAAAAGTTCTTAACACTGCCTTAAAAGAGCCCCCTCTTTTCAGACTAATTTTGCAAGGGGCATATCGTGTATTTCTTTTATTATTTCCCCCCCTGAAATATACCAAAATTCCATTTCTCAAGTTGTTCAGAAAACACATTCAGAAGTATTCCAGAATTATTAAGATGTTCCCACTCTATTGAAAATGCTCTGGGCTAACACTAGCTGCAAAGTTGTATCTATTTAGTGTCTGCAGATGCCTCTTCTGGTACCTGTGGAGCCTGATATCTCAGAGACAAGATGATATTTTTAGCTTTATTATTGTCAGAAATGTGAGGACTCTAGCGTAGTGTGAAAATGTATTACGCCCTTCCGTTACTCACCAATACATCCATGTTGAATCTTAATAGAGAAAAAATGGTATCAACAGAGACCAATTTTATCCCACAATCACCTGCATTAAGAAGTAAATGTTGTGGATGGAGCAGTTGAAAAAGAGAAAGAGAGAGAGAAAGAAGAGGAGGGGAGGAGGAGGAGGAGGAGGGTGGGAAGGAAAGGGGAAGGGGAAGGGAAGGGAAAGGAAGAAATCTTGCTACTCATACAGATTGCTTTTGATCTAAATTAGGGACATATTTTTTTAAGTAAACAAGGAGGAACTGTATGCTACAATGATTAATATGAAATAAAATTTGAGCTTTGAGGAATTGGAAAAATTGTGAAATGTATCCATGTGGGAGAAGGGCACATGAAGCCATTTATTTATTAAATGAAATTCTATAATGCTTTTAATTATTTTTTTTCAATCCCAAAATAATGCGTACTAATGCATCTTCTCCAAAAACTAATAAAACACAACCAAATGGATTTAAACCAATCTGAACCATAGCAAAATAATTTCCATGAATAGTTGAATGTCTTTGGTGATGACCGGGATCTGCACTTGGTAAAAAAAAATGTTGGTAAGTTTATTGACAATACAATATTGCAGATCTAGGACAATGCCAATTTTTAAACTGGACCTGGGCTACCTGTAGATCTCTGTGTCTCATTCAAAGTTCAGTTTATGGCCAGAGGGGAACCCAGTGTCCCATTGTTCAATTTACTGATGCAAGCAGTAAGGCATAAATCCTCAAGAGGATTTCTTAGGCACACGGTTGAGCAATGGGTAGTCCTTCAAATAAGGTAGAATTCCAACTCCTATTAGTCTCAATCAGTTTGGACAATGTAGTTGTAGTCCAATGTCAGCTTCTATCAGAGCAAACTTTTAAGTAGGAAACAACAAAGCTAGGGTACATACATTCCACCAGAAAAGAGGAATTTATAACTATTTCATACCACGAGGTATCCAAAACAGTATAAAGTCCTACTGAGACTATGAGCAAATTGCAAGGTATGTGAACATGTGTGAGAAACAAAATTTCTCTGAAGTAGAGATGGATTGCATGCCTGCATTGACTGCATCATGGCTTATTTTAAACACAGATTGGGATATCTTGACTAGTTGAAGCAAAACAGATATTTTAAGTAATGCCTGATTCTTTTCATTAAAAATATGCTTGTAGATTACTGGAATCGGGCAGGGAGAAATGCTTTTGTTCATCTATTACTTGAGCTTCTATGCTGAAAATGCAGAAATAAAGGACTTCCTGGATGCCACAAAATAGATCCTGTCCCTGAGTTATGTTACAACCTTCCTAAACCAATGGTTGTTGGAAAGGATGTTCTCCAGGATATTGAAAAAATCAGGATGGATTTTGTGCTTAGCCTTAAAAAATAAACAACAAAAAAAAAACACCTAATTTGGTGAGCAGTAGAATGGCTCTAAATTTACGTTCCATTCAAGACAGTGAGGATTTACAAGTTGCCTGAAGCTATTTTAAGAGTGTTGAGAAGTCTGCTTTATATTGTGAACACTCATCTGTTCCATCAAGCATTTCGCTGTTTCAAATCAAACAGCAAAAATCTAGAACTTCTGCTTATGTTACATTTTATGAGTCACAGGAGGCAAATACGTGTTTTGCTCCAGAGGCAAAGCTAGTATTTCTTTGGAAATTAATGATGGAAGCACTTCTAGAAGGTTCCATAGTTGACACTGATTCTTAGAGAGTAACAGAATAAGAGAGTTGGAAGGGACCTTGGAGGTCTTCTAGTCCAGTCCCCTGCTCAAGCAGGAAACACTATACCATTTCAGACAAACGGCTATCCAATCTCTTCTTAAAAACCTCCAGTGATGGAGCACCCACTACTTTTGGAAGCAGGTAATTTCTCCTTAGTTCTAGGTTGGTTCTCTCCTTGATTAGTTTCCATCCATTGCTTCTTGTCCTGCCTTCAGGTGCTTTGGAGAATAGCTTGACTCTCTCTTCTTTGTAGCAGCTCCTTAGATATTGGAACACTGCTATCATTTCACCCCTAGTCCTTCTTTTCATTAAACTAGACATAGCCAATTTCTGCAACTGTTCTTCATATGTTTTAGCCTCCAGTCCCTGAATCATCTTTGTTGCTCTTTTCCCACTCTGCAGTACAATTGTGTCCTGCAATGGTCTATATTGATATTGTAGACTAAACCAACAATTGCAGGTCTGCAGAAGACTTGCAAGTTAATCCTATAAGTGTAAATCCTGACTGCTTCAAAACAACATTTCTACATTTCTACATTTCTATAAAAGTATCATTTTGTAAGTCAGAAAACATTAGCACACACGCACACTGCATACATATGCAGTCATCCAGAAAGGCCTTGCCTTAAGGTAGGATTTGTATGCCAATGTATTTCCAGTTTAATACACTAACTCTAGCTGGCTTTAAAAAGTATTTTACAGCACAAGGTGCTATCCCCAAAACTTGGCCCAGATTCAGTAAAGTAATGAAGCATATGTTTTTGTCTTGTACTTAAACATCTAATTAAGTGTTCTAATGAATTTGATTCTGTAATATTGAGGGTTTCCCCCAGTTTTATTGGAAGACTTACAGTTTTGTTTTTTATAGCTAAAACCATTTTTCCAGGGTTTCTTTTAATGTTTAATTAAAAATCAGGTTGTCCTCCTCCCTTTCCAGTTATAATAATCCATCCTTAATTTACCTCCAATCTGTCTTTATTTTCATGTTCGCTTATTACTTGTGTTTCTTCCTTGGAATCATGTTAGTTATTTTTTGCCACGTGTGTCTAAAAATAGTTGAATCTTGCTCAATTAAACTCAGTGTGTGAATTTCTGAAACTGGTATCTCAGATGCTGAAATAGTGATTTACACATTTATACACTCTGGGTTGCATGAGTGTCTAACCTTTTGGCTTTCCTGGGCTGCAATGAGTACAGGTAGTCTTTGATTTACAGCAATACATTTAGTGACCACTGGAAAAAGTGACTTATGACCGTTTTTCACACTTATGACCATTGCAGCTTCCCCATGGTCACGCGATCAAAATCCAGATACTTGGCAACTGTCTCATATTTATGACGGTTGCAATGTTCCGGGGTCATGTGATCACCTTTTGCGACCTTCTGATAAATAAAGTCCATGGGGAAACCACATTCACTGTTATTAACTTATCAACTGCAGTCATTCACTTAACAACTGTGGAAAGAAAGGACATAAAATGGAGCAGAACTCACTTAACAAAGTTCTCACATAGCAACAGAAATTTTGGGCTCCATTGGGGTTGTAAATCGAGGACTACCTGTAAAGAGGAATTGTCTTGGGCCACATATAAAATATATAATATAATTTTATAGTATAAAATCACATAATGTTAAATTTTATAATCATGTGGGACTGCATCATTAGCTGTCCAGGGCAACATGCAGCCCATGAACAATAAGTTAGACATGCCTGACTGACCTAAAGAATCTAGCCTACATTGCTATTTTTAGTCTTCTAGTTACAATACAGAATACAGAATAAAAGATTTGGAAGGGACCTTGGAGGTCTTCTAGTCCAACCCCCTACTCAGGTAGGAAAGCCTATACCATTTCAGACAAATGGCTGTCCAATCTCTTCTTAAAAACTTCCAGTATTGGAGCATTCACAACTTCTATAGGCAGGTTGTTCCTCTGATTAATTGTTATGTCAGGAAATTTCCCCTTAGTTCTAGGTTGGTTCTCTCCTTGATTAGTTTCCATCCATTGCTTCTTGTCCTGCTTTCAGGCGCTTTGGAGACTAGATTGACCCCCTCTTCTTTGAGGCAGCCCCTTAAATATTGGAACACTGCTATCATGTCACCCCTAGTCCTTATTTTCACTAGCCTAGACATACCCAATTTCTGCAATTGTTCTTCGTATGTTTTAGCCTCCAGGCCCCTAATCATCTTAATTGTTCTTCTCTGCACTCTTTCTCGAGTCTCAACTTTTTTTCTAATATGGTGACAAAAACTGGATGCAGTTTTCCAAGCGTGGTCTCACCAAGGCATTATAAAGTGGTATCAACATTTCTCATGATCTTGATTCTTAACTAGAATGAAAAGAAATTACAAACATGCTGCTGCATAGGTCAGGAGATAAGATATAAATAATATTTATTTATTTGATTTCTATAGCCACCC
The DNA here is from genome assembly GCA_023970755.1 of Azemiops feae. Classification (NCBI taxonomy): domain Eukaryota; kingdom Metazoa; phylum Chordata; class Lepidosauria; order Squamata; family Viperidae; genus Azemiops; species Azemiops feae. Next base: position 206,001 of record JALGBA010004208.1, on the reverse strand, counting down.
ATCTCAGCAAACAACTCTGAGTTGCTCACAATTGAAAACATGTATTACAATTAAAATCTTAAAAACATTTAAAAAAATAAAAAACAGTAAAAACAGTAAAACAATACCAAATTAAAATATCTATTTTGTTTTGAGTTTGTCTAATTAAATGTTTAACTTTGTTTCAGTGAAATAATTTTACAGGAATAGCTGCTTATTTCACTTTGAGTACTACAGGTGCTGAAGCAAATTACTCCTGAGACATACTCACTCCAGTCACTCATCATTTGTTACTTCATCTTGTTTTACCACACACATAAATCTTTCATTCCCTTGACTTCAACTTCCATATTTTTCTTGACATAAACTGTCACTTCCATATAAACTGAGTGGGCACAAATGTATTTTACAAAACCATGTTTCCTACTTTCAGTGGACACTAATTCTTCACAACAGAGCACGCTAACTGTGACCTATCTACCACCATTTGCAAGTCTTCCCATTTCTTCATCCCTTTTTCTGTGTACAGAGCAGAACAGAATAACAGAGTTGGAAGAGACCTTGGAGGTCTTCTAGTCCAACCCCCTGCACAAGCAGGAGACCCTATACCATTCCAGACAAGTGGCTCTCCAGTCTCTTCTTAAAAGCCTCTCCCAAGCCGGGAGTAAACAGAATGGAGGCTAAGACGCTGGAAATAAAATGGAGGCTGCTTGGGAAAGAAGGTTGTTGTTTATTTAGTTGCCAGAAACTTCAGTGACAGCAGCATGGTTCTGGGGTGGCTGACAAAATGGAGCTGGGAGTGGTGGATTTTTGTATGCGAGTTTCTTTTTGTTCCTATGGCTTTGTATTTGAGGTTCTTCCTGTTCCTGTGGCATGTACTTTGACCTGAACTTGAGTGTGCCCTTTTGGTATTCTAATGGTGATGGGTTAATCCTATTGTGTCCTAAAGGTCATGTCTTTAGATTTTGGGTGGGGGCTGTAGATTTTAGGGGTCTTTGTCTTTCTAATCCCATCAGCTCGAACCTTCTCTGGGACTGTAGCTGAAGGCATTTTGCTTATAAATAGGTGGCCCCCGAATCTGCATTTCTAAAAGCTGGCCTCTGTCTGGGGGAAGGAGACTGGGGGCTGGCTTCTGCCTAAGATTTTTCTATTATTCCTTTGGGGAAATATAATATTCTGCTTTTTTTTTAATATCCCCCCAAATATTTCCTTCTCTGGGGGGGAGGGGTGCTGACTTCCTACAGTAACAGAGTAGGAGCACACTCACAGGGCAAGGTCCAGGGTTCCAAGTCAAATCCACCAGGCAGGGTCCAGGCACAAGACCAGGGCAGTCCTCAGGACAAGAAACAGGCCCAGAAAAGAAGCAGTTTCAAAGCCCCAGTAAAGCAAAGACCAAACATAGCCACCAGAGAAGGGCTACAAATGCAACGAGCAATCTTCAAAGCAAGGCAAGGCAAGGCAAATAGCAACAGGCACAAATAAAAGCTGGGGGAGTGTAAACCAAAGCAAACATTTGTTCCTGGCAAAGACTAACTCCCCCTCGGCTTCTCCTTAAGTTACTCCCCTCCAGGCGCTCCTTGTGAGGAGGGGTGGGGTAGCCTCCTCCTGAGTAGCCTTGCAGCCCTTCTTTGGGTTTGCCTATGTTCCACTCTCCTTGCCCTTGGATCAGTGGAGCAGGCAGCTGTTCCTCGTCAGAGGAACAGCTGCCTGCTCCACTGATCCAAGGGCAAGGAGAGTGGAACATAGGCAAACCCAGATTGGCTAATGACCATCACTGCTGGTCATTATCCCATCCTCCCCTGTGTCTGTGCAGGCAGGCAGCTCTCTGTCTGGTGGACCACCTCTCCTAATGCCTGAGGGGCTCAGAGCAGCATTGACCTCAGCCCCTGGCGTGCCTTCCCTGTCAGACAGTCCCAGCTCCAACTCTTCCTCCTCCTCGGAACCAGCCTCTGGGGGGGCCATGACAATATGTTTTAGCATGTTTTACATATGTAGGTAGAGTAACTTCTGTCCAAATATGGATGTGTAGTTCTTTGGCTTCAAGGAAGACAAAGTGTTTCAGAGTGGAACTGAATGTGCTTGCTGTATAACTTAGCACTTTCTTGAAAATGTCTTGCATTTTCTTGACATGATTGCTCCATCTCCTCAATTCAAGCAAGCACAAGTAAAGTCACAGCATTGTTAATAAGATATCTACAAGTGCAGCAACTGCAACTGCTGATTTCTCAAAAATTGTTTTTGATGCTGATCCAAAAGCTTGCATATTGTTACTAACAAGATATGCACATTCATTTACTTGCCTGCATAATGTATGCATTACTCACAGCTATTCACTCCATTTCCTTGTCAGACACAATGACCTTGGTCTTTGATACATTAATTTTCAGATCTGTATTCTTTGCTGCACTATACCAGCTGTCTAACATTTGCTCCAAGTCATCCAGATTCTTAGCCAATCGCACAAAATAATTTGTATTCAAAGACCCCCACACACTGTCACAGGTTCCCAATCAACATACCTCTAAGTCACCATAAGCATTCCTTATACATTTATCTATAAATTTATTAAACAATCAAGGAGATATCAGACATACTTTTCTTACTCCATGCTTAGTGCTAAACCATTCACTAAGCATTCAAGTTATACTCATGCATTCTTTTTTCTATTATTTAGCACTCTTATTGTACTCAGAAACCAATCTTCAGTTTCATATTCACACAAACCTTTCCATTATTTAAGCCTGTTTACTCCATTGTACTTTTTCTCTAAATCAAAAAAGCATGCAATGAACTCTCTCCTTCAAATGCATTTATTTTTCAGTGATTCTACTGAAGAGCATAAATTTGCTCTGAACACCCTCTTTCTGGCACAATGCTTTGTTATACTTCTCATATTTTGCTCAATGCAACAACGTAACCCCTTTCAGTAAGAATTTTGTTAAACAGCCATATTTAATCCCCCTGTAGTTTTTTATTTATTTATTTTCTTCTCTGACCTTTCCCTTTATTTAGGAGAACAAGAATAGGATTCTTCCAGTTTTAAGGCTCAAATCTACTTTCCACATACATTTTTAAAAAGTCACATAGCCACTCCATATCCATATTTATTTATTTATTTATTTATTTATTTATTTATTTATTTATTTGCATTTCGTATTTCTAAGCCACTCATCTCCAGTTCCCCAGTTATACCATCAATGTCTATAGCCTTGCTATATTTCAGCATTCTCACAACCTTTATTTCTTCTTTTTCATCATGTTTTTCCCCTTGGACATTGCCATTAATAGCCCTTTATTTCAATCCCAGTCTTATCTCTATCCTTCTTATATAGAACCTTAAAATACTTAATGCTTCTGGGAGATGTGATGAGTACCAAAAACAATGAGTACCAAACAAAATTTTCCCCTAAGGAATAAGATAGTGAATTACAAGGCAGTCAACACCAACAAGTTCCAGCTTGTGCGTTGAGTACCAAACAAACAATGAGTGCTGGGAGAAAATTTTCACATCAAAATGCTTTGAGTACCAAATTCAATGAGTTTCAAAGCAGTTGAGTACCAAAGTACCACTGTATGGCTTCCAGCATTCCTGCACTTTAGTTTCATCCCTTCTTCCTTTCATCTCTTTAATTTTTAATTCCATTAACTCTAGTGGAGGCTTCTTGCTTAGCCCTCTTCACCCAATATCCAATTTTTTTTTATTTCTTTCAAAATTGCCCTGCACCTTCTCCACGTCACTTAATCTTAACAATTCCTGGCTCTTCTGGTTGTAAGTTAATAATAATAATAATAATAATAATAAAGTTGGAAGGGACCTTGGAGGTCATCGAGTCCAACCCCCTGCTCAGGCAGGAAACCCTATACCATTTCAGACAAATGGCTGTCCAGTCTCTTCTTAAAAACTCCGTGTTGGAGCATTCCCGCTTCTCTTGGAGCAGTTGTTCCATGGTTAATTGTTCTAACTGTCCGGGAAGTTTCTCTCAGGTTCCATTTTGCTTCTTTCCTTGACTAGTTTCCATCTTACTTCTTGTCCCTGCCCTCAGGCGCCTTGGAGAATGCTGACTCCCTCTTCTTTGTGGCAGCCCCTGAATATTGGAATACTGCTATCATGTCACCCCTAGTCCTTCTTTCTTAACTAGACATACCCAATTCCAGCAACTGTTCCTTATATGTTTTAGCCTCCGGTCCCCTAATCATCTTTTTTGCTCTTCTCTGTACTCTTTCTAGAGTCTCAACATCTTTTTTACATCGTGGTGACCAAAACTGGATGCAGTATTCCAAGTGTGGCCTTACAAGGCATTGTAAAGTGGTATTAACACTTCACGTGATCTTGATTCTATCCCTCTGTTAATGCAGCCTAGCACTGTGTTGGCTTTTTTGGCAGCTGCAGCACACTGCTGGCTCATGTTTAAGTGATTGTCCATTAGGACTCTGAGATCCCTCTCACAGTTTACTACTATTGAGCAAGGTACCCCCTATACTATACCTGTACATTTGGTTTTTCTTGCCTAAATGTAGAACCTTACTTTTTTCACCATTGAATTTCATTTTGTTAGATAGCGCCCAATCTTCAAGTCTGTCCAGGTCCTCCTGTATCTTAAGCCTGTCTTCTGGAGTGTTGGCTATTCCTGCCAGCTTGGTGTCATCCGCAAATTTGATGAGTTCCCCATCTATCCCCTCGTCCAAATCGTTGATGAAGATGTTGAAGAGCACTGGCCCAGGACAGAGCCCTGGGGCACCCCACTGCACACTTCCCTCCATGTAGATGCGGTTCCATTGAGGACCACACGCTGAGTACGGCCGGTCAGCCAGCTACGAATCCATCTGGTGGTGATGCTGTCTAACCCACATTTTTCTATTTTATCAAGTAGTAGGTTGTGATCTACTTTATCAAATGCCTTACTGAAGTCCAAGTAAATTATATCCACAGCATTCCTCTGATCCACTAATTTTGTCACTTGGTCAAAGAATGCAATAAGGTTTGTCTGGCATGATCTGTTTTTGACAAACCCATGTTGGCTTTTAGTAGTGATTTTGTTTGCCTCTAGGTGTTCGCTGATTCGTTGTTTGATTATCTTTTCCAGAATCTTCCCAGGTATTGAGGTCAGGCTGATAGGTCTGTAATTTCCTGGGTCCATTTTTTTCCCTTTTTTGAAGATGGGAACTACATCAGCTCTTTTCCAGTCCTCCGGTAATTCCCCAGTGCTCCAGGATCTTTGAAAAATATAGTTCAATGGTTCTGAGATCACATCTGCCAGTTCCTTGAGAACCCTGGGGTGTAATCCATCTGGTCCTGGTGATTTGAACGTCTAGGCTGGACAGGTGCACTTACCGTTTCTTGCCTATCTTAACTTGCATTTCTATTCTGTTTTTTATGGCACTATTTTTGGTAGGTTGGTCTGTTTTTTCCCTTTGTGTAAAGACAGATGCAAAAAATGAGTTAAATAGTTCTGCTTTCTCCCTGTTGCTTGTCACCTTTTGCCACTTTCACCCACTAGTGGACCAATCATTTCCTTCACTTTTTTCTTGTTTTTTACATGTTGAAAGAAGCTTTTTTTGTTATTTTTGACTTTGGTCGCAAGCCTTAGTTCATTATGAGCCTTAGCTTTCCTCACTTCATCTTTGCAGGCTCGGGCTATTTGCTGATATTCTGTCTTAGTTATGTGCCCCTCTTTCCACTTTCTATACTTGTCCCTTTTATCTTTCAATTTATCAGAGAGTTCTTTATGCAGCCATGCTGGTTTCTTTTGAGAGCTGTAATTTTTCCTCTTTGTTGGTATTGTGCTAGACTGGGCTTTTATTATCTCACTTTTCAAAATTTCCAAGCTTCTTGAGTTGTTTTCCCCTTGAGGATTCTCATCCATGGAATCCTTCCCAAACCCTCTCTAAGTTTATTGAAATTAGCTCTCTTAAAGTCCAAGACTCTAGTTTGACTGTGTTCTATTGCTTGTGCTTCCATAATGTTGAATTCCAATATTGCATGATCACTTCCTCCCAAGGTTCCTGTGGCTTCAACACCTTCTATCATTTCATCCCTGTTAGTGAGAATTAGATCCAAAATGGCTAATCCCCTAGTTCCCTTCTCTACTTTTTGGGAGACAAAGTTGTCTGCTAGGTTTGCAAGGAATCTGTTTGATCTTCCACTTGGTGCAGAGTTTGTCTCCCAGTTGATGTCAGGGTAGTTAAAGTCCCCCATTACTATTGTGATGTGCTTCCTACATACCTTAGTTAGCTGACTAGCAAAAAGTTCATCTATTTCCTCTGGTTGGGTGGCCTGTAGTATACGCCTATGGCAATGTCATTTCCCCCCCCTTTTATATTGACCCAAATGCATTCAAGACAGTTTTCATCATTGTTGTGCTCTAGTTCTGTAGAGATGTAGTTATTTCTTACATATAGAGCAACTCCACCTCCTCTTTTATTTGGTCTGTTTCTTTTAAATAATTTAAATTCCTCTAGCCTTGTGTTCCATTTGTGGGTTTCATCCCACCATGTTTCTGTAATGGCAACAATATCATATCTGCCCTCATTAGCCTGAATTTCTAATTCATCCTGTTTGCTGTTCATACTCTGTGCATTGGTATATAGACATTTGAGTCCTTTATGACTGACCCTGTGTTTACTTTCTACGTAACCTGTGTGGTGCCTGAGTTCCCCTATTGTCTTACCACCTATTTGGTTAGTGCACTTTGTGTGGCACTTGCTATTAGAAGCTTGATTTTGCTTGACAGAAAGGTTGATATTCTTGTCCACACACACATCTATGTTACATGCACTGATAACCCTATAATTGTTAGATTGCCGGGGACAGGGATGTTCTGTATCAATTAACTCACTGTCCCCGCTGTTTAGTTTAAATATTCCTCCAGAAAATCTGTGAATTTATAGCCGAGTAACTCAGTCCCTTTCTTTGATGGATGCAAACCATCTCTTTTGTACATTTTTTCATTGGACCAGCTACAGACATCGTGACTAATATATCCAAAGCCTTCTCCTTTACACCACTCCTTTAGCCACATATTGAATTGTGCTATGCGCTGGCCTTTTCCATTTTGCTCCTTGTACACTGGTAAAACCTCTGAAAAAGTAAGCCTACAGACTATTCCGCTAAGTTCCTGCCCCAAACTCTGGAAATCGTTCTGCACAGAGAGTACATCTTTTTGGGACAGATCGTTAGTGCCAAGATGTACAATAGCCTCCACATCACAGTCCTTGCTGGCATTCTTGATTATTTTAGAAATATGCTTCTTGTCCCTACTGGCAGTAGCACCTGGAAGACACATGACCTCTTTTGAAACCTCTGTGTCCTTTCCTAAATTTACATCCCTTATAATTGAATCACCTACCAGAAGGTGGCTTCTCTTTTTGGATGCCTTTCTGTTCTTGCATGACTGATGTGTAATACCTGATTCACACTTCTCCCTGTCAAAAACAAGTTCTTCATCTCGGACCACGATCCCCTGCTTATTTGAGTTATCATCACAATTACTTTTACCTGCCTCCTTAATTTCCCTATTAAGGTCAGCAAGGGCACTGTATCTGTTGTGCAGGGACACAGCGAAAGCTTTGCGTTTATGGTTCACAGCTCTCACCCTGCCAGATCCCACGGTTGTCCATACTGCCCTTCTCCTGCAGGATCTTTGTGGTAGAGGGGGCTGATAGGGCGGAGGATCAGTAGAGTAGTGGGATTGACACCTAATTTCTGCCTGAAGAGCAGAGATTAGAGACCCTAGATAAATAATCTGTCCTTGTAGACTAGTGATTTGTTTACAGATAGGACAGTTTCCAAGTTTGAAAAGGGTACTGCGAAAGACAGCTGCAAAGCAAGTGTTGCACTCAACTAAGCCAGACATTCTTAAATACAGGGAATCTCAGACACACTTGCCGTTTTGATTTTTAGTTATATAATTCGCGCGCCGTTAGGCGCGCGGGCCGCTACCTTTCTGTTGCAGTCTCCCAAGAGTTAGAGTTGTAAATAATTATGGGTGTGAGTCATACTGGTTGTTAAATGGGCCACCATGTAACCATGTCCAACTTTATTACCTTTTATTAAGTGAATCGCTGTGATTGTTAAGCACATGCAGCAGTTGTTAAGTGAATCTATAGTCTACAATGGGCAGTTTGTGCCAAAAAGGTAGAACTACATTTTATTTTCTGGCAAAAAAAATAGTAAATCACAGTCATGTGACCACAAAAGACTAGCCATTTGCAGTCTTTCGTGGTCACATGACTGTGATTTACTATTATTATTTTTTTGGCCAGAAAATGTGGGCTGATTGCTGAGCTCTCCAGATCTGATCAATGGGGAGAGCTCAGCCTTTGGAACTTTGAATCTGGGTCATAAGTAGCCCTCGAGAACTCTGTTGTAATTTTGAATGGTTGCTAAGTGAACAGTCATAGACTGAGGATTACCTGGGTTATACATCATACGTATCTTTCTTTCATCTTCATGCATTTTCAACAATCATTCTTCTACATGATTTTTTGTTTTCTCATGCATGCCCTCTTTTACTTCATCATTCCATCAAGCATTATTTTCCATACTTTGCATTAGTGCAAGCACCTGCATTACGTTTTTGTAAAATGTCATATCCAGGAATGAGAGATGCGTTCCTTCAAAATATATTACATCAATCTGCATTTTTTTTTTAAAAAAAGCATAAAATTAGCATTTAAATCCATACCATTGAATATATTTCTCCCAGGTTTTTTTTTTCTTGTCTGAATGCTTTTTTTTTTCCCATGAAAGCCCACATTTCTAAATATCTTTCAGAACCATCCAATGCAATTATTTAAACTGAAAAGCACAAGACAAAAATCTGGCAGATGATCAATTTCCAATCCACCTGTTGGGTGGATTTTGTCAGATTGTATAAGAATTCACAAAGGATCCATCGCTCACAGACACTTGCATGAAGATCACTTGATTTTTAAATGTGCTTGTGTGGAAATATTCCTCGTTGTAGCTTCACTATGTAGCACATGAGCTGGCATTGCAAATATATTTTTCGAACACTCTGAAAAAAGATTTTCTTGCAGCATCTGTAGTTGGTTTTATTAAAAGCAGTTTAAATTCCTGTGCCTGCAGCCTTTTGGAATTATAGAGATGGGCTTCCGAAATTTACATTTTAATTGAGGCAGAAGGCATAATAAGGCAAGGACAGCATTCACACATTACAAGGCAGAATAAATAAGATATGTATCAGCCAGAGGAAAAGAAGTTGTTTGTCATTTTTTTTCCAGTGTTTCTCTCTTGTGTTTTACTTTTTGAATACAGAAATGTGACATTTTGGTCTTTCTGGTTGGTTCTCATCAACTTACTGCAGCCAAGAGACATCTGTGTTTTTGAGAAGGTTGTCTTATTAAAATCTGGAGAACAACTTGGCACAGCAGTTAGACTGTATTTAATTGTCATTCTCATGAAGATGCAGCTGGGGATTAAAAAAAAAAAAGAGCTCATCGTGGAAACTAGCAAGTGGTTTCCAGCTTCACAGTGCTCTTCAACAAAAATCTAGACTTGTAAAACAAACATTTCTTTCATTTTACACCAGTGCCTTGGTTCTCCATAATCTTTTGATGCTCCTTAATTTGTTTTCTTTTGACATTGTACTCTGCAGTGGAATTACCAGTTATAAGTAGTTGCTTCCAGTCAGCCTGTTCATGGCTTGGTCTTGTGTCATTCTATAGACAGTCCTTTATCTGCTATAGCTATTGTACAGACCAGGGGTGTCCAACCTTGGCAATGTTAAGACTTGTGAACCTCAACTCAGCTGCCTGGTGGCAAAATGAGTGGCAAATAAATGTAATAAACAAACAAACAAATAAATAGAATGAGTGAGTGAGTGAGTGAGTGAGTGAGTGAGTGAGTGAATGAATGAATGAATGAATGAATGAATGAATGAATGAATGAATAATATCTCAGAAATTCTGAGAGTTAAGTCTACAAGTCTTAAGGTTGCCAGGGCTGGACACCCCTGGTATTAGACCTGTATTGATATGAAGTATAGCGAATGAAATATGATATTAGGTTTCATGCAAGTATAAGTAAAAGATAGTTGAATATTTCAAGTTTGAAATATTTGCCCCTTGAAATTCTAGGAGATAACCAGGCTGAGCCGAAGGGAGGGGTCAAACGTGTTATAAGTCACAAGTCCTTGTCCACCCACAAGAGATCTAAGTTTAGCCCAGCTTGAATGCCTATCTTATCTCTTGTTCATTTCCCTTGACTGCTAGTTGGTCAGATTCTTGTAGAGAGTTTAAGCTTGCAATAAATCCTTATACTCATTTGAACTGCCTGAATCTCCTGATTTCCCCAGTACTTGACTCAAATATTTATTTCTGACCTCACTGGGATGATTTTGATGTCAGAAGAGATTGTTTCAGTATTATTGAAATTGGATTGACACTGGAACAAATTGTTCCACATACAAATCAGAGCTCTTTGGAACTTAACATACTCTAGTGAAGTTGAAACAGATTATCCCAGTGTTAGTATGACTGTTTCATAGTTAGAAAATTCTGATCCAGAAATGTTTTGCATATTACCGCATACAGTATATATTTAATGATCAGACAGTTGCATGTTAAATATATAGTTACATATCATATTTCTTTATGTTTGAGAAATCAGCCAAAACTATTTACCAGCTAATAGTTACAAGTTCAGCTCAGTATTTAATTGAATATGCCCAGAAATCTCTATTTGATGGACTAAAACCAAGGCATTTTAATTTAATGGTGCTAATATTGGATGCTCTAATTAAATAATTTTCAGAATACTAAATTCCGACTTAATGTTCTGTGTGGTTGTAAAGAGCAATGTGCTTCTTCTGGGTTGACAGGATGACTTTTTATATAGAATATAATTATAAAGTAATCTAATAATACCTAAATAAAATTTATAGCATAAAGTCCATGAATACCAAAATGATAACAGAATAACAGAGTTGCAAAGGACCTTGGAGGTTTTCTACTCCAACTCTCTGCTCAAGCAGGAAACACTATACCAGGGCTTTTCAACCTTTTCACCGATTGTACCACTTTTAGGATATGGCAATATTCGAGTACCACCTAGCAAGGTGTCAAAAACTTGATGACCAAAAAAAAACAACCCTGTTCAAAGTTGCAATTGTACTGAAATGACTTATGACCATTTTCACACTTATGACCATTGCAGCATGCCCAGGGTCATGTGATTTATATTTGGATGCTTGGCAACTGATTCATATTTATGATGGTCACAGTGTCCCAGGGTCATGTGATCCCCTTTTGCAACCTTTTGACAAGTAAAGTCAATGGCAGGGCTGCTGGTGGCCAAGTACTAAGGCAGGACTTCCCTCCCTCCCTCCTTCCCTGCCTCCCTCTTTCTCATGCCCACCTCCTTCTGAAGGAAGAATTTGAAAAAAAACACCCATATTTTTTCTCTTCCATATATTCATCAAACAAAGAAAAGCCTCCAGAAACAGAAAAGACAAACTGCTGAGTGAACTAGCTTAAAAAGGCACATTTCCCTTTAAGAATTAGCTACTGGCTAGAAAGGAAAGTAAGGAAGAAAAAAAATGTAGTAAGTATTGGCTGCCGGCTAAGGCAGCCTCCCCAAATGGCTCCATTCATAAGTAAAAGAATCTACAAGCAAAATCCATTCAGGAGAAAAATACTTCAAAATCCCTTGCAGCAAAACTTACAGCTAACAATAGCAGAGCAATAGAAGCTAACACCAGCCATCAGCCATCAGCCAAATAGAAATTGCCAAACACTCCTTAAGAACACAAAGCCCACATTGCACAAATCCCAGAACTTCAAAGTCACAAAAGCACATAAGAATCCTTCCACTCTCCATCTCCTCCCTCTTTCTCATAGGGGAGGGTGAGCCAGAAGTGAGCCTGGGGCCTTTGTCTCTCCCCAGCCACTGCAGCTCCAGAGGACTCTCTCACCGTAAGTCCTTGCCTGTGCTGGCTCTTTCCCTCCCCCACTACACTTGGCTAGGCAGGGCTGCGTACCACCTGCCACTTGTTAATGTACCACAAGTGGTACGCGTACCACAGGTTGAAAAGCCCTGCCCTATACCATTCCAGACAGGTGGCTGTCCAGTCTCATCTTAAAAGCCTCCAGTGATGGAACACACACAACTTCTGAAGGCAAGCCATTACACTGGTTAGGAAATGTCACTGTTAGGAAGATTCCTTCTTAGTTCTAGCTTGCTTTTCTCCTTGATTAGTTTACAACTATTGATTCTTGTTATTCCTTCTGGTGCTTTGGAGAATTGGTTGACCTCCTCTTCTTTGCAGCATCCCCTCAAATATGGAACACTGCTATCATGTCACCCCTAGTCCTTCTCTTCACTAGACTAGACAAACGTAATTCCTGCACCCACAATTTTTGGAGGCAGGAAATTTCTCCTTAACTCTAGGTTGGTTCTCTCCTTGATTAATTTCCATCCATTGCTTCTTGTTCTGCCTTCAGGTGCTTTGGAGAATAGCTTGACCCCCTCTTCTTTGAAGCAGCAGCTTAGATATTGGAACACTGCTATCATGTCAGCCCTTAGTCTTTCTCTTCACTAGACAAGACAAACGTAATTCCTGCAACTGTTCCTCATATGTTTTAGCCTCCAGCTGCCCTTTTTGTTGCTCTTTTCCCACTCTGCAGTACAGTTGTGTCCTGCAGTGGACTATATTGATATTATGGACTAAACCAGCAATTACAAGTCTGTTCTGACTTGATGTGGTGGTAACCTATCTTTACTTGTTGGGGAAGTAAAAAATCAGAAAATCCTGTCTGCTTAAATATAATGAATTCTCTCTCTCTCACACACATACAAATGCACAAAGACTCTAAAAAGGATAAGCTAAAATATGTTGCAAAATATTTGTATGTATTCCGCTTGCCTCTAACATGCACAAACTGCTTTGCCAAAAGTAATTAAGAGTGTGAGAATAAGAAAGAAGAAGTGAAGAAAATAGCTGAAGGAAAAAGAGGTCTAAGGGACATTTTGATTTTATCCCAGATATATAGATATATGGATAATAACTGGAGTGGAATCTGAAGCCGGAGATCCAGCCATTTTATTTCTAGCAGTCATTCTAATCATAATACCTGCAAAACAAATGAAAAACAAAATTCCTCCTACCAATTTTATTTATATTCCATGCAACCCCATTTTCAGCTGTTGTGTCTTCTCAGAAGTTCATGAAATATCATTGTCCCTCCCTTCACAGCGTCCTAATTTCTCACCTGCCCCAATGACAAACTTTGCTGGAAAGTTTGTGAGCAGAAGGTGGCCGAGACCAGTTTAAGGAGCGATAATGTCCTGAACAGATTGGAGAAAAAGCGATTGTCCATCCTCGGCCCAAAGTATGAAGCTATTTTTGGCAGAGGCATCAAGCTTGTAAAGAGAAGGAGATGTTTTGGTTGCCAATGAAATTGGCAATGCTCTTCAGCAGTTCTCTTCCATTACAAGATGTGCTGGGCCCTGAAGGAACACCTATTAAATTGCTATTGCCCAGTGAGAGATAAATGAAGAGAACTCAGCTTGGCAAATGCAGGAACAATTGATATGTTCATTTTCCTTACAGCTTCTTTCAAAATTCTGAGAAATTATCTGACTTTGTGTGAGAGAAAAAAGTGCTTAATTTGACAGAGAGAGAGAGAGAGAGAGAGAGAGAGAGAGAGAGAGAGAGAGAGAGAAGACTCTTGATCAAATTTGAGAGCCAGCTGAATGTCTCTTCTTGAGCAAGTTTTACCTTTATACAGCAGACAAAAGGTCAGAAACACAGTCTTGAGCCAGAAATTTGCTTGCAAGGGGTTACCGATAGTAAAATGGAATTATTTTCTTTTTCTATCCTGAAATTCTGATCTTTTGTCATCTCCTGACCTCAGCAATACATATAATCTTTAGAATAGAATAGAATAGAATAGAATAGAATAGAATAGAATAGAATAGAATAGAATAGAATAGAATAGAATAGAATTGGAAGGGACCTTGGAGGCCTTCTAGTCCAACCCCGTTCAAGCAGGAGAACCTATACCATCTCAGACAAGTGACTGTCTAGCCTCTTCTTAAAAACCTCCAGTGACTGAGCGCTGGTTAATTGTCCTCACTGTCAGGAAGTTTCTCCTTAATTCTAGGTTGCTTCTCTCTTTGATCAGTTTCCAATCATTGTTTCTTGTCCTGCCCTCTGGTGCTTTGGTGAATAACGTGACCCCCTCTTCTTTGTAGCAGCCCCTCAAATACTGGAATACTGCTATCATGTCTCCCCTATTTCTTCTTTTCTTTAGACTAGTCAAACCCAAATCCTGCAGCCATTCTTCGTATGTTTTAGTCTCCAGGCCTTTGATCATCTTAGTTGCTCTTCTCTGAATTTTTTCCAAACTCTCAACATCTTTTTTTGTGATATGGTGACCAAAATTGGCTGCAGTATTCCAGGTGTGGTCTTACTAAGGTTTTATAAAGCGGTACTAATACCTCGCGTGATCTTGATTCTATGTCTCTGTTTATACAACCCAGGATTGTATTAGTTTTTTTGGCTGCTGCTGCACACTGCTGGCTCATGGTATTGTGCTGGTCTGGGCTTTTATGACCGCATTTTTCAGAGTTTCCCACACTTCTTCGGTTGTTTTTCCCTTTAGCATTTTCATCCATGGGATGAAAATAGGATGACCATGGGATGACCAACTTCAGTTTATTACTACAATTGGTCCTTGATTGGGACCAGAATTTCTGTTGTTAACTAAGGTGGTTGTTAAGTGAATTACAACCAATTTTATGACCTTTTTTTTTACCAAGGTTGTTAAGTGAATCACTGCAGTTATTAAGTGAAAAATGTGTTTGTTAATCAAATCCGGCTTGCCCCATTGACTTTGCTTGTCAAAAGCTGGCTGGAAAGGTCACAAATGGTAATCACATGACCCTGGCATGTTGCAACTATCACAAATGCATGATCATTGCTAAGTGCTCAGTTTTTGATCATATGACCATGAGGAAGCTGTGGTGGTCGTAAGTGCAAGGAACAGTCGTAAGGCACTTTTTTTTAGTGTTGTTGTAACTTCAAATGATCACTGATGAATTGCTAATGTTGGAATAAGAGTGAAGTACAATCCAAAGCATGGCTAAGACAACTGGGTATTGGCATAATCTACCTCTGAAACTGTTATGGAACTAGTATTAACTAACCACCATTGAATTCTCAGGTCTTCCAAATATTAACCATATCTGATCCTGCTTAACTTTTAAGATCAGCCAAAAGCAACCAGAAGCTACCACCTGCTGAATTTCAATAAACGGAAATATTTCAAAAGCATTTGTAGTAACTGCCCATACCAAAAAGTGATTTTCTTTATTGCTGTATGAGTTTTTGAGAGGGAAATGGAAGAGACAGCAGTATTTTAGAGATAAATCTTGGCCCTTCTGAATACCTTAGCTTCAGCCAAACCAGCTGTATCTAGTTTGTCGCGGCATTTGCTGATAAAGAATTAGAGAAGAATTGTTTCTGTATGCTGTTTTAGGGGTTGTCATATAATCCCTGGTAATCCTGCACGTTCTTTACATTTGAAAGTATTTTCATAAGGAAATGATAATTTCTGCACTCTGATATTTTTGCCTGGAAAAAGTAATTACTGATCTGTTTGCAAATGTCATTTTTCACAGAACAATCATTTGGAGAAAATTCTCATGCACCTACTAGAAATTCCCAGGTGAAAGGTGGAGATTGAATAGCAGAATTCAAATATGAAAGAGGTGAAGGAATTTCTGCTCTTCTTAGTCTTTTTTTCACAGTGCTAACTCAATCGCTTTGGCAAAAGTAAAAAAAAAAAAGCAATAAATTTCACATGGCATTATCTCTGATCTGTATTTGCTCTCTGTACAGTATTAAAAAGACAGACATATTTATGAATAAAGAGCCATAGCATCCATTGGCCCAGATGCTGGATTGTGCAGCACTGACCAGTTAATTTTCCCTTCTTTGTTCATTTTCACTTTTTATCTCCCAAACTAGAATCTATTCAGTGCAATATTTTTAACATAA